>JALAZF010000803.1:1200000-1707562 GCA_022829125.1 Lathyrus tuberosus | reverse complement strand
TTTGGTGGTTGCGCGTATATGTTTGTTTCAGTGAAAATGTTCGATTTAGTCGAGTTTCGGGCATTTCGGAAAAGTTACAGCAAGTGTGTAAATTGAGAAATCTGATTTTTGAGAAAAACAGGGCTATGAATCGATACATAACAGCTATGTATCGATACGAAATGGTTTATGTATCGATACATAACCCCTATGCATCGATACATACTGTGAAAATTGGGAAAAACAGCATTTTCACTACAGCATGTGTCGACACATGCGTGCTATGTATCAATACATGAGGTCTTTTTGTATCGATACATAAGCCTATGTATCGATACATACTGTGCTGAACCAGAAAATTCTGGTTTGTCGGGGATACTTCGGAAATTCATAACTCTTGAACCGTAAGTCGGTTTTGACCCCCGTTCGAAGCGTTGGGAAGCTAACGAGATGTTCTTTCTAGGAAAAATGGTTTTGAGGTCTAAACCTGGTCCAGTTGGAACAGTATTTTCGAACCGTTTCGTAGTGTCGGGCCTCCGGTTTATGTTTTTGCGTTATTTTGAAATATACATATCTTCTTCGTTGTTTATCGGATTTAAGTGTTCTTTATATCGAATCGAAGCTGTGGATGAGTACTGTTTGATGATGATGGAAAATATTATTTTTAGCCGACTTTTAACTGAATTTTCCGGTAAACCGTAAATCGAATTGTTTGGTTATTTGTGAAAACGTTCAGTTGCCGTTTGGCACAATTGATGTGAATGTATGTGGGTTGTGTGTGATGAATGCATGACTATATTGTGAATATTTATGCATGTCAAGAGTGTCATGAGTCATGTTGTATGTGAAGCATCATGATTGCATTCTTGCATTGTGGGGTTCTAAGATGAATCCGTTGTAACGTCGTAAGCCTTTTGAGAGGTGGGGGCGATGATTACAAACGATTGTAAGCCTTTTGAGAGGTGGGAGCAATCGGATTGTAAGCCTTTTGAGAGGTGGGGGCAATCCATAAACATTGTAAGCCTTTTGAGAGGTGGTAGCAATGGGTGAACATCGTATGCCCGACGGGGAGTTACACTAAGTAACGAGCGATGGTTCCAATAAGTTCTTCAATTGAACTTGAGATGAAATGAGTCGGTACCGCATTGCATTTGCATAGAGTCGTGAGTCGGTCTCTATGATTTGCATTGGTCATCCTTGTATTTGTGCATGGGTGAATGAACATGAATATATGTGTTTATGTTGAATGATAAGCATTGTGATGAATATGCTTGGTTTTGTATATAATATATATATATATATATTCCTTGCGATGTATATTGAATGGGATGTGATGAATTGTGATAAGAATTGTATCATTGTAATGATGCATTGAAGAATGAATATAATATGTATGTTTATGTGGAATGGTAGCATGGTGAGAATGTGTTATGTGTATACTTTTGTGTTGAGATATATGATTATATGCATTGTTATTATGATAATATTTCTCACCCTTCTGCTATTTTATGATGCTCTACGAGGCATTGCAGATTAGGTATCTGGTGGTCTTTTGTGAAGTGTGTCTTCATACCTTTTTGGTCGGTTGGCTCTGATATGTAGCACCGGGTAGCTAGGACGTTTTGATCTTATTGTGATACATTTGCATATGTATCTTGCTGATGAATTTGTGTATATAAACATGATGTATATATATATATATATATGTTGATGTATATATGTGGTTGTTATTCAATATTTTAGATGTTTCCGCTTTTATTCTAAATATTGAGATGTGGGTATAAGGACTGAGATCCTTTGTTGTTTGAAAGTTACCCCACTGTTGCATATCTTTGTGAGCAGGTGTTGTATGTGTTTAATTTCAAGCATAGTGTGACATACCTTTTTATGCCGTGTTTACAATTATACTCTGATGAAATTTCCAATACGTGCCTAAATGATTTATTTGATTATTTGGGGGTATAGAAAGGGGGTGTTCCATTAAGTGGTATCAGAGCCAAGGTTGAGTCAGTCGTGTCGTCTCGTTGTTGTGTTGGTTGAACTGTTGTTTAACCTTTGTTGTTATTTTTGGGAGTGATCAGAATATGGCTGGTAGAAACGATAATGCGATGGCTGCTGCTATGGAAGCAATGGCTAGGGCGGTGCAGGGTGCGCCGAATGTAAGTGCTAATGAAGAGTTCAGGAAGAATCAACCACCGGTCTTCAAAGGAAGATTTGATCCCGATGGTGCTCAACTTTGGCTGAAAGAGATTGAAAGAATCTTCAGAGTCATGGATTGTGCGGAAGAGAATAAGGTGAGGCTTGGATCTCACATGCTGAGGGAAGAAGCCGACGATTGGTGGGTCGGTATGCGTGAAATTCTTGAGGTGGATAATGAAGAGGTAACTTGGGAATTGTTTCGTACCGAGTTTTTGCTGAAGTATTACCCTGAAAGTGTGAAAGGGAAGAAAGAGATGGAATTCCTGGAATTGAAACAAGGTGGTATGTCAGTGGTGGACTATACTGCTAAGTTTGTGGAATTGGTTCAATTTCATTCTCATTATGCTGCGATTACTGCTGAGTTCTCAAAGTGTATTAAATATGAGAATGGGTTGCGTCCTGAGATTAAGCAAGCTGTGGGATATCAAAGGATTAGGAGGTTTTCGGATTTGACTGAATGTTGTAGAATCTTCGAGGAAGATAGTAAAGCTCGTTCTACACATTACAAGAGTGTGAATGAGAGGAGAGGGAAACAGCAAGCTAGAAGTGGACCTTATGTGACCCCCGCTGATAAGGGTAAATATAAGGGAAACTTTGATAAGAGATCTAGAGGAGGAAGTTCTGGGTTCATTAAGTGTTTCAATTGTGGTGGAATGGGTCATAAAGCAACTGAGTGTAGGAAGGCCGTTGGGAGATGTTCTAACTGTGGAGGTATTGGGCATTCTACTGCTGAGTGTAGGAGGAATATGGTGAAGTGTTTTAACTGTGGAGAAGTGGGTCACATTAGTACTAAGTGTACTAAGCCGAAACAAGCTCAAGCGGGCGGAAAGGTGTTTGCATTGGCGGGGACTCAGACCACTAGTGCAGACCGTTTGATTAAAGGTACATGCTTTATTAATAGTACACCTTTAGTTGCTGTTATTGATACGGGAGCGACTCATTCGTTTATTTCGTCCGAGTGCGTGAAGCGTTTGAATCTTGCGTTGTCTTTGATGGGTATTGAGATGGTTATTGAGACTCCTGCTTCAGGGTCGGTAACTACGTCTTTGGTGTGTGTAAGTTGTCCTTTGACCATTTATGGTAAAGACTTCATTATGGATTTAGTGTGTTTGCCGTTGGAGGGATTGGATGTAATCTTGGGTATGAACTGGTTGCAATTTAATCGAGTTCATATAGATTGCTATCATAAGTTGGTAAGGTTTCCTTCTTTGGAAGATAATGAAGATGAGAGTTTTCTATCTACTAAAGAGTTGAAGAAACTTTTAGAGGATGAAGCTCAATTGTTTGGTTTGTTTGCATCATTGTCAGTGGGGAGTAAGATTGGTATTGATGTGTTTCCAGTGGTGTGTGATTTTCCAGAAGTGTTTCCGGAGGATATTACGGATGTACCGCCGGAAAGAGAAGTTGAGTTCTCTATTGATCTAGTTCCTGGCACTAGACCGATTTCGATGGCACCGTATCGTATGTCGGCATCGGAGTTGATAGAATTGAAGAAGCAGTTGAATGACTTGTTGGACAAAAGATTTATAAGGCCAAGTGTTTCTCCTTGGGGTGCTCCGGTATTGTTGGTAAAGAAAAAGGATGGAAGTATGCGGTTATGTATTGATTATCGACAGTTGAACAAGGTGACAATTAAGAACAAGTATCCGCTTCCAAGGATTGATGATTTGATGGACCAATTGGTTGGTGCGCGTGTCTTTAGCAAGATTAATTTGAGATCGGGATATCACCAAATTCGTGTGAAAAGCGAGGATATTCAGAAGACGGCATTTAGGACACGGTATGGTCATTACGAATATTCCGTGATGCCATTCGGGGTTTCTAATACGCCGGGGGTGTTTATGGAATACATGAATCGTATTTTTCATGAACAGTTGGATCGTTTTGTGGTTGTGTTCATCGATGATATTTTGATTTATTCTAAGTCTCAAGAAGAGCATGAAGAGCATTTGAGAACTGTGTTGCAAATTTTGAGAGAGAAACAATTATATGCTAAGTTGTCAAAATGTGACTTTTGGCTATCGGAAGTAAGTTTTCTTGGACATGTTATCTCCGGGAGTGGTATTAGTGTTGATCCATCTAAGATTGATGCGGTGATGCAGTGGGAGACTCCTAGGTCGGTTACGGAGATTCGAAGCTTTTTAGGCTTGGCGGGTTATTATCGGAGGTTTATAGAGGGATTTTCGAAGTTGGCACTTCCGTTAACGCAATTGACTTGTAAAGGAAAGGCTTTCATTTGGGATATAGATTGTGAAAAGAGTTTCATGGAGCTAAAAAGAAGGTTGACAACGGCTCCGATCTTGATTTTGCCGAATCCTAATGAACCATTTGTTGTATATTGTGATGCTTCATTGATTGGTTTAGGTGGTGTTTTGATGCAAGATGGAAAAGTTGTGGCATATGCTTCAAGACAATTGAGAGTGCATGAAAAGAATTATCCTACGCATGACTTGGAGTTAGCGGCGGTGGTGTTTGTTTTGAAAATTTGGAGGCATTATCTTTATGGTACAAGATTTGAAGTTTTTAGTGATCACAAAAGCTTGAGATATTTATTTGATTAGAAAGAATTGAACATGAGACAACGAAGATGGTTAGAGCTTTTGAAGGATTTTGATTTTAGTTTGAATTACCATCCGGGTAAGGCGAATGTGGTAGCCGATGCCTTAAGTCGTAAGTTGTTACATATGTCCGCATTAATGATGACAGAATGGGAACTTTTGGAGGATTTCAGAGATTTGAGTTTGGTTTGTGAAATAACGCCGCGAAGTGTGAGACTTGGTATGTTACATGTTACGAATGATTTTCTTGCAACGGTTAGTAAAAAGCAAAAGTTGGATTTGAAGTTCGTTGATTTAATGATAAATGAGAATGAGGATTTCAAGGTTGATAACTTTGGAGTTTTGAGATTCCGTGGTCGTATTTGTATTCCCGACGACGCGGAGTTGAAAAAGATAATTTTAGAGGAAGGACACCGAAGTAATTTAAGTATTCATCCGGGTGCGAATAAGATGTATCAAGACTTGAAGAAGATCTTTTGGTGGTCCGGTTTAAAGAGGGATGTGGCTCAATTTGTGTATGCGTGTTTGACTTGTCAAAAGTCGAAGGTGGAACATCAAAAGCCTAGTGGTTTGTTGCAACCGTTGGATATTCCGGAATGGAAATGGGATAGTATATCGATGGATTTTGTTACGGGATTGCCGAATACGCAAAGAGGTCATAATGCTATTTGGGTGATTGTGGATAGGCTTACTAAATCTGCTCACTTTATTCCAATTGACATTAGTTATCCTTTGGAGAAGTTAGCCGAGATTTATGTTCGTGTGATTGTGAAGTTACATGGAGTTCCTAAGAGTTTTGTATCAGATCGAGATCCGAGATTTACATCGAGATTTTGGGTGAGTTTAGAAGAGGCCTTGGGTTCTAAGCTAAGATTGAGTTCGGCTTACCATCCGCAAACAGATGGTCAAACCGAGAGGACGATTCAATCGTTGGAGGATTTGTTGCGTGCTTGTGTGCTAGAGCAAGGTGGTGCTTGGGATAGTTATTTAGCGTTGATTGAGTTCACCTATAATAACAGTTTTCATTCGAGTATTGGTATGGCACCATTTGAGGCTTTGTATAGTCGGAGATGTCGAACACCTTTGTGTTGGCATGAAACTGGTGAGAGGGCGATTGTTGGACCGAAATTGGTACAAGAAACGACGGAGAAAGTGAAGTTTATTCGGGAGAAGATGAAAGCTTCTCAAAGTAGACAAAAGAGCTATCATGATAAGAGAAGGAAAGATCTTGAGTTTCAAGAAGGCGACCATGTGTTTTTGAGAGTTACACCGGTTACGGGTGTGGGTCGTGCTTTGAAGTCGAAGAAGTTGACTTCTCGTTTTATTGGTCCGTATCAGATTACTACACGTGTTGGCGCTGTGGCTTATCGTGTGGCGTTGCCTCCGAATCTTTCGAATTTGCATGACGTTTTCCATGTTTCGCAACTTCGGAAGTATGTTCCGGATCCGTCACATATTATTCCTATGGACGAGGTAGAAGTGAGAGATAATCTTACGGTTGAAGTTTTACCGATTAAGATTTTGGATCGTGAAGTTAAGAAGCTAAGAGGCAAGGATATTGCGCTTGTGAAAGTAGCGTGGGGAGGCGCTTCAGAGGGCAATATGACTTGGGAATTAGAGAGTGGGGTACGAGAGTCGTATCCGGAGTTGTTTGAATCAGGTAATATTTTCGAGGACGAAAATTTCAAAAGTGGGGGAGAGTTGTAACAGCCCGATTTAGATATTTCCATTTTTGTGTTGATTGATTCTATTTGGTGGAGTCTTTTATTTAATTGGGAAATAATTATGTTATTTGTGATATTGGTGTGTGAATATGTTATGTTTGCATATTATGTGATTTTACCGTTTTTGAGAGTTTGCGGGGAATATTAGATTGGAGGGTATTTTCGATATTTCACATTTAATGATAGTTAGTTAGTTAGTAGATATTTTGAGAAAATATAAAGAAATAGAAAGAAAGAAAAGTATAAGAAAGAAAAAGAATAGAAATAGAAAGTTAGAGGTGAGAAAGAGAGAAAAACAGAATTTTGAGAGAAAAAGGAGAAAAGAGAAGAGCAAAGAGAAAAGTGTGGAAAATCACCAAGATCAATCTTACGGAGTCAATTTAATCGGGTAAGGGTGTGAAATATTGTTATCCTAACTTTGTGTATGATTATGTATGTGTTTTGTGTGGATGTTTTGGTTGGTTTTCCATATGTTTCCGTTTATGCCGTATTTGACGAAATCGATAGAAACCGATGTTTTTACTGTCGAAAAGTCGTATAAATACATGTGTTGGTTGGATATATGTATGTGAGCTACTGTTTAAGGTTTCATGAAGTTTGGTTATGTTTTGGTTAGTTTTCGGTATGTTTCCGTTGTTGTTTCCGTTTAGGTCGAATTGTAGGAAATCGATAGAAACCGATGTTTTCACGGATGAATTTCGAAATAAATTACGTAGTTGTATCGAGTAAGGTTAGGTCGTCGTATAGCATGCTTTTTATTCGATTTGGTGATGTTTGAAAATTCTGGTTTTTGAAAGGTTGAAATTTAATCGAAAGATCGAACGTCGTAGAAATTTCGTTTATGTGTTCTAAATTGTTCTTATGTATTTGGTGGTTGCGCGTATATGTTTGTTTCGGTGAAAATGTTCGATTTAGTCGAGTTTCGGGCATTTCGGAAAAGTTACAGCAAGTGTGTAAATTGAGAAATCTGATTTTTGAGAAAAACAGGGCTATGAATCGATACATAACAGCTATGTATCGATACGAAATGGTTTATGTATCGATACATAACCCCTATGCATCGATACATACTGTGAAAATTGGGAAAAACAGCATTTTCACTACAGCATGTGTCGACACATGCGTGCTATGTATCAATACATGAGGTCTTTTTGTATCGATACATAAGCCTATGTATCGATACATACTGTGCTGAACCAGAAAATTCTGGTTTGTCGGGGATACTTCGGAAATTCATAACTCTTGAACCGTAAGTCGGTTTTGACCCCCGTTCGAAGCGTTGGGAAGCTAACGAGATGTTCTTTCTAGGAAAAATGGTTTTGAGGTCTAAACCTGGTCCAGTTGGAACAGTATTTTCGAACCGTTTCGTAGTGTCGGGCCTCCGGTTTATGTTTTTGCGTTATTTTGAAATATACATATCTTCTTCGTTGTTTATCGGATTTAAGTGTTCTTTATATCGAATCGAAGCTGTGGATGAGTACTGTTTGATGATGATGGAAAATATTATTTTTAGCCGACTTTTAACTGAATTTTCCGGTAAACCGTAAATCGAATTGTTTGGTTATTTGTGAAAACGTTCAGTTGCCGTTTGGCACAATTGATGTGAATGTATGTGGGTTGTGTGTGATGAATGCATGACTATATTGTGAATATTTATGCATGTCAAGAGTGTCATGAGTCATGTTGTATGTGAAGCATCATGATTGCATTCTTGCATTGTGGGGTTCTAAGATGAATCCGTTGTAACGTCGTAAGCCTTTTGAGAGGTGGGGGCGATGATTACAAACGATTGTAAGCCTTTTGAGAGGTGGGAGCAATCGGATTGTAAGCCTTTTGAGAGGTGGGGGCAATCCATAAACATTGTAAGCCTTTTGAGAGGTGGTAGCAATGGGGTGAACATCGTATGCCCGACGGGGAGTTACACTAAGTAACGAGCGATGGTTCCAATAAGTTCTTCAATTGAACTTGAGATGAAATGAGTCGGTACCGCATTGCATTTGCATAGAGTCGTGAGTCGGTCTCTATGATTTGCATTGGTCATCCTTGTATTTGTGCATGGGTGAATGAACATGAATATATGTGTTTATGTTGAATGATAAGCATTGTGATGAATATGCTTGGTTTTGTATATAATATATATATATATATATTCCTTGCGATGTATATTGAATGGGATGTGATGAATTGTGATAAGAATTGTATCATTGTAATGATGCATTGAAGAATGAATATAATATGTATGTTTATGTGGAATGGTAGCATGGTGAGAATGTGTTATGTGTATACTTTTGTGTTGAGATATATGATTATATGCATTGTTATTATGATAATATTTCTCACCCTTCTGCTATTTTATGATGCTCTACGAGGCATTGCAGATTAGGTATCTGGTGGTCTTTTGTGAAGTGTGTCTTCATACCTTTTTGGTCGGTTGGCTCTGATATGTAGCACCGGGTAGCTAGGACGTTTTGATCTTATTGTGATACATTTGCATATGTATCTTGCTGATGAATTTGTGTATATAAACATGATGTATATATATATATATATATGTTGATGTATATATGTGGTTGTTATTCAATATTTTAGATGTTTCCGCTTTTATTCTAAATATTGAGATGTGGGTATAAGGACTGAGATCCTTTGTTGTTTGAAAGTTACCCCACTGTTGCATATCTTTGTGAGCAGGTGTTGTATGTGTTTAATTTCAAGCATAGTGTGACATACCTTTTTATGCCGTGTTTACAATTATACTCTGATGAAATTTCCAATACGTGCCTAAATGATTTATTTGATTATTTGGGGGTATAGAAAGGGGGTGTTCCATTAAGTGGTATCAGAGCCAAGGTTGAGTCAGTCGTGTCGTCTCGTTGTTGTGTTGGTTGAACTGTTGTTTAACCTTTGTTGTTATTTTTGGGAGTGATCAGAATATGGCTGGTAGAAACGATAATGCGATGGCTGCTGCTATGGAAGCAATGGCTAGGGCGGTGCAGGGTGCGCCGAATGTAAGTGCTAATGAAGAGTTCAGGAAGAATCAACCACCGGTCTTCAAAGGAAGATTTGATCCCGATGGTGCTCAACTTTGGCTGAAAGAGATTGAAAGAATCTTCAGAGTCATGGATTGTGCGGAAGAGAATAAGGTGAGGCTTGGATCTCACATGCTGAGGGAAGAAGCCGACGATTGGTGGGTCGGTATGCATGAAATTCTTGAGGTGGATAATGAAGAGGTAACTTGGGAATTGTTTCGTACCGAGTTTTTGCTGAAGTATTACCCTGAAAGTGTGAAAGGGAAGAAAGAGATGGAATTCCTGGAATTGAAACAAGGTGGTATGTCAGTGGTGGACTATACTGCTAAGTTTGTGGAATTGGTTCAATTTCATTCTCATTATGCTGCGATTACTGCTGAGTTCTCAAAGTGTATTAAATATGAGAATGGGTTGCGTCCTGAGATTAAGCAAGCTGTGGGATATCAAAGGATTAGGAGGTTTTCGGATTTGACTGAATGTTGTAGAATCTTCGAGGAAGATAGTAAAGCTCGTTCTACACATTACAAGAGTGTGAATGAGAGGAGAGGGAAACAGCAAGCTAGAAGTGGACCTTATGTGACCCCCGCTGATAAGGGTAAATATAAGGGAAACTTTGATAAGAGATCTAGAGGAGGAAGTTCTGGGTTCATTAAGTGTTTCAATTGTGGTGGAATGGGTCATAAAGCAACTGAGTGTAGGAAGGCCGTTGGGAGATGTTCTAACTGTGGAGGTATTGGGCATTCTACTGCTGAGTGTAGGAGGAATATGGTGAAGTGTTTTAACTGTGGAGAAGTGGGTCACATTAGTACTAAGTGTACTAAGCCGAAACAAGCTCAAGCGGGCGGAAAGGTGTTTGCATTGGCGGGGACTCAGACCACTAGTGCAGACCGTTTGATTAAAGGTACATGCTTTATTAATAGTACACCTTTAGTTGCTGTTATTGATACGGGAGCGACTCATTCGTTTATTTCGTCCGAGTGCGTGAAGCGTTTGAATCTTGCGTTGTCTTTGATGGGTATTGAGATGGTTATTGAGACTCCTGCTTCAGGGTCGGTAACTACGTCTTTGGTGTGTGTAAGTTGTTCTTTGACCATTTATGGTAAAGACTTCATTATGGATTTAGTGTGTTTGCCGTTGGAGGGATTGGATGTAATCTTGGGTATGAACTGGTTGCAATTTAATCGAGTTCATATAGATTGCTATCATAAGTTGGTAAGGTTTCCTTCTTTGGAAGATAATGAAGATGAGAGTTTTCTATCTACTAAAGAGTTGAAGAAACTTTTAGAGGATGAAGCTCAATTGTTTGGTTTGTTTGCATCATTGTCAGTGGGGAGTAAGATTGGTATTGATGTGTTTCCAGTGGTGTGTGATTTTCCAGAAGTGTTTCCGGAGGATATTACGGATGTACCGCCGGAAAGAGAAGTTGAGTTCTCTATTGATCTAGTTCCTGGCACTAGACCGATTTCGATGGCACCGTATCGTATGTCGGCATCGGAGTTGATAGAATTGAAGAAGCAGTTGAATGACTTGTTGGACAAAAGATTTATAAGGCCAAGTGTTTCTCCTTGGGGTGCTCCGGTATTGTTGGTAAAGAAAAAGGATGGAAGTATGCGGTTATGTATTGATTATCGACAGTTGAACAAGGTGACAATTAAGAACAAGTATCCGCTTCCAAGGATTGATGATTTGATGGACCAATTGGTTGGTGCGCGTGTCTTTAGCAAGATTAATTTGAGATCGGGATATCACCAAATTCGTGTGAAAAGCGAGGATATTCAGAAGACGGCATTTAGGACACGGTATGGTCATTACGAATATTCCGTGATGCCATTCGGGGTTTCTAATACGCCGGGGGTGTTTATGGAATACATGAATCGTATTTTTCATGAACAGTTGGATCGTTTTGTGGTTGTGTTCATCGATGATATTTTGATTTATTCTAAGTCTCAAGAAGAGCATGAAGAGCATTTGAGAACTGTGTTGCAAATTTTGAGAGAGAAACAATTATATGCTAAGTTGTCAAAATGTGACTTTTGGCTATCGGAAGTAAGTTTTCTTGGACATGTTATCTCCGGGAGTGGTATTAGTGTTGATCCATCTAAGATTGATGCGGTGATGCAGTGGGAGACTCCTAGGTCGGTTACGGAGATTCGAAGCTTTTTAGGCTTGGCGGGTTATTATCGGAGGTTTATAGAGGGATTTTCGAAGTTGGCACTTCCGTTAACGCAATTGACTTGTAAAGGAAAGGCTTTCATTTGGGATATAGATTGTGAAAAGAGTTTCATGGAGCTAAAAAGAAGGTTGACAACGGCTCCGATCTTGATTTTGCCGAATCCTAATGAACCATTTGTTGTATATTGTGATGCTTCATTGATTGGTTTAGGTGGTGTTTTGATGCAAGATGGAAAAGTTGTGGCATATGCTTCAAGACAATTGAGAGTGCATGAAAAGAATTATCCTACGCATGACTTGGAGATAGCGGCGGTGGTGTTTGTTTTGAAAATTTGGAGGCATTATCTTTATGGTACAAGATTTGAAGTTTTTAGTGATCACAAAAGCTTGAGATATTTATTTGATTAGAAAGAATTGAACATGAGACAACGAAGATGGTTAGAGCTTTTGAAGGATTTTGATTTTAGTTTGAATTACCATCCGGGTAAGGCGAATGTGGTAGCCGATGCCTTAAGTCGTAAGTTGTTACATATGTCCGCATTAATGATGACAGAATGGGAACTTTTGGAGGATTTCAGAGATTTGAGTTTGGTTTGTGAAATAACGCCGCGAAGTGTGAGACTTGGTATGTTACATGTTACGAATGATTTTCTTGCAACGGTTAGTAAAAAGCAAAAGTTGGATTTGAAGTTCGTTGATTTAATGATAAATGAGAATGAGGATTTCAAGGTTGATAACTTTGGAGTTTTGAGATTCCGTGGTCGTATTTGTATTCCCGACGACGCGGAGTTGAAAAAGATAATTTTAGAGGAAGGACACCGAAGTAATTTAAGTATTCATCCGGGTGCGAATAAGATGTATCAAGACTTGAAGAAGATCTTTTGGTGGTCCGGTTTAAAGAGGGATGTGGCTCAATTTGTGTATGCGTGTTTGACTTGTCAAAAGTCGAAGGTGGAACATCAAAAGCCTAGTGGTTTGTTGCAACCGTTGGATATTCCGGAATGGAAATGGGATAGTATATCGATGGATTTTGTTACGGGATTGCCGAATACGCAAAGAGGTCATAATGCTATTTGGGTGATTGTGGATAGGCTTACTAAATCTGCTCACTTTATTCCAATTGACATTAGTTATCCTTTGGAGAAGTTAGCCGAGATTTATGTTCGTGTGATTGTGAAGTTACATGGAGTTCCTAAGAGTTTTGTATCAGATCGAGATCCGAGATTTACATCGAGATTTTGGGTGAGTTTAGAAGAGGCCTTGGGTTCTAAGCTAAGATTGAGTTCGGCTTACCATCCGCAAACAGATGGTCAAACCGAGAGGACGATTCAATCGTTGGAGGATTTGTTGCGTGCTTGTGTGCTAGAGCAAGGTGGTGCTTGGGATAGTTATTTAGCGTTGATTGAGTTCACCTATAATAACAGTTTTCATTCGAGTATTGGTATGGCACCATTTGAGGCTTTGTATAGTCAGAGATGTCGAACACCTTTGTGTTGGCATGAAACTGGTGAGAGGGCGATTGTTGGACCGGAATTGGTACAAGAAACGACGGAGAAAGTGAAGTTTATTCGGGAGAAGATGAAAGCTTCTCAAAGTAGACAAAAGAGCTATCATGATAAGAGAAGGAAAGATCTTGAGTTTCAAGAAGGCGACCATGTGTTTTTGAGAGTTACACCGGTTACGGGTGTGGGTCGTGCTTTGAAGTCGAAGAAGTTGACTTCTCGTTTTATTGGTCCGTATCAGATTACTACACGTGTTGGCGCTGTGGCTTATCGTGTGGCGTTGCCTCCGAATCTTTCGAATTTGCATGACGTTTTCCATGTTTCGCAACTTCGGAAGTATGTTCCGGATCCGTCACATATTATTCCTATGGACGAGGTAGAAGTGAGAGATAATCTTACGGTTGAAGTTTTACCGATTAAGATTTTGGATCGTGAAGTTAAGAAGCTAAGAGGCAAGGATATTGCGCTTGTGAAAGTAGCGTGGGGAGGCGCTTCAGAGGGCAATATGACTTGGGAATTAGAGAGTGGGGTGCGAGAGTCGTATCCGGAGTTGTTTGAATCAGGTAATATTTTCGAGGACGAAAATTTCAAAAGTGGGGGAGAGTTGTAACAGCCCGATTTAGATATTTCCATTTTTGTGTTGATTGATTCTATTTGGTGGAGTCTTTTATTTAATTGGGCAATAATTATGTTATTTGTGATATTGGTGTGTGAATATGTTATGTTTGCATATTATGTGATTTTACCGTTTTTGAGAGTTTGCGAGGAATATTAGATTGGAGGGTATTTTAGATATTTCACATTTAATGATAGTTAGTTAGTTAGTAGATATTTTGAGAAAATATAAAGAAATAGAAAGAAAGAAAAGTATAAGAAAGAAAAAGAATAGAAATAGAAAGTTAGAGGTGAGAAAGAGAGAAAAACAGAATTTTGAGAGAAAAAGGAGAAAAGAGAAGAGCAAAGAGAAAAGTGTGGAAAATCACCAAGATCAATCTTACGGAGTCAATTTAATCGGGTAAGGGTGTGAAATATTGTTATCCTAACTTTGTGTATGATTATGTATGTGTTTTATGTGGATGTTTTGGTTGGTTTTCCATATGTTTCCGTTTATGCCGTATTTGACGAAATCGATAGAAACCGATGTTTTTACTGTCGAAAAGTCGTATAAATACATGTGTTGGCTGGATATATGTATGTGAGCTACTGTTTAAAGTTTCATGAAGTTTGGTTATGTTTTGGTTAGTTTTCGGTATGTTTCCGTTGTTGTTTCCGTTTAGGTCGAATTGTAGGAAATCGATAGAAACCGATGTTTTCACGGATGAATTTTGAAATAAATTACGTAGTTGTATCGAGTAAGGTTAGGTCGTCGTATAGCGTGCTTTTTATTCGATTTGGTGATGTTTGAAAATTCTGGTTTTTGAAAGGTTGAAATTTAATCGAAAGATCGAACGTCGTAGAAATTTCGTTTATGTGTTCTAAATTGTTCTTATGTATTTGGTGGTTGCGCGTATATGTTTGTTTCGGTGAAAATGTTCGATTTAGTCGAGTTTAGGGCATTTCGGAAAAGTTACAGCAAGTGTGTAAATTGAGAAATCTGATTTTTGAGAAAAACAGGGATATGAATCGATACATAACAGCTATGTATCGATACGAAATGGTTTATGTATCGATACATAACCCCTATGCATCGATACATACTGTGAAAATTGGGAAAAACAGCATTTTCACTACAGCATGTGTCGACACATGCGTGCTATGTATCAATACATGAGGTCTTTTTGTATCGATACATAAGCCTATGTATCGATACATACTGTGCTGAACCAGAAAATTCTGGTTTGTTGGGGATACTTCGGAAATTCATAACTCTTGAACCGTAAGTCGGTTTTGACCCCCGTTCAAAGCGTTGAGAAGCTAACGAGATGTTCTTTCTAGGAAAAATGGTTTTGAGGTCTAAACCTGGTCCAGTTGGAACAGTATTTTCGAACCGTTTCGTAGTGTCGGGCCTCCGGTTTATGTTTTGCGTTATTTTGAAATATACATATCTTCTTCGTTGTTTATCGGATTTAAGTGTTCTTTATATCGAATCGAAGCTGTGGATGAGTACTGTTTGATGATGATGGAAAATATTATTTTTAGCCGACTTTTAACTGACTTTTCCGGTAAACCGTAAATCGAATTGTTTGGTTATTTGTGAAAACGTTCAGTTGCCGTTAGGCACAATTGATGTGAATGTATGTGGGTTGTGTGTGATGAATGCATGACTATATTGTGAATATTTATGCATGTCAAGAGTGTCATGAGTCATGTTGTATGTGAAGCATCATGATTGCATTCTTGCATTGTGGGGTTCTAAGATGAATCCGTTGTAACGTCGTAAGCCTTTTGAGAGGTGGGGGCGATGATTACAAACGATTGTAAGCCTTTTGAGAGGTGGGAGCAATCGGATTGTAAGCCTTTTGAGAGGTGGGGGCAATCCATAAACATTGTAAGCCTTTTGAGAGGTGGTAGCAATGGGTGAACATCGTATGCCCGACGGGGAGTTACACTAAGTAACGAGCGATGGTTCCAATAAGTTCTTCAATTGAACTTGAGATGAAATGAGTCGGTACCGCATTGCATTTGCATAGAGTCGTAAGTCGGTCTCTATGATTTGCATTGGTCATCCTTGTATTTGTGCATGGGTGAATGAACATGAATATATGTGTTTATGTTGAATGATAAGCATTGTGATGAATATGCTTGGTTTTGTATATAATATATATATATATATGCCTTGCGATGTATATTGAATGGGATGTGATGAATTGTGATAAGAATTGTATCATTGTAATGATGCATTGAAGAATGAATATAATATGTATGTTTATGTGGAATGGTAGCATGGTGAGAATGTGTTATGTGTATACTTTTGTGTTGAGATATATGATTATATGCATTGTTATTATGATAATATTTCTCACCCTTCTGCTATTTTATGATGCTCTACGAGGCATTGCAGATTAGGTATCTGGTGGTCTTTTGTGAAGTGTGTCTTCATACCTTTTTGGTCGGTTGGCTCTGATATGTAGCACCGGGTAGCTAGGACGTTTTGATCTTATTGTGATACATTTGCATATGTATCTTGCTGATGAATTTGTGTATATAAACATGATGTATATATATATATGTTGATGTATATATGTGGTTGTTATTCAATATTTTAGATGTTTCCGCTTTTATTCTAAATATTGAGATGTGGGTATAAGGACTGAGATCCTTTGTTGTTTGAAAGTAACCCCACTGTTGCATATCTTTGTGAGCAGGTGTTGTATGTGTTTAATTTCAAGCATAGTGTGACATACCTTTTTATGCCGTGTTTACAATTATACTCTGATGAAATTTCCAATACGTGCCTAAATGATTTATTTGATTATTTGGGGGTATAGAAAGGGGGTGTTCCATCTTGGATCTTTCATCCTTTGGAATATGCACAAAAGCCTTACAACCAAAGACTCTCAAATGATCATACTTGACATTCTTTTCAAACCAAATTTTGTCTGGAACTTCATTGTTCAAAGCAACAATAGGAGTAAGATTAAGAACATGCACTGCCGTGTATAATGCCTCACCCAAATAATGATTAGGCAACTTAACTTCAAAGAGCATACACCTTACTCTCTGAATTAGTGTTCGATTCATCCTCTCTGCTAAACCATTCAATTGAGTAGTTTTGGGAGGAGTCTATTCATGTGCAATACCATGCTGCTTGCAATAGGAATCAAATGGTCCACAATACTCTCCAACATTGTCTGAACGAACACATTTCAGCTTCTTGCATGCCTGCCTCTCAACCAAAGCATGAAATTCTTTGAACTTTTCCAAAACTTGGTCTTTTGTATTCAAGGCATAAATCCATAGTTTCCTGGAGCAATCATCAATAAAGGTAACAAAATAAAGTGCACCACTAAAGCATTTTACCTTCAATGGACCACAAACATCATAATGTACCAATTGAAGCAACTTTGACATTCGTGAAGGAGGATGTCTCTTGAAAGATACTCTAGTCTGTTTACCAGCCATGCAATGAGAACACTTCTCCAAATCTACATTCTTTAATCCAGAAAGAACATCCTTTTTGGCCAAAACATTCTGCCCCTTTTCACTAATATGACTAAGTCTTCGGTGCCACAAAGATGCTTCCATGTCGATAGCATTCACACTGTCCCTAGCAGCCAAAACTTTTATCCAATACAATTTAGAAAGCTTTTCCCCTTTAGCCACAACCAAGTTACCTTTTTTGAGTTTCCACTTTCCATAACCAAAGTGATTATCATAACCACAATCATCTAGCATATGCACAGATATCAAATTAAAACGAACATCTGGAGCATGTTTGACACCTCTAAGCAACAATTGCATTCCCATGTTGGTTCGCAAGCAAACATCACCAACACCAATTACCTTAGATACACCATCATTAACCATCTTCAATTCTCCAAAATACCAGAAGTATAAGATGTGAAGAAATCCTTCCTTGGTGTAACATGCAATGCAGCACCACTGTCAACTATCCACATGCTCTCGTCTGATACAAGATTAACAGACTCATGATCACAAAGAATAACAAGATCATCACTAGTAGCAATAGTAACACGATCATCATCATGATCTTCATGGTCTCTTTGTTTAGACTTACCCTTCTTGCCTTTGTTATCTCTTTTCCATTAATAGCAATACTTCTGTACGTGTCCTGTTTTGTGACAATAATGACACTCCAGATTCTTGTATCGCGACTTGGGCTTGCTTCTGCTATTCTCTCTACCACCTTTCGGTTCCCTTTTATGACTTCTCCCCCTATTTTCAGTGACAAGTAGCTCGGGTTGAGATGAAGAACCCTATGCCTTCCTTCTTATCTCCTCCCCTTAGCCATTTCCAAAGAAACAATACCTCTAGGAGCATAACTTGTGATAGAAACCCGAAATGTCTCCCAAGACTCTAGTAAAGATAGCAATAGAAATAGTCCCGAAAGTTCATCATCAAATTTGATACTCATTCCTAACATCTGATCAAGGAGGCCTTGAAATTCACTCAAGTGATCTGAAATAGAAGTCCCCTCTTTATACTTCAAACTTATGAAGCTATTCCATAAGAACAATTTATTATTCCCTGATTTACAGACATACAAGGACTCTATCTTCTCCCACAAAGTTTTTGCATGTGTCTCATTAGCAATATGATTATAAACATTATCTTCTACATATTGTTGAATAAAACCACATATCTATTGATGCTCAAACTCCCATTCTTCATTAGACACAGAATCTGGCTTTGCAGAACTAAAAACCGGTAAATGCAATTTCTTCACAAATAGTAATTCTTTCATCTTTCCCTTTCATAAATGATAATTAGAACCATTCAACCAAACCATCTTCATCTTTGTATTTGACTCCATCATTCAAACAAGTAAAATAGCCCTTAACCAAGAGCTCTGATGCTACTGTGATGGGAAATTAAGGCACAATAATAGACCAATACACAGCGGATATAAAACTCCCCCAAACTTGTAGGAATCTTGAGGATCAAAAACAAATATAAGATGACAAATCGAACAAAATAAAGGCACAAAAGACACCGATATTTTTAACGTGGAAAACCCCTCAATATGAGAGTAAAAACCACGAGTCTAGACCAAAGAAATAACTCCACTATAATCAATTAAGGGTACAAGAGATTCTTAAAGTGATTCACAAACTAGTGCTAACAACCGCAAATCACAAAGCAAACTACCTTACAAATAAGAATCAAAAAGCTGGAATTTTTTCCAAATTTGCAGCTTCAGTACGAAGTGAATAACTTTTACCTCAGACGTTGTTTTGAAAATCTGAACGGTCAAAAGTTATATATATGTGTTACGAACATGCCCATTAAATTTGAGCTCGATCCAACGGTTAACGAATTGGAGATCGTCGATTTAGTGAGACTGGTTGCAGAAAAATGGGAATGAGTTTCTCTCCTCTTTTCTCTCTTTTTGAATCCTTATTTTTCTCTATCTCACTCAACCATAATTTGATCGTCGCCACATAAATAAGTGAGACAAATAGGCTATTCATATTTGGGTCTTTCTCCACATAGGAAGGGAGCCAAAACCCAACAATAAACACAAATAGTAACATAAATTATGACTACGAATTTAATAAACATAACATAAACACAATAAATTAAAAGATAAATTATGCAATAAAACATAGAGTAACAATGTCATATGTTGGTACTTCATTTTTATAATGATGAATCAACATAAATAGTAAGAATCTCATACATTAATTAGGGATAAGAAACAAAAAACATAAGTCTCACACAAGTTACAAACAAGCTAGACTTCTTATCAATAAAAAACTATATCTTAATTATTGTCATCATTTTCCGCTAAAGTTCCAGGATCATCATTAGAAAAAATTTGTTCCAAATTTCGTGATGGATATGGCTCAGTGGGTGTCATAATTTCATCATTTCCACCCATGTCATACAAGTCTCTTGGCTTCAAATGTACAGGTATGGTCCATCCTTGTTCACTCTCATCATCCACATAAAAAACTATTTGAGCTTCTGACGCTTGAATATATGGCTCATTATCTTCATGTTCCCTAGTATGTAGTAGTCTTGCAAAGTTTATAGAGGTAAAACCCAACTTATCTATCTTAATGCCTCTTGGGTTTGTGGTATTAGCCCATTCACATTTAAACATGGGCACTGTGAAGCCATCGTAGGAAAGCACAATAATGTCTATCAATCTTCCATAGTAAGGGACCCCTCCAAATCTCATTTGGGTATCACTATTGCTTGAATAACTTTGTGTCCCAAACATGCCAAAAACTCCACTGTTTTGAGTTTTTTAAATATTGTCTCGTTCCAACGTTCGAAACTTGAACCCATTGACATTGAACGTGGTAAACCTTTTAACTTTATCAAAAGGGCCATGAGCAAGACTAATGAGAACATTTTTATCTAGTCCATCAGTGCTGTCAAGATTGTTGCAAATCTATACATGATACAATATCCAATTAGTCTTGTTATTATAAAAAAACCAATTCAATACAAACATCTATTTTTGTACGAAAACTCACACGATTGCGGAATCAATGAGCAAAGTCTCTATGAAACTTCTTGTCTATCTCAGCAGCACTTCTTTGACCACGCCTCATTTGTTTCTGAGTAATACTTTGGAATTGCCTATTTGGTTATTCGGTATTAGATGTAAAAAAATCCTAATAGTGAAGATGAAACTACTTAAATGGAATAAAACTACTTACTTTATATAGTTGTCAACTATTGGACAATTCGTTAAAACGTGTCTATGAGTCTGCAATTTTTCAACTGGTGTTAGGGTGTAAAATGAAGATCCACCCACAGGTTTTCCAACTCTAGAAAATAATTCTGCTACATGTGAACCTGCTTGCACATCACGAATAGGGTCATCATCTACACGTCCAGGTTGATTCTATCTAGTCTAAATGTGTCTAGATATCTTGAACAAAATGTAAGAATCTCTTTGAAACGGTATCCTTCCGCAATAGACCCTTCTGGTTTTGCCTTATTACGTACATGCGATTTAAGTTTTCCCAAGTACTTATTATAGAACCACATTAGTATCGATTAAAAAAAATTCTACTTTCTAAGTTAGTATCATTTAGGGGTGTTCAGAACCAAACCAGACCAATAAAAAACCGCAAATCGAACCTAACCAAACCGAAAATTGCAAAAACCGCATTTGGTTCGGATGCCTTTGGGCCATTTTTTGACAGAACCGCGCGGTTCGATTCGGTTTGCGGTTTATATTTTTAAACCGAACCAAACCAAACCAAACCGCATTATTTACAACCTACTTATTTAATTTACAAGCCCAATACTCAAACCCAACCAGCCCATACCAAACTTGTTTATTTTTTTACTCTAGGGTTTCAAACGGGAGGAAGGAAAACTGGAAAAGAACATCGCTAACACAAATAAAAAAAGCGGGTGAATACAAATCAAGAACACAGAGAAAAATTTGAACGAGGAACACCGAAAAATCAGGAACGCATATTGCAAATCCGTTTATCTTCTTCGTCTTATTCAGAATTTCAAGGTAAATCTGTTTCAATTTTCTGTTCTTATCTCTCTTTTCCGCAAATTCGTTTCAATTTTGTTTTCTATATCCTTCTTCTCCTCTCTTTCTTAGATATGACTATTGATAAGGAAGCCAATTCTGTTGCTGGTCTAATGCTTCATTTTCCATGGCCGAAAATCAGGTAAATTTTAGTAAATGTTATGTACTCTGGTGTTCTTTAGTAGGTACAAAGATTAATGTTTTGTTAGAAAGAAAGTTTATATTTTGTTGTTGTTTTGGTTCATTAATGGTAGATAAAGAAGGTTTACTCTGTTGTTTCAAGTAATAGCCATAATTTTCCATATGAATATGATGCAATTTTTTTAGTGGTGGTGTGGTGAATGGACAATCATGTGGTTGGACTTGTTAAAATTGAATGTTGCTTAAAATTGTAGCCATACTTTTCTACAGGAATATGTAGCCATACTTTAGTTACTTTTGTCATCATGTTTATAATTGAATGTTGCCCCTCTGCATTTCCTGCTATAATGTTAAAATTGATTATTGAACTATTGATTTGCAGTCTCAAAATAGTCCATTGGTGCCTACAACAAATCCACCCCTAACTATTGATTTAGACAAAAATGAAGGCGACAATGTTCAAAAGAAAAAGAAAAGGAAAGTTGGAGAAGTTGATGGTTCTAAAGCTGATGATTCAAAAGCTGGTGATTCAGGTAAACAAAAACCTTGTAGGCCTAAATCTTGGGTTTGGGATCATTTTACAAGAAATGATTCAGGTACTCGGGCTAAGTGTAATTGGTGTACGAAATCTTATGCGGCTGATTCACACAAGAATGGAACCACAAATTTAAATAACCATTTATTGCATCAATGTAAAAAAATTCCCAAGAGTGTTCTTGATCCTAGTCAAACCACTCTTAGCCTTCAAGAAGGCTCTAAAGGATCTAATAATGCACTTGTTGGTATCTATTTTGATGTTGAATTGTGTAGACAAGCTTTAGCTAGAATGATAATCGTGGATGAGTTGCCTTTTTCTTTTGTTGAAAATGAAGGATTCTGTCATTTTTATGAGTGTTACACAGCCTAGGTTCCCACTTCCAGAAGGATTTCAATTGCTAGGGACTGTTTGAGTCTTTACATGAGTGAGAAGTATAAGTTAAGAGACTTGTTTACTAAAACAAATCAAAGCGTATGTCTAACAACTGATGCTTGGACTTCTGTATAAAATATTAATTATATGGTTCTTACTGCGCATTTCATTGATCAAGACTGGAAGTTACATAAAAGGATTCTTAATTTTTGTCCAATATCATCTCATAAGGGAGAGATAATTGGGAAAAAGATTGAAAAGTGTTTGGAGGATTGCATGATAGATAAGGTTTTCACCATCACAATTGATAATGTTGCTTCAAATGACGTTGCTATGAATTACCTAAAAGATAGAATGGAGGATTGGAATTCACATCCATTAAAAGGGGAGCATTTACACGTTAGATGTTGCGCCCATATTCTGAACCTTGTTGTCAATGATGGCTTGAAGTTGAAGAACATGCATTCTTCAATTTCCAAAATTAGGAGTGCGGTTCGGTATGTTTGTCAGTCACCTGGACGTTTAGATAGGTTTAGGACATGTATTAAAGAAGTTAGGATACAAGACAAGTCTACAGTGCAGTATGATTGTCCAACTAGGAGGAATTCCACATACCATATGCTTGAAAGTGCATTGAAGTTTCAAAAGGCCTTTAAGAGATTAGGTGAGAAGTGTGTTGAGTATGCAATGTTGGAAGGTGGTGTCCCAAATAATGTGGATTGGGATAATGCCAAGTGTTTTGTGAAATTTTTGAAGTTGTTTTTTTATATCACTACAAAGGTGTTTGGTTCAACTTATGTAACATCTTCTACATATTTCATGGAACATTATGTGATATTGGGGACATTAAAGACTTGGAAGGAATGTCATAAAGATGACCCATTACTTACAAATATGGATGCTGCTATGGATGATAAATATAATAGGTATTGGGGGGATGTCAAAAAGATGAATAAGCTAGTCTTTATTGCTGTAATTTTTGATCCTCGACGTAAGTTCCAGTTTATTAGGTAGGGATTGGATAAGTTTTATGAGAACGAAGTTCCTGATTCTCTGTGTGATAAGGTGAGGCAAACATTAAACAAAATATTTAAAATCTATAGTCTTTTCTTAGGTAAAGGCCAAGCCGAAAATGCTGCACATGAAATAGAGCTATCAGAATTTGTTACATCTTCTGATCATATGGATGATAAATTTGAGAAGGACAAGGACCAAGAGTAAAATTTACATACAAATGAAGTGGATTTGTATCTCATGGAGACGAGGGAGAAGAAAAGTCCAGATTTTGACATCTTGAATTGGTGGAAGGTAAATTCCACCAAATACCCTACTCTTGGTAAAATGGCTAGAGATATCTTGGCTATGCCAATATCTACAGCTGCTTCGGAGTCGGCTTTTAGCACCGGAGGTAGAGTTCTTAGTTGTCATAGGAGCTCTCTTACACCACACACTATTGAAGCTTTAATATGTGCACAAAATTGGTTAAGATCCTCCCCTTTGAAAGTGGATATTGAAAAGCACTTGGAAGACTTGGAGAAGCTCGAACAAGGGATATATATATATATATATATATATATATATATATATATATATGTTGTAAACTATGTTTGTTCATGAATCTATTTTATTCAATTGTTTGTTTTGTCTAACGTTTGTTAATATATTTGATACATTTTCAGAAATGGCTCCGATCCCACAACTAAATGAGGGACTTTCTGATATTAATCTGAATAGTAGACGTGCTTGAAAAATGGCATGTTTTTAATATTTGTTTCCTTTTAAATCCTTGTTCAATCCTTTCTATCTTATACCGCAACTTGTATGAGTAATTTGAAATAATAGAGGTAAAAGGTTGTATTGGCTTCATGAATTAAACTTGGAATAATAGTTGCTTGTATACTTTAATGTGTTTTGCTATCTATTAGTTGTTGTATCAGTTGTGGGCTTTGATGAATAAAACATATCATTTGTGTATTGGCTTCATGAATAATAGTTGTTCTAAAAAACATGTATTTTGCTATATTTTGATGTCTATTAGTTGTTGTATTTTACTGTATTTTGCTGTTTATTTGTTGTTGTATTTTGCTGTCTATTTTGCAGTATTTTGCTGTTTATTAGCTGCTGTATTTTGTTGTCTATTAGTTGCTGTATTTTTCTGTATTTTGCTGTTAATTTGTTGCTGTATTTTGCTGTACTTTGCTGTATTTTGCTGTCAATTTGTTGCTGTATTTTGCTATCTAATAGTTGCTGTATTTTACTATCAATTTGACTGAATTTTGCATTTGTAAACAAACAGGATGGATGCTAGAAGACATAGAAAGCAATATTGAATGGTTGAACTGAATTTTGAATGGTGGAACAAACAAAATGCTTGTTGGTGGAACTGAATTTTGAATTCTGCATTTGTAAACAAACAAAAAGTTTTAATTTATGTATTGATTTGATTGAATACTATTTTGATAAGCTTGGTAATGTATGAATGATTCGTTATTTGATTGAATACTATTTTATAAGCTTGGTAATGTATGAATGACTTGGCATTGGCAATGTTATTTGGTGGTAGAAAACATAATGTAACATAAACTATTATTCTGAAAAGGTCCTTGCTATTCTGAACTGTTATTCCAAATGGCAAGGAAATATGTCATCTCAATATTGAGAAAACTACAAACTTTAAAAATTCAACAGAAAAGCATTGAATAAACATGACAAAAAATAACAATCAATTGAATCATACATGTTGTAATTATAGTTAATTATACATAATAAAAGTCTTGTAAAAAACCGAACCAACCGAACCAATCAAAACCGCATTGGTTTGGTTTGGTTTGGTTTGTTTTTTTTTTAAACCAACCGAACCAAACCAAACCGCATGTTTTTTCTCTTGCGGTTCGGATGATTTTTATCGTGAAAACCGCTCAAACCGCACCGCGAACACCCCTAGTATCATTACAACAAAATCACATGATTTACCTTTCAATATAATACATCCACCGATAATGAACAGCACCTCAAAGTTTAACTTTTTCAACAAGGTGAACAACCAAGTGAACCATAACAGTGAAGAACGAGGGAGGAAATAACATTTCCATGTGGCATAAAGTGAGGACAATTTGGTTTTGTAATTTTTCCAATTCTTCAATTTTAATTACCTTACCACATAATTGTCTAAAGAATGAGCACAACTCAATCAATACTGCTGAAATCTCATGAGGTAGTGGTGTGTAAATGGCTAATGGTAGAAGTTGTTCCATTAATATATGAAAATCATGACTCTTCATCATTCCATTCACCTTGAGATTTACCAAGTCAATGCATCTAGAAATGTTGCTTGAATAACCATCAGGCACCCTAATATTCTTTAAAATTGTTAAAAAAAATTCTTTTATCTTTACCTGTTAGACTAAAGGCTGACGGATAAATTCTACCATTTTCATCAGGACAAAGATCAGGTCTTATGCCCATATTTTCAAGGTCTTCTTTAGCTTTAAAATGGTCTTTACTCTTTTGCCTATTATTTAGTAAAGTAAATATGACATTATCGCACACATTTTTCTCAATATGCTTCGGATCAAGATTATAGCGCAAAAGATTATCCTTCCAATATGGACGTTCAAAAAATTTGCTTTTCTTTTTCCATTGTTGAGGATGACCTTGTGTAGGAACACATTGTGTACAATCACCTTCTATAGGTTGTCCCTCACGTGTTCTTTTTACCGATTTTTCTTTCACTGGCTTTTTACCAAATATGACTTCAACATCTTTAACCTGTTCAAAAACTTCATGTCCAGATAATGTTCTCGGTGGACTCCACATTTCTTGTTCACGGTTAAAGCGAATCCTGTTCAATCTAAACATGTGTGTACAATCAAGGAAACAGCGATGACCCATAAAACACCATTTACGGCTAGCTGTTAGAAGGATAGATGTAGTTTGAAAGTTACACGATGGACAAGCAAGTCATGTGTATGTGTTCCACTTAGAAAGTGCACCCAAACCTGGAAAGTCACTAATCGTCCATATCAAATTTGCATGTAACTTGAACATCTCTTTCTTGAAAGAATCATATGTATCCACACCATTTGTCCATAACTCCTTTAGCTCTTTAACTAAGGGTTGTAAGTAGACATCAACATTATTTCCTGGTGCTTCTTTACCGCGAATTGTCATTGACATTATAAACGATGTCTGCTTCATACAAACCCATGGAGGAGTGTTATATGGAATGAGAACAACTGGCCAAATAATATTATTTGTACTCATCGCACCAAATGGATTAAAACCATCACTAGGCAACGCAAGACGAACATTTCGCGGATCTGATGAAAACCAAGTATGTGTCGAGTCAAACTTCTTCCTAGCTTCTGAATCTCTGGGATGCCTCAACATTCCATCATTGTTAGTATCTGTCGCATGCCACCTCATATCCTCGGCCGTCTTTGATGACAAAAATAATCTTTGTAATCGAGGTTTCAATGGAAAATAATGAAGAATCTTGGCAGGAATTTTCGTCATTTTCTTGTTAACACGGACCTCTTCATCTGTTTTCCATTTTGAAGTGTTGCAAGTTTTGCAAGTCTCTCTCTCTTCATCTTTTCCCCAATAAAGCATACAACCGTTTGGACATGCGGGTATCTTTACATAATTCAAACCAAGTTTTTTTATTGATTTCTTGGCTTCATAGAACGAACTTGGAATATTTGCATATTCAAATGTATCTTTTATCAACTCTAGAGTCATTGTCATTGCCTTCCTACTTAACCCACATAAACACTTTATATGGTACAACTTTACCAAAAAAGATAGTCTTGAATATTGTCTACACCCTTCATATAAAGGTTGCTCTCTTTCTCTAGCCAATTCATAGTACTCCTTGGCATCGTTTCTTTCTTGAGTTGCATTTAGCATCACATAATCTTCTTGGTCAATCTCCAAATTTGAAGCAGATGGTATTTCATTAGCATGATTCGTATCAACTCCAAATGCATCGTTGATCATGTTCTGAATAGGATCTTCAACAATGATAGTATCGTCAACTATATTTGGAGTAGTATTAGGGGAGATAGTACTAGGTAGTACAAAGGACTCTCCATGATGAATCCACGTGTTGTATCCCTTTGGAAATGGTGACCACATTAAGTGGTCGAACATGTCACTTCTACTCTGTGATTTTCTGAAACCACCGGTTTTACAAGGGCATATTACTACGTCGTTTTCTTTTGCACCTTTAAATGCAAAATTAATAAATTCTTTTATCCCTTGTTGATACGCAATCGATGATTGTGGCTTCGTAATTCATGACTTATCCATTACTTTGATAACCCTTTGCTAACTACAAAGCATATTGACAAAGAAAATGTGTGATATCAGTAATAATATGAGAAAATGCAAGTAAATGTGAACGTGATCTCTTTTTTGTCATCTCCTGGCTACAACAATAGATAACAGGATTACCTTGCATTGGCTAGACTCCTATCACTATAGAGGAAAAATGATTTGGAATGCACCCATAGCTTCTTACTCTTAAAATTCCCTACTCCTTTAAAGCTATTCCTTTTGTCATCATATCCATCTTTCAAGATGATGATGTCCTGAATCGAAATAAGTAAGAAAGGAGACCTATTCCTTTATTTCAAGATGATTATGTCCATAATGGTTTAGTAAAATACAAGTTTTTTATGATATAATGGTTTAGTAAAATACAAGTTCAATTATTATTGTTTTTATCTTTTGTTATAATCAAGGATGAATCCACAAATTTTACAACAATGACATTGAAGAACACACCATGATATCAAACTCTAAAATCATACAAAATATGATAATATTTAATCTAACAACCATAATATATTAAAAATAAAAAATAAAGATCATAATATTTGATCTAGGAATATTATTCAACATAAATATCTAGAACAACACTTCATCTTTTGTTTTGTTATTTTCTTGTTTAAGATTTTTCTGCACAAAAATCATTATTGAGAGTTCTTTCATGCTTTGGGAAAGACCTCCACGATTTACATACACCAAAGCACAACAGACTACAACATCACACACAAGTCAAGATGACTCTCTCATCTACACTCAGGATTATATCCAAAAGCAATTCCAATGGTAGACAAAGACTTACTCATTGTCCGAATTGAATATGTTCAAAGGGTGTTACATTCGGAACAACATCACATATCAATACAGTTTGCAAGTGTTCCTGCATAGAGAAAACTTGAACCCATTGACATCAAGTGGATTCAGGTTTACGTTTTTAATTTTTCATTGTATATACTACTAGTGCTAACGTTGTAATCAATGTCTCAAATTGCTCACCACATATTCTTATATATAACAAGAACCGTATCATCAACCACTTCCTCACTCAATCATTTGTATCATTCAATCTCAGACTGTGGTTTATGTTTCATGGTGAAACTCATGAAAAAGTAAACACTGCAAAACAAAGTAAGTAACTATTTAACTGGGATCTTCTATTTTATTTAGTATCTTTCTATATATTTTTTTCATACAAAATCACTTGTTTAGAAAGTTATAGATATCCATAGTCCATGGATGCTAGAAGCTTGTTGAGGTTCATAGTTCTTTCATTTGGTTTAACACTAGTTTTACTTCTTACCTGGTTTCACCTTCCAACATCATTCCTTAACAAGGAAACTCTAGACTGCAATATTTACTCGTTTTACATCTTACCTGATTAATGATGCAAATGTTTATGTGCCTCCTTCCGCTCCCTCCGGTGGTTACTCCAATGAGCTCATTTATAACAAACTTTGTGAAATGGACACTCGTCTTTCTGCTGAAACTCGGGAACTCTACTTGGAAATAGCCGGAAATCTCAACTGCCATCAACAAGAGAGTGATGAAGATGGTGAAGAAGGTGAAGAGGATGAAGATGGAGAAGAGGATGAGGACATGAATGAGAGTGATTAATTTTGTTTTGTTAACTTATGTCTTTCTTAATATCATGAATTTTCTATGTTTTGTTTCTTTAAGCTAAGTGTATGTAACTAGTAATTTAATTTCTAGTTTATGATTTTGGTCTTGTATTGCTCTAAGTTATGTGGTACCATTTTGATTAAGTTAATATTATCTATAACTGAAGTATGTTTCGTTTATGTGTTCGATGGTTTATATTTTCCTATGTTTCCTTTTTTTTCCTTGCATCTTGTGATCAAAATGTGAAGTCTTTCCCATCCTTTTTGTTAATGACAAAGGGGGGGAAGGATATAGTGTATAGTGTTTTTTCCTCTAACAATTTTGCAGCAAGTATTGAATTACCAAAAGCTCTCATACATAAAATCAAAGGAAATCATTGATCAAGGGGGAGTTGTAATTGTTAGAGGGAGCATAATTCATCAAGCTTTCAATGGTTTGTCATCATCAAAAAGGGGGAGAATGTGAAGTCAAGAAAACTCTCCATATATTGTGTTTTGATGAAGACAAAGTAATAATCAAATGAATGGAAAAAGAATAGAAAAAAAGCTTAAATTTATATCATCAAGTGTTCAAGACTCGTCTTTTAAAGTCTAGCATTATTTGATCTTCACTTGATGTACAAGCATGCAATATTATCTTTGATATTTTAGTGCTAAAAAATTACCTCTACATAATCTCATGCATGCATAACATTTCTTGATCAATTAAAACTGGTTTTAACACCTCTGTCAAGAGTTTTTTTTCATGTTTCAGTAGTCGTAACCGGTTACAGCATTCTTGGTAACCAGTTACGCTCTCGTGCGTTGCCTCTGTCCAACTTCAGGAAAAACCCAATTTTGCCTTCGTAACCGATTACAGCATTTCCTGTAATCGATTACGGCCATGATATTTTGAATTTTTTTAGTTTCGCTTAAGCGTAACCGGTTACACATTTCCTTGTAACCGATTACCACTAAAGCAGTGGTTGTTGTTCATTTCAAAATTATTCTGAACGTTTTTGGTTTCACATCCTTCTAGCATTGCACCTTTTCATTAAATCATTCACTTTCAGAAGGGTGTTGATAAGTTCAAATTGTAGCTATTATTGTATATAAGTTTTGTTGCACTTATCGATACTTTGTGTTAAAATTGGTTGAATAAACCCCACTTTGTATGTAAATGTGTATATTTAGTGTATAATCAAGTTTTAGTGTATTTGTGTACCGTTTGATAGTTTTCTACTCATTTTGTAGGTATTGAGGTGTATTTGGAGCATGAACAATAAAGTGTCGAAGACACGGCTTCAAACGCGCGATTTTGAGCAACTCATCAACGAATAAGGCTCAAAATGAGGATAATAAAAATCACCAATTTGGTTGATATTTATTCATTATTAGATAGGAAATTGAATAACCTTTCCAACGCTTCGAACCGGGCGAAAAAAGGAGTTACGGTTCACAAGTTATGGCTGAAACATTTTTCAAGTCAGCTGGTAGCCCGCTGAGCGCGCTCCATGTTGGTGTAAGCCCTAGAGGCCAATACTTTTGGTACTTGTATCGAATTATTTATTAATAATAAAAGGCATTTCTTTATTATGTTTTTTTTTTCAAAATGATAAAGTCCCTAGAATAGCTAGTTCGTTTAATGAAACATTAAGTATGACTTAATCATGAGATTCCATTAAACATAAGGACACTATTCTTAAAGCATCCATAGTCGAGCTTTAATGTGAAATGGGATAGCCTTAAAGCATTAAGACTATTATGTAGATAGACTGATGATCACATCTCATGGATCATGGATAAGGAGTTATCAAGTCTTGACATAGGTATGAATATTAGGAGTAATATTTATACTGGATTGACCCACTATGAGAGTCAGGGGCGGCCCAATCAACTCGGAGGCCCCGTTCTAATTTAAAAAATAGGCCTAATTTATTTTTTAAAAAATACAATTAAAATAAATAAAAATAAATAAAAATAACATATAAAAATATAATTATATATTAATTAAAAATAAATTTAATTATAATTATTTTGACTTTAAATCCATCTCATTTTTTTATATATAGAATTTTTATCATAACATTTTTTGTTTTATTAAATTTTTATTATAATATTTTTTATATCTATTAATATTAATGATAAAAAAAAAAATGTATCTTTCAAAAATTTGGGGCCCTCCAATATTTGAGGCCCTGTGCGGTAGAGCTTGTTGCTCTTGCACAGGGTCGACCCTGATGAGAGTACTACATAGAATGTTATGCAAAGTGTCATAAGTTACTCTCATGGTGATAGTGGTGTATACCACCCTTCGACCTGAAACTACTATGTACCCTAGATGTAGAGTCAAGTACTTTATTACTGATCAAACATTGTCCGTAACTGGATGATCATAAAGACAGTTGATGGGTACTTCACAAAGCATGCTGAGGGGCATGAGTAGCCTAGATGGAATTTGCCCATCCTGCATAACAGGATAAATGTCTAAGGGCCCAATATTGAACTGGACAAGGATGACACGATATATGCCTTGTGTTCAATATACACATAGGGGCAAAAGGGTAATTGTACACACAAGTACTATCACAAAAGGTTTTGTCAGATCATATGACAATTTTGTGACTTGGGTAGCAGTGATGTGTTGCTAGATACCGCTCACTGTTTATTATGTTAAATACATGATTTAATATAATTGCCAACGTCGCGAAATCCTACAGGGTCACACACATAAGGACAGTTGGAGAAGAGATAGAGTAAATAAGGAACACCGTAAGGTACGGTGCACTTGAATGGAATACGGAATATGGTAAGGTACCATGTAATATAATAATAGTTATTATTATATTTATAATAGTTATAAAATATAATAATAATAATAAAATTATATTTATTATAATAATAGTTATTATAATAATATAATAATAATAAAATTATATTTATTATAATAATAGTTATTATAATAATATAATTATTGAGTTGGGCTTTTTAGCTTGTAGCCCACACAAGTAGTTCTATAAATAGAACCCTTGTGCAGAAGCTCAAAGTAGTTGTTGTTGAAACCCTGGCCGTATTCTATTTTTCCTCTCCCTCACTCAAAACCTTCAATCGTTATCAGCTAGCACTGTGACTGAAGGAAGCTGTTCGTGTGGACTGAGTAGAGGCGCTGTTCATCGTACAACGCTCGTGATCATCCATAGATTTGGAATCAAAGGTTTCATCGCCACAAAAGGTAACCTTTCTATCACAGATCATGATCTTTCGTAAGGATCTCTAAAGGGAAATTTTTGTTTTCCGCTGCGTTTAGATCGCAAATTTCCCTTCAGTGGTATCAGAGCCACTTACGAAACCATGAGTCTGGTAATTGTTTATTTTCTGTCATTTTTGTTTTAATTGGATTAAAACACGTAAAAATTAAATAAAATCCAGATATTGAATTTTTTGGCATCAAATTGTGTACGGTTTGGATGATTGATATTGACTATGCACTACAACAAAAAGGACTTATAACATCTCACCTTAGACAGCGCTTTATTACAAAAGCGCTGCTATAGGTCAAAAACACGGAATCTATTAATTTAATAAAGGAAAAGCGCAAAAAAATATAAGACCTTAGACAGCGCTTTAGTGAAAAGCGCTGTCTAAGGCCTTTTAAATTTTTAAAAAAATTTAATGGAAAATATTAGACAGCGCTTTCCTTAAAAGCGCTGTCTAAGGCCTTTTAAATTTAAAAAAAATATAAGACCTTAGACAGCGCTTTTAAGGAAAGCGCTGTCTAAGGTCTTAAATATTTAAAAAAATAAAAACAAAAGCGCTGTCTAAGGCCAATCTTAGAAAGCGCTTTTAAAGCGCTGTCTAAGGGCCACCTTAGAAAGCGCTTTTTTTAAAAGCGCTGTCTAAGGCCTAATAAAATTAAAATATATGAATATACTCTGTTTTCATTTTCAGTTTTGCGCTCTTTCTTCTCCCTCCCCTGTTGCGAACGGATACTTGCGAACCTGAGCTAAACCCTTGCCGTCGTCCACCGCGCCGTCGTCCACCATTCCTCCCTCATTTCGCGACTCCGACGACCTTTACTCCACCGTGACCGTCTGTTCCTCTCTCATTTCGCGTTTTCGTCACTCAGTTTGGAAGTTTAAGAGTTTCAGATTATTACACATTTTATAAGGTATGCTGATAATGTTGCTGTTGATAATGTTGTTGTTGATGTTGATAATAATGTTGTTGTTGATGTATTACACATTTTACACGTTTCAGAGTATTACACATTTTACACGTTTCAGAGTTTCAGTTTGGAAGTTTCAGAGTTTCAGAGTTTCAGTTGATAATGTTGCTGATAATGTTGATAATGTTGTTGTTGATGTTGATAATAATGTTGTTGTTGATGTTGATAATAATGTTGTTTATGTTGTTGCTAATGTTGGACTGTTGCTAATGTTGATAATGTTGCTAATGTTGTTAATGTTGTTGCTAATGTTGGACTGTTGTTGGATATAAGAATAAAATATGTGCTAACTTCATTTTTGGTGATATAGGAATAGAATCAATATAATGTGTTAGTTTAGTTTGTTCTTGTTAACATTTTTCTACATTGTTAACTATTGCTATATAATGTGTTTGTTTAGTTTAGTTTAGTTTAGGTTAGTGTTAGTGTTAGTGTTAGGTTAGTGTTAGTGTTAGTGTTAGTGTTAGTTTAGAACATCTATTATAGTTTGTTCTTGTTAACATTTTTCTACATTGTTAACTATTGCTATATAATGTGTTTGTTTAGTTTAGTTTAGTTTAGGTTAGTGTTAGTGTTAGTGTTAGGTTAGTGTTAGTGTTAGTGTTAGTGTTAGTGTTAGTGTTAGTGTTAATGTTAATAATGTAAATTCTTGAGGTTGTTGTTCTAAAGAACCGAAATTCAAAGCAATTTTGTTAATGAAGTTAATTAAGCTACTAATATAATTTCATGGATGAGGATCTTATAGCGGATGGGTCATATATCAGAAATGACCATAACGAGGGAATTTGGATCCATTCATCCGTCCGCATTGATAAGAAACAAGTAATTCATATTCCAACCAAGAAAAGAAAGAGATGTTAGTGAAAGAGGTAAAATTTGTTATATACTTGATTTCTTTATTATATTTGTTATATATTATGTCATATTTGTTATATTTGATATCCTTGATTTTTTTATTACATTTTTAATATATTATGTTTGATATCCTTGACTTCTTTATTATATTTGTTATATATTATGTCATATTTTTTATATTTGATATCCTTTATTTCTTTATTATATTTGTTATATATTATATTTGATATCCTTGATTTATTTATTACAGGTTAGATGGCTACTAACAATGATGACCCACATGCTGATGATCACGCACATGATGATGATCATCCACATGATGATCAGGTTGGAAGTAGCAGAACTATGGAAGAAGAGATTAGGAGAGGAATAACCATAATGAGGAGAGTGATCCATGCTAGAAATCAAGGCATGACTTATAATGTGCATTGGAGCGAAACAGGCACACTTGTTGAGCCTAACGGTCATATGTTGACAAGTTTCATTGGTACACTTGTAAGGAATGAGGTTCCTATTACTTTAGATGACTGGAGAAACAAACAGTTGAAGGAAACCAAAGAAAAAATTTGGAATGAGATAAAGGTACCATAATTATGTCTTTAATTATGCCAACTAATTATGTCGTTTAAATTATTTGTACTAACCAATGTGTATGGTTTTTTTAGAGGTGCTTTAATGTCGAGGACGACAGAAAAGCTTATTTGATGAGATTGGCAGGGAAGCTCCTAAGAGGGTTTAGGACATATTTAAACAAAACCTATCTTAAGGATGCTGAAGGTAATTTTGTTGATGGAGAGTTTCCATCTAAATATGCAAGTTTCATTTCACCACAAGAATGGGTGAAGTTTAAAGCCAAACGACAAACCGAGCAATTTAAGAGTTTAAGTCCAATTAATCGGGATAGAGCATCAGATCCCCAATATAAATACAGGAAAGGACGTACTGGATATGGACGTTTGGAGCAACAATTGGTAAGTATCAATAAATTGCAATGACATAATAATTGTTCATCATGAGTTATATTTGATCATATTATTTGGCTTTATATGTAGTTACAAAAGGCGGGTAGCTCTGAAACATCTCTTCCTGCACATGTCTTGTGGAAGGAAGCCCGTGTGGGCAAGTCTGGATCTGTTCCAGAAGAGGTTCTACAAGTATATGAGAAATGTGTAAGTATAACAATATTTCTTTAATTAAGTCAAAACTTTATTAACAAATATTTGACAAATATTCGATATTCATCTGATTTTCAGGAGGCGTTATCTCAGTCTGTACCTGCAGATGATACCAGGAGCATACTTAGTCGGGCATTAGATGTCCCTGAGTATCCTGGTCGGGTGAGGGGTAAGGCATTTGGGATCACCCCGACCTCCCTGAATATTAAAAAGGGAAAGGCTGCTAGTTATTCAGTACTTGAAGCTAAATTGGAAGCACTAGAAGCCGAGGTGCGGGAATTAAGAAAGGAAAAAGAAAGGGATAACGCTTCTGGTGTTAGAGATGGATCAGAGAAGGATAGTATCAACTGCAGCTTTCATCCGATTATTCCAGAGGTAATTATATATATATATATATATATATATATATATATATATATATATATCTATGAAATTATATTAGTAGCTTAAATTATTTAATTACATATATACACATTAACAATGACATATGTATTTTTGGTTTTAGGGCATTCACCAATGTCAACTATTCTTATCTTCACCAATTCATCGGATGGTTGCCAAGGGAAAAGTGTTTAACAATGGGGTCACAGTACTTCATAATGAATCCCTCCCTACTGGAAGTTTGAAAGTATCAGTTGATATTGCTATGGAGAATGAAGCACTATTACCCTATCCTAACGATGATTCGGAGGTAAGAGTGGTGGGACAAGCTATAGGGTCGTTTGTTGCATGGCCGTCAAATCTCATACTCGTAGGATATGAGGTATATATGCTTAAAACCGTTATAAACCTTTGTTAATCTTAATGTGTAAATTCAAAGATTTTACGAGCATTTTATTTTCATTTTTTACATGGCAATGTTATTTAGACTCCAACAAAATCCAAAACAAAGGATAAGCGGATTCCGGAGCATACCGAGTCCGTTGTCTCAAAAAAAGAGGTACATCACAATTATATGCATAGAAAATTATAAATTGGATATCTTATACTTCATCTAACAAATTATATGATTTATAGCTGCCTGGTAAATGATTAGCAACGTTTCAACGCAAAAAACTGTTGGTGCTAAGAATACCAGGGTTAGAAAACAACCTATCGGCAAGGTTAGGACGTGCCTTCAGACCTTTCTACAATTAATGACGGATATTCCGACTGGAGGTGTTCGTCTGATAACTATGGAGAAAGATTTGTATGGCTTTGAATTTGACCAGAATGTTGGTAATGAAGACTTCGAGCAAGTTTTCCAACATACAGAATTGGGCGTCACTGTTGTCAATATATACTTGAGGTATATCCGATCTACTTTGGTAATTGAACAACTTATTTACTTTATTTTTCAAATGAATATTCTAATGTTAATGATGTTTTTATTTCAGGTTTCTGTATGACAGTTTTATGCGCCCCCGGGGATTGGAGCAAAGATTTGCATTCTTATGCCCCAGCGCTGTCAACTTAACCGAAATATTGACGAAACCAAATGAGGTCCATGCGTATATATGCAACGTCTTTATGGACAACCAAGAAACGGAAAAGTTGTACTTTTTACCGTTTAATACTGGGTTAGATTTTCATTCTAAATTCATCTATTATATTTTTTTTTGTATTTTGACTTCGTGTAGAAAGTTTCTATCTAACACTTGTTTAATCTTACAGTGGACATTGGTTGTTGGTTGCAATCAATCCTATCCGCGGAGTAGTGTATTATCTGGATTCCTTAGGAAATGATTGGACCACATACCCGGATATGAAGGACTGTATTGACACGTAAGTGAAATTGTTCTAAATAGAAATGTGTATATTTATGTGAATTGTTCTAAATATTCATTTATATTTTATTAGCACTATACAAGCATTCCTAGAACATCGGGGAATCGACCACACCATTACATGGAATTATGTGAAGGTATATTAATTATCACATGTTTTATTATATTAGTGATGCTTACTTGATAAAACTTAGAATTTATCCATATTTTATTTTCATTTGTAGTGTCCTCGGCAACGCAATCAAATAGATTGCGGCTATTTCATGTTGAGATTTATGAGAGACACTATTTCGTTGGATCGAATGGAGATTCCACCCGATGTATGTATTTCTAACTTATGAGTTATTTTAACACATATCTCTCATATTGTCTAATGAAATAGTTAAAACTAAATCAAACTATATGTTATATTATTATGTAGTATTTTGAAGAATTCAGGAGTGCTACTTACACAAAGGCTCTATTGGATGAAATCAAAGAGGAGTGGTGTCAATACATTATGGAGCTCGGAATTTTACAAACTTAAGGTATAATATTATACTCTTACTTTAATTGATGAGAATTATAATATGTGTAACTTTGGTTGGAGTAATGCTTTGGTTGGATGCAATTTTGGTGTATATACTTTGAATTGCAATTTTGGTGTATATACTTTGAATTACAAACTTTGAATTACAATTTTGGATGCAATTTTGGTGTATATACTTTGAATTACAATTTTGGTGTATATACTTTGAATTGCAATTTTGGTGTATATACTTTGAATTACAAACTTTGAATTACAATTTTGGTGTATATACTTTGAATTACAATTTTTGGTGTATATACTTTGAATTTTAATACTTTGAATTACAATCTTTGTGTTTTCAGGACCTATAATGTAGATTGAAGCAATGTTTTGGTTGGATGCAATTTTGGTGTATATACAATTTTGGTGTATAAGTAATATGTGCATTGTAGAAAAAATGCTTTGGTTGGAAGCAATAACTTTGGTTGGAAGCAATGCTTTGGTTGGATGCAATTTTGGTGAATAAGTAAAATGTGCATTTGTAGAAAAATGTAATGATTTGTAATTATAAATAGGTGTATATACAATTTTGGTTTGTAATTTTAAATATATATATTGGTATGAAATGCCAATTTTGGATATATAATTTTGGTGTAGAAAGGCCAATGGTTTGAATTGCCAATTCTGAAAAAAATTGCTGGTTGAAAATTACAGGTCAAATTCTGGTTGAAAAAACCTGGTAAAATTGTGGTTAAAAAAAAATTATATAAAATTTTTCGTACACCTTAGACAGCGCTTTTGGTGAAAGCGCTGTCTAAGGTCCACTTTAGACAGCGCTTATGGTGAAAGCGCTGTCTAAGGTGTACTAAAAAAGTCAAAAATGGAAGGTCTTAGACAGCGCTTATGGTGAAAGCGCTGTCTAAGGTGTACTAAAAAAGTCAAAAATGGAAGGTCTTAGACAGCGCTTATGGTGAAAGCGCTGTCTAAGGTGTACTAAAAAAGTCAAAAAGGAAGGTCTTAGACAGCGCTTTTGGAGAAAGCGCTGTCTAAGGTGTACCAAAAAAGTCAAAAAAAGGTAGGGCTTAGACAGCGCTTTTGACGAAAGCGCTGTCTAAAGTAATCCATATAATGTGAAAAAGCGCTGTCTAAAGGTACCATAGACAGCGCTTTTCATTAAATACAAGCCCCTTTAGACAGCGCTTTTGGTAATACCAAAAGCGCTGTCTAAACCTATAGCGTCGCTGGTTTATACAGCGCTTTAAAGCGCTGTCTAAAGGCTAAAAAAGCGCTGTCTAAAACCGTTTTTGCGCTAGTGTATGCTTCGGAATCCGACAATAGTATGGTGAAGCAGCGATATGTCAATCGTCCATAAGTTACACATATATGATCGATCTAATTCATATGTGATATGATTAACTTTGATGCAAATATGGTATATTGGATATACTATTTTATTTCGTTAGTTCAAATCATGTAATAATTATCATTCGATTGAGCGATCTGTGGTTATCTGCTTCGGAATCCGACTTTAGTATGGTAAAGCGATAGCATACGGATAAATCATACTGAATTATTGATCATGGTGTTTTGATGGTATGAAATTGTTGCATCAAGGTTAATGCCGGTACAAGGGTTGCGCCGTCAAAGAGGTTTACGATCAAAAGTCACGCGTTCTGTTAGCGTGACAGTTTCCATTTTCGTTAGCGTGACGGTCGTCATGGAAACTGTGACGGTCGTCACAGGCAGTATAACGGCGCAAATGTTGCATCAAGCTTTAGGTCATGCATTATGAATGTGTGACGGTCGGCATGTGATGTGTGACGGTCGTCAGAGGCACAAAACTTGTGACGGTCGTCATTGGAGTTCTGACGGGCGTCATGGACATTGGACGGCGCAAGGGTTGCGTCAATGATGTCTGCAGTAATAATAAAAGTGTTTATTATTTTTTTGCCGAAAATTTAATTTGATTTATTTAATTAACAGGATTTAAATTAATAATAATAAAATTTGTTTATTATTTTCCTTGTGGTGATCAGTTATGGCCTTAGTTTAATTTTCTTTGTTTTGAATTTTATAAATACGACCTGTGTGTCGTGCCTCTCTCCTATTCTCATCATGTAACTTCTTTTCTCATCTTACTCCCTCGTATGTAAAACGAGTTTCCTTTATGTAATGTATTATTATAAAGAAAGAGAAGACTACAAAACAAAGAAGGACAGCCTTGGAGATCTTGCTTGGAGAAGTGAAGATCGTTATTAGGTTTAGCTTAAGTTCTCTCATTGGCTTGGGAGAACAATTGCGCTAGGGGCCATAACTGTTTCATTTGTATGTATGTATGTTGATATATATTGTATGCATGTGTGAGGAACGATTTATATGATAAATAAGCCGGTGAGATCAAACTAATTAAAAATCCCTCAAAACAAAATATTAAGTTTTTGCTTTCCAAGTTTTAGAACTCATCAAGACTAGTATCGAATATTGTAGGTTTCGCCTAACGCGAGGTGCATGTTCTATATTAGTAAGGTGCGATGGGATAATTGTAATATCCAATTTCTAAAATAATGGGTCAAACTTAACTAAACATAATATAATAAGATTATATGCGTTTAGAAGCAAGAGTTGGGAATAGTCCATATGATGGATTGGAATAAGGAGTTATTCACCCAACTGAAATATTCGAGAATTGTATTGGATACAATTGGAAGGAGTTCCTACCTAAATAGCTAAGTTTTGTGTAATCAGCCTAACGTTGACTTAAAACAAAGTGAAATATGGATCTCGATCCACTAGAAAATCTTCCAATGGGATTTTCCGAATCAAATGATGAGGGTGATTTGGTTTGAGTAAAATAGTGGGAGCATATTTAATTAAAGACCTAATTGAATATGTTATGATACTTATATTTTTCCATTCCATTTTGTAGATTACCATGACAACAAACACATCTAATAACATTTTGCGAACAATCCTGGATAAGGAAAAATTGTCTGGGACAAATTTTCTGGATTGGCACCGAAATCTGAGGATTGTCCTCAAACATGACAAAAAGCTGTATGTCTTAGAGACACCTGTTCCTGATGAGGAACCTCCTAGTTTTGCTCCTAAGGCTGAAAGAGATGCTTATAAGAAGCATGTCGATGATGCCAATGAAACTGCTTGCCTCATGCTGGCTACCATGAATTCTGAATTGCAAAAGCAACATGAAAACATGGCAGCGTTCGATATGATCGAACATCTGAAAATGCTTTATCAAGAGCAGGCAAGGCATGAAAGGTTTGAAGTTTCAAAAGCCCTTTTTCAAGCCAAGCTTTCTGAGGGAACCCCAGTAGGTCCCCATGTACTCAAGATGATTGGGTATGTGGAGAATCTTGAAAGATTGGGATTTGCCCTCAAAAAGGAGCTTGCGACTGATTTGATCCTGCAATCGTTGCCGGAAAGCTTCGGTCAATTTGTCCTTAATTTCAACATGAATGACATGGACAAAACTCTTCCTGAATTGCTAAGCATGTTAAGAACTGCTGAGCAAAACCTGAAGACAAAAGGGAAATCCATTCTGATGGTCAGTAATGGAAAGAAACAGAACAAAAGGCCCACCAAGCAGGTTGGTAAATGGAAAGGCAAGGAAGTTGCCAAAACCAAACATACTACCCTTGCTTTGAAGCCTAGTGGAGGTATAGCAAAGGAGGGCACTTGCTTCTATTGCGGTAAGACCAGACATTGGAAGAGAAACTGCCCAAAGTACCTGGAAGATAAGAAGAATGGAGTGGTGACTCTGACTTCAGGTATTTTTGTTATAGAAATAAATTTATCTACTTCTGCATCATGGGTATTAGATACTGGATGTGGTTCTCACATTTGTACCAATGTACAGGGACTAAAAAGGAGTAGAGATTTGGCAAAAGGTGAAGTCGACCTACGAGTTGGAAATGGAGCAAAGGTTGCTGTTTTAGCCATAGGAACTTATGTTTTGACTTTACCTAGTGGTTTAATAATTCAGTTAGAGAACTGTTATTATGTACCAGCAATTAGCAGGAATATTATTTCCGTTTCTTGTTTGGACAAGTTTGGTTTTTCATTTATAATAAAGAACAATTGTTGCTCTATTTATTTGAATGATATATTCTATGCTACTGCACAAATGAACAATGGATTATATGTCCTTGATCTTGAAATGCCAATTTATAACATTAATACTAAAAGGATGAAACCTAACGAGTTAAATCCAAGTTACCTTTGGCATTGTCGCTTAGGCCATATAAATGAGAAACGCATCTCCAAACTCCATAAAGATGGACTATTGGACTCTTTTGATTACGAATCATATGATACATGCAGATCTTGTTTAATTGGAAAGATGACAAAGTCCCCATTCACAGGAAAAGGTGAAAGGGCTAATGATCTTTTGGCCCTCATACACACTGACGTATGTGGACCACTGAACATACCAGCCAGAGGAGGTTTTCAATACTTCATCACATTTACCGATGATTTCAGTAGATATGGTTATGTCTATTTAATGAAACACAAATCTAAATCCTTTGAAAAGTTCAAGGAATTTAAGAATGAAGTACAAAACCAACTAGGTAAGAATATTAAAACTCTTCGATCAGATCGAGGCGGTGAATATTTAAGCCTAGAGTTTGATGACCATCTAAAAGAGTGTGGGATTCTATCCCAACTCACTCCTCCTGGAACACCACAATGGAATGGTGTATCTGAGAGAAGAAATCGAACCTTGTTAGACATGGTCCGATCCATGGTGAGTCATGCCGATCTTCTAAACTCCTTTTAGGGACATGCACTACTGACAGCAGCTTACACACTTAACCGTGTTCCATCCAAAAAGGTTGAAAAGACACCATATGAAATATGGAATGGTAAGAAACCACATATGTCTTACATGAAGATTTGGGGTTGTGAAGTTTATGTAAAACGACAACTTTCAACTAAGCTTGAGCCCAAATCTGACAAATGCTTATTTGTGGGCTATCCTAAAGAAACAAGAGGGTATTACTTCTACAATCCTTCTGAGGGCAAAGTGTTTGTCGCTCGAACTGGAGTTTTCTTGGAAAGGGACTTTATTTCTAAAGGAATCAGTGGGAGGAAAGTAGAGCTTGAAGAAATTCAAGAATCACAAAGCATTGATACACCTATGGATGAATTAGTGCAGGAACCACAAGTAGTTGTGGAAGAGCAACCTGCTCAAGTAGAACAAGACCAGCGTAGGTCGAGCAGGATACGTCACCAACCAGAGAGATATGGATATCTCATAAATGATCAAGGTGAAGTATTACTCATGGATCAAGATGAGCCTGTAACCTATCAAGAGGCCATAACTGGTCCTGAGTCTGAGAGGTAGCTAGAAGCCATGAAATCTGAAATGGATTCCATGTACACAAACCAGGTTTGGACCTTGGTAGAGCCTCCTGTAGGAATTAATCCTATAGGATGCAAGTGGGTCTTCAAAAAGAAGACTGACATGGATGGTAAGGTACATACCTATAAGGCAAGACTGGTTGCTAAAGGTTATAAACAAATTCATGGTGTAGACTATGATGAAACCTTTTCACCAGTTGCAATGCTTAAATCTGTTCGGATTTTACTTGTTATCGCTGCATATCATGATTATGAAATATGGCAGATGGATGTCAAGACTGCTTTCCTTAATGGAAATCTTCTTGAGGATGTGTACATGACACAACCTGAAGGATTTGACATACCCAAAGAAGCCCAAAAGATATGCAAGTTACAACGATCAATCTACAGATTAAAGCAAGCTTCCAGAAGCTGGAATCTTCGTTTTGATGAAACTGTAAAACATTATGGATTCATAAAGAATGAAGATGAGCCTTGTGTCTACAAGAAGGTTAGTGGGAGCATAATCGTTTTCTTGGTATTATATGTAGATGACATATTACTCATTGGAAACGATATCCCTACCTTGCAACAAGTAAAAGCTTGGTTAGGGAAATGCTTTTCTATGAAGGACCTTGGTGAAGCAGCCTATATATTAGGAATCAGGATCTATAGAGATAGATCACAAAAACTGCTTGGTCTAAGTCAGAGTACATACATAGACAAAGTGTTGAGACGCTTTAATATGCATGATTCCAAGAAAGGATTCATACCTATGCAACATGGCCTATGTCTATCAAAAACACAATCCCCTTCAACAAAGGAAGAAAGGGATCGCATGAATAAGATTCCATATGCATCTGCAATAGGATCGATCATGTATGCCATGTTATGTACTCGACCAGATGTCTCGTATGCTTTAAGTGCAACGAGTAGGTACCAATCTGATCCTGGTGATGCTCACTGGGTAGCTGTCAAGAATATCCTTAAGTACTTGAGAAGAACTAAGGACTCATTCTTGATATATGGAGGTCAGGAAGAGCTCGCGGTAATTGGTTACACCGATGCTAGCTTCCAGACAGATAAGGATGACTTTAGATTGCAATCTGCTTATGTGTTCTGCCTAAATGGTGGCGCTGTGAGCTGGAAAAGTTCAAAGCAAGAAACAGTTGCTGATTCTACAACCGAGGCCGAGTATATTGATGCCTCAAATGCAGCGAAGGAAGCTGTTTGGATCAAGAAGTTCATTAGTGAACTTGGCATAATCCCTAGCATTGTGGACCCCATTGATCTCTATTGTGATAACAATGGTGCTATCGCACAAGCTAAGGAGCCTAGATCTCACCAACGATCCAAACACATACTTAGGCGTTATCATCTCATTCGAGAGATAATAGATCGTGGAGATGTGAAGATATGCAGAGTACCTACACTTGACAATATTGCTGACCCACTAACAAAACCTCTTGTGCAGCTGAAGCATGATGGTCATACTAGATCTATGGGTATTAGGGGTATGCCTAATTGGCTCTAGTGCTAGTGGGAGATTGTTGGTGTAAGCCCTAGAGGCCAATACTTTTGGTACTTGTATCGAATTATTTATTAATAATAAAAGGCATTTCTTTATTATGTTTGTTTTTCCAAAATGATAAAGTCCCTAGAATAGCTAGTTCATTTAATGAAACATTGAGTATGACTTAATCATGAGATTCCATTAAACATAAGGACACTATTCTTAAAGCATCCATAGTCGAGCTTTAATGTGAAATGGGATAGCCTTAAAGCATTAAGACTATTATGTAGATAGACTGATGATCACATCTGATGGATCATGGATAAGGAGTTATCAAGTCTTGACATAGGTATGAATATTAGGAGTAATATTTATACTGGATTGACCCACTATGAGAGTACTACATAGAATGTTATGCAAATTGTCATAAGTTACTCTCATGGTGATAATGGTGTATACCACCCTTCGACCTGAAACTACAATGTACCCTAGATGTAGAGTCAAGTACTTTATTACTGATCAAACATTGTCCGTAACTGGATAATCATAAAGACAGTTGATGGGTACTTCACAAAGCATGCTGAGGGACATGAGTAGCCTAGATGGAATTTGCCCATCCTGCATAACAGGATAAATGTCTAAGGGCCCAATATTGAACTGGACAAGGATGACACGGTATATGCCTTGTGTTCAATATAGACATAGGGGAAAAAGGGTAATTGTACACACAAGTACTATCACAAAAGGTTTGGTCAGATCACATGACAATTTTGTGACTTGGGTAGCAGTGATGTGTTGCTAGATACCGCTCACTGTTTATTATGTTAAATACATGATTTAATATAATTACCAACGTCGCGAAATCCTACAGGGTCACACACATAAGGACAGTTGGAGAAGAGATAGAGTAAATAAGGAACACCGTAAGGTACGGTGCACTTGAATGGAATACGGAATATGGTAAGGTACCATGTAATATAATAATAGTTATTATTATATTTATAATAGTTATAAAATATAATAATAATAATAAAATTATATTTATTATAATAATAGTTATTATAATAATATAATAATAATAAAATTATATTTATTATAATAATAGTTATTATAATAATATAATTATTGAGTTAGGCTTTTTAGCTTGTAGCCCACACAAGTAGTTCTATAAATAGAACCCTTATGCAGAAGCTCAAAGTAGTTGTTGTTGAAACCCTGGCCGTATTCTATTTTTCCTTTCCCTCACTCAAAACCTTCAATCGTTATCAGCTAGCACTGTGACTGAAGGAAGCTGTTCGTGTGGACTGAGTAGAGGCGTTGTTCATCGTACAACGTTCGTGATCATCCATAGATTTGGAATCAAAGGTTTCGTCGCCACAAAATGTAACCTTTCTATCACAGATCATGATCTTTCGTAAGGATCTCTAAAGGGAAATTTTTGTTTTCCGCTGCGTTTAGATCGCAAATTTCCCTTCACTCCAAGCCCGCTGAGCGCGCTCCGAGCCCGCTGAGCACGCTTGTAAGGCGGTTTAACTTTAAAAAGAGCGCGCTGAGCGCGGTCTGCGATGATGACAGCAATAAATATGGGTAAAAAACACATTTTTAGGGATGGTTTTGGGTATTTTTTGCTCCCAACTCCATCAAACTTCATTTTTCTTGTAGATTAGCTTAGAAAACATCATTGGAGCTTGCATTTGGATGATCCGGAGTCGAATCTCTCGTCGATTGGTGTTGACAAACCAAGAAATGTTTGGTTCCTCTTCTCTCTTCTCTTTGTAATTTCTTTTTGTTGGGTATTGTATAGTTACTATGAACATATGTATCTTTATTGATCTTAATATTATATGAAATTTGCTTTACAAATCATTATCAATGTCTTCCTTGATCTTTTTGCATTTATGTTTGGATTTGTGTTGTGTTTGAGATAAACATCACAAATCTTGATTAGGGATGGATATCTATTGTCTAGATGCTAGAGATAGATTTAGATGATAATCTTTTTGGTGTCGGAACTTAATGTCTTCCGTATTTTGAGGCGTCGTGCGCGAGAGTGACGACGAGAGTAATACGGTTGTCTCTCAGCTCAGTGTGCCAGAGATGGACACTGTTGTGAGTGATGCTGGATGATTTTGACGAGTATTGCAGGTGGAGTATAATTGGTCGGTAAATTTATGTTTGTGACGAGTGGATTATATGTATGCTTGATAAGTTCGTCTTGTTGAAGAATGAATTGTTGTTATGTTTTTATTTACTTTTCTATTTTTACGCTTTAAACCATTTTAAAACAAAACTCATTAACAATTAAATTGTCAAACGGCAGTTCAGTAGCACCGATCTCTGTGGACACGATAATTCCCGGAAAATTACTTCCAAATCTTTTTGCTTGCTTGCCCTATTCCGCAACCAACAAAATGGCGCCGTTGCCGGGGATTGGTGTTTTTTATTGGATCGCATTGCGATAGTTTCTTTGTTTTTGAGTTTTGTAGATATCGTATATATTGTCTATTTTCACTTGTTGATATTGATACTGGTATATGTTTACCATATTTGTGAATTTTACATGTTTTGTATACTTGTAAATTTAGTGCATTTGTTTGTTTCTATTCACATTTGCTAAGTGTTTGGTTAGGTTTCATCGTCGGTGAGCGCTAACCGTGTAAAGAGGCAACTTGGAGAAGTGTGTATAAATAATAGGCGTCGAGCTTACGACGTAAAACAAGCGTGTTTTATCATTTTTTGTTCCGTTATTACTTTTTCATTGTATATGAGATTGTGTAGGTGTTAAGTGGAAGCCTACACCAGAATCCTGTTGTTGTACTGATTTTTCTGGTTCTGGTGTAGCGCGCTCAGCGCGGGTCTGCGCGTTCTGCTGTGCTGAGCCAGTGATTTCTTTTAATTGTTCACTTGGCTCCCCCTTTTTCCCACTTCCACCAAGGCCTTATATATTAGTAATTATTAGTAATTTTTCTAATTCTTTTGTTGATTGTTTGGACTCAAATTTTGGCTCGATTGCTTGAAGTCGCATTCGGTGATTTTTCCGATTTTGAGTGCTTCAACTTGCGAATGCGTGGTAATGATAGTGTTTAAAGTTTGGTACGCGTTCAAGGTATGTATTTATCGCTTTCTTCACTTTAGCATATTCATGATACTTAGGCTTTTTACAAACTTTCATGCCATTTATTCTTTTGTATACTTGTTCTTGTTGTGAATCACTTTAGTTCCCAACCTTTTTGTGAGGAAGCCTTCCATTGTTCATATATGCTCGGAGTTCCAACATTCTTGTTCTAACTGGATTTTATTATGTTGAATCTGTTGTTTATGTTGTGTATATGAATGCATGAAAAGGATCAAGGCATTTGTTTCATTTTGAGCACAACTACCTTAGCCAAATAGTCAATTCACCTTGTGAGTGTGTGAGAATTTGTAACCCCTTTGAGCTTTTTGATCCATGTTTCTAATTGAACTTAATGCTTGTCTATGAGTACTTAGTTCACTTATTTTTGAATGGATTTTGTTTTTTCTTGGACCTCAATTTTGTGTTGTTGTATGGATTTTTTCCTTGCCTTAGAAAGTAGGGAGTATTCACATGATGGTGCGGTTGAATTCAAGTTGGGGAGAGAATGATTGTGTATTCATTAGTTGGATTCTATGAGGAAAGAAATAGAAAAGAAAAAAGAGAAAAATATGACAAAAGAAAAGAAAAAAAAAAGAAAGAAAAAGAAAATCTTTGAAAAAGGAAACAAAAAGAGTTCTAATAATTGTGATAAATAAGTGTTGTGTTTTGTGTAACACTTGGAATTTTGTATGAAGTTTGATTGAAATTTTGGTGTTTGAAACTGTGTGAGCTGATCACTCCCTTAGGTTTAGGCAAGTTTTTGTTTCGATTAGCTTTAGGAATTGCCCCTTGTTTGTTTACCCGACCACATTACAACCTTGAAAAGTCCTTGTGATTCTTGCCTTTGTATGTTCAATGTGAATTTTTGGATGGATGCATAATTTAGTCTTTTGTTTGCAAGATTGTTGTGTGAGTGAAAGTACCTCATTTTATGTTTTTCATCTACCGATGATTGTTTTTTCTAGGTGTGATTCACATTTGGAACTTGTGTTGTTTTAGAATGTTTGGCATGACTTTTGTATTTAGCATTTGTTTCGTGATTACGTTATCGTTGTAGTTTAGTGGTAAGTATTTACTTTGTGTGTACCATTTTCGGTTGAACCATTGCATTTGTTTTTGTTTGTAAAAACTTGTTGATTCATGATTCTTTGGTTATTGCTTTTGTGTTTTTAAGTTTGTTGGCTTTATTTGAGGACAAACAATTATGCAAGTTGGGGAGAGTTTAATAAGTGCAAATTGTAGCCATTATTGTATATAAGTTTTGTTGCACTTATCGATATTTTGTGTTAAAATTGGTTGAATAAACCCCACTTTGTATGTAAATGTGTATATTTAGTGTATAATCAAGTTTTAGTGTATTTGTGTACCGTTTGATAGTTTTCTACTCATTTTGTAGGTATTGAGGTGTATTTGGAGCATGAGCAATAAAGTGTCGAAGACACGGCTTCAAACGCGCGATTTTGAGCAACTCATCAACGAATAAGGCTCAAAATGAGGATAATAAAAATCACCAATTTGATTGATATTTATTCATTATTCATTGTCATGAAGAATGAATTGTTTTTATGTTTTTATTTACTTTTCTATTTTTACGGTTTAAACCATTTTAAAACTAAACTCATTAACAATTAAATTGTCGAACGGCAGTTCAGTAGCACCGATCTCTGTGGACACGATAATTCCCGGAAAAATACTTCCAAATCTTTTTGGTTGCTTGCCCTATTCCGCAACCAACTGGTGTTAAGCTGTTATAAATACTGTCATTCTCAGATTTAAAAAACTCACCTCTTTCATAGCAATTTAACACCAATTACTCACTCATTTTCATACAAGTGTTTTGATACTTGAATTTTCATTGAGAAATTTCTGCATACTATTTTCATATCAATTCAGAACATATTTCTCCTATATTCATAAACACTTGAGCACTACTATATCATTGTAAGTTGTTTATTGGAAAGAGAAGATCAATCTTAGTGATTGATATATGTTCATCTATTTTATTTACTTAAATAATTTCCAGATTTGGTTGTAAATACCTTGCTGTCCAGGATTGTTGGAAGCAAGAGGTTCATTAAGTAGAGGATTGTTCTCTTAGTGAACTTTTGTGAAAAATCTAAAAGGATTGTTCTTGGTGATTGTCTTTGTTAGAGTCTGTATAGGAAGATAAGGATTGTCTTGTCCATAAGATTTAACACTAGTAAAAATCCCTTTCATGTTGAAAGGGGACTGGAGTACTCTCGGACTGTGAGGGGAACTAGGATATTTCTCAGTGTTCTTTACTTTCCACACTTTATTGCTTTCATCACTTAGTAATTAACCAGGAAAGTAATCATAACATAAGTTAAAACCGAAAATTTTTAAAGTACCTAATTCACCACCCTCTTAGGTGCAATCTCTATTTACAACATATTGTTTTTTTTAAATCAAGACGCTCCCGATACATATACCTTCGATTTTATATTGTTCGTTGTGAAAGCTTCGTCATAAAAAGTGTTATTTTTTGTAGTGAACTTTGATGACCCCTATGAATTTGATGATACAACTACCAAGCCAAATGTGATTGGTGATCAACATATGCAAGATGCTGATCATGAGGATGGTCAAAAGGGTGATGAATATGGAGATCAATCATCCATTATAAATATGCTTCAAAATATGCAGACTAAGCAAAATGGGCGATATAAAGAGGAGTGTTAGAGGAGAGATATTTTAAAAGCAACTCAAGTGGAACAAATCTGTCATTTGCAAAAGCACAAGACATCTCAGGATGCTAATTTTGACGTCTTTGCTTCATATGTGACTAAAAGGATGGTCTATATGTGGAGGGAAATAGATGCTAATCATGCTGCTATAATTTCCAGAGTTAATCACATGATTGCTGCTCAAAATGAGAATCACCAGCACTATGCTCAATTCTATCAAGAGATCTGTGAGTTTTTGGATCGTCATTTTGGAAATGATGGACGAGTCTGGTTCCGTGGAGTAAGTCCTAAAGGTCGTGGAGGATGCTAAAGTGCTATGTTTTTGAGTCGTCTGTGTCAAATGTCTTAAGAATTTTTATGTCATGCATTTCTTTATTTAAGTCTTCATGCATTTAATTTTTTTGGTTTGTTTTTCTTTTGGTTTATGTCTTGGCAATATTACTACTAATGTTAATTTGAGACAAAGGGTTTTATTTTGTATATTCTTTTGGTTGACTATTATGAAATGTTGCTCTATTGCTTTATGTATTCCTAATATTACTTGTTATAATGAGTAATTTTGTTGTGTTTATTAATCTTGTGTATTTTCATGTATGATAAGTATATGTGAGTGCACGTCTTATCTTTGCAAATTTCCTATATAAAGTATATTATATAGGTGAGTTGTGTATCTATGTGATACTACTAATATCTGGTATTGTCTCTTTTTGATGTTGTCAAAGGGGGAGAAGAGTCTGCAGCTATCAAGTTATGATGCACATATTCAGGGTGAGCCTTCATGGACAAGAAACGCATCATCACAAGTTTTACCATCATAAAAAAGGGGGAGTATGTCAGTGCAACTTTCTGTTAGATATATTTTGTATGGTGTCAAAACTAGGATGATTTAACGTTTATGTAATTTGGACGATATCATATGAGTCTAGCTGTGCACTTTAGCATTAGGAAGCATGTCAACATGGTTGAAATGGTCTAAAAAATATTCAAACATCAAGAAATAGTTTTATGTATCAAAAACAAAGTTTTGTTTTTGCAAAACAGCTAATAGGCCGACACATACGACTATAGGTCGACACATAGAAGAATTTCTCTTCTATAGTCGACACATACATCCATTAGGTTGACACACATGATGCAGTTTTAAAGCCTGTAGGCTTTATCCATGTGCAGAGTCCTTTAGGTCGACATAAGACCTTGATAGGTCAACACATGACTTTGATAGGTCGACCTATAAACCAAAAATCTTGATTTTTTACATTATTTTCTATTCCTTTTGCATTCCTTTGTCTTGATACTTGCATACATATATATGCTTGATAAATGCATCATTTCTAGTAAGGTTCTAGAGTAAAACTGACATGAAACAAGGATTTCAAAGCATTCTCATCTTTTTTAACCTCTCTTTTATGCATACACACAAATAAACTACACATAATCATTTTTTGATTGGGTGACCATCTAGATTAGGATTGATAACATCCAATTTAGGTTATTTGTATTGAAAATAGGGTTGAGTTCTTTGAGGGTTTCAAATAAGAAAACCGAGTTGGAGTTTTCCTTCAAGATCGTTAAGGGATTTGAAGGTTTTGGACAAGATCATGCAACTCAGATCCGATCGAGTGAAAGCCTTGGGACAAGGGGTGCCTTGAAAGGGAGTAGCATTAGATGGTGGATCGTGTTGGTAAATTTTGGGTTCAACAAGTGTGCGCTTAGGATTAATTCGACCGAGTGAAAATCTTAGGACAAGCAGTGTCGTGAAAGGTATTACCAAGAACAAGTGAATTGAAACGACATTATTGGTTACTTGATCAATATTTGATTAAAGGTTTTGGAGGTGATATAGTCAACATCAAGCCTAGGGTTTGTAGGGTTGGATTGTTGCATCTCTTGTATTCATACTTTTGCAAATTAAGGTTAATTTCAATTATCTCAATTCGAATTCGAATTGAGGGCAGACGTACCCATAGCGAGGCCGATTGGGTAACTACCTAAACAAATCCTTGCGTACTCTCTCTCTCTCTATATATATATATATATATATATATATATGTGTGTGTGTGTGTGTGTGTGTGTGTGTGTGTGTATGTGTGTGTGTGTGTTTTAAATTTGTGTTAGCAATTTATTGAATTCATTATTCGTTTGATCAATTCGTTTGAGAATTATTTTTATCACATTTTGAAATAGATTTTATTGATATAATCATAATTCGTTTGATTGTGATTAGTTTTTAAGATCAACAAAACTAAGCAAATTTCCAAACGATATCGATTGCACACAAGGTGTTTGATTACTTGCCTTAATATTATTTTGTGTGTTTTGATCATTCCGGTTTGGAACCATTAGTCTCTTTAAAATTTTCCAAGAAAAAATTACAGACCTCCCTTTTAATCTCCACCACACCTTCCTTTCTACCTTCATCAGTGTCGACAAAAGATATGCAGTTTTTTCTATATCTACCTCTCATAACTCTATGGAAAAATCTCGAATTCGAATCCCCCTCTTTTAACCACAAGGCCCTAGATTTCTGCCTCAAAAGATTCTCCTTTAAGTGCAAATTTTTCCAAATTCCCTTCGAAGCTTCCTCCCTTTTTGAAACAAAGGAAGCATCCGAATTCCCTCCTAAAACTCCAGCTTGGACATCCAAATCGTTAAGCTCATTAACAGCTTCAACCATTGTCAAATCAAGCCAGCCAAAGACTTCGGAATTCCACCTCTTTAGACTAATCTTCAGTATTCTCAGCTTCTCTTTCAACACAAAGTCTCCTCTCCCTGAAACCTTCATCGCCTTCCACTCATCTTTGACAAATTTTGCAAAATCTCCATGAGAAATCCAGCAATTGTTGAATTTGAACGGTTTTTCCCCCAATCCTCCGTATTTGCTCGTAACCATATAGGACTATGGTCGGAGATGTCTCTAGCTCCCACATGTTGACTAACAATCTTCCAGTCCGCAGCCACACCTTCAAAAATTAAAAACCTGTCGATACGACTTATAGCAGACCCTGCACTATTATACCAAGTATACCTTCCTCCAGTGCACGGAACATCAATGCAATCAATCTCTCCTATGAACTGGTTGAAACCCTCCATTTCGCCTCTACAGCCCGCCACATGCACTCCCTTCCTCTCGGAACGACATATCACAACGTTGAAATCGCCACCTACTATCCATTCTCCTTTGTTGAAAATCTTCTTCAATCTAGCTAATTCGTCCCACAACCTCCTTTTGCCAGCTATTCTACAAGGAGAGTAAACATTCACAAAGAAGTACTCTCTTCCTTCAAAAACACGTTGATGCCCACGAAACCGAAACCCCTAAAACAGAACAAAGGAGATAAGAGATCCTTTCTTCACAAAATCACAATACCTCCAGAAGTGCCAGAAGCTCCCACTTCAGACCACCCAACATCCTCCTCACCCCACTTGGAAGCTGCCAAACTATCATTCATCCCACCAATTTTAGATTCCTGAATAAAAATAACGTCCATTTTGCCATTTTGGATGGTATGAGCAACTCTCTTCCATTTAATTGGGTTGCACCCCCCCCCCCCTAATGTTGAAATACATCACATTCATTAGGACATTTTAGAAGCTTCCTCCCTCTTACTCTTTCCTCTCTTATCCCTTTCCTCCATTTTACTAATTTGCTCTACATAACAATCATCTCTACCCTCTCCCGAAATCTCTAGAGAAGACATAATCTCCCATACCTTCTTAGAGACTTTGGATTCCATTTTATCCCAGAACCTTTTATTACCTTGGATAATCTCAGAATCAGGAACTGAGAAACACCTAGAACAAGACTCACCAGACTGAGTAACCTGCACATGAGTCTTCGAATTCACAAACACATGAGCAGAAACACCTACTCCAATATTTGAATTCATAGAAGCTAGACCGCTACTCTCCTGACTGTTCGCTAAAGAACATCCCACCACTGTATCTCTAGGCTCCTCGATAGCTTGAGATGAAAAAAGAAAGTCCTTCCCTACCGCCAGATCCTCAGAGACTTGAGGCAATTCGTGGATAGAAGAACCTTGGCCAAGGGGAAGGGACCAATATTCTCATAAGGTTTATTTCTCTTTGATACAACACTTCCCCTAGAAACATATTCAATCCTGCTTTCCAAACGGGCCTCCGAATGCACAAGAGAGTGGCCCTTCAGTTTATGGGATTTAACAAGTCTATCAAAACTAAAGTTTCGCTTCTGGACAAGGCCCACTATGGGATCCACTGGTACAACAGCCCCATTGAGACTCCCTAAGGATTTAGACTTTGAAGTAGCTATACTGGGCCTACACACTTCCTCCCCTACTCTAACCCCTGTACCCTCAAAAAAAACTTTAGGAGTATCATAAACTTTCCCAGGATTAAGGGAATGTGAAGCTTTCTCTGTACCTAAGACTTTAAATGATAATGATTCAGTATCCTTATAAACACCATGCTTAGTCACATTCTCATTAAAACCTCTGATAAAACTATCCTCGATATCCTCCATTCCATCAAAATTTTCTCCATCGTCTTCCCAGTTCGAACTAGCTAGGGAGTCAGAGGAAATAGACTCTGCCATATCAGAAGAATCCACTTTCTTCACCACCCTTGACGAAGGACCAAGCATTTCTTCCATTACTCTAATTCTAAAAACTTCACCGTTGATCAACACGTTAAAAACCTCGTTAATCAGAAAACCACACGAGGTCCTTATCATAAAGCAAGCCATATCCATCTTGGAAAAATCAGAAGAGTTGTATTCACAGTAAACATACTTACCAACTTTGGAAGAAATGAATTCGAAAAAAGAAACAGACCAAGCTTGACAAGGGATGCCATAACACCTCAGCTAAGTGATCCTTTCCAAATCCACATCGTCTATCTTCCATTTCCTAACCTCAGAGAACCACTGACCCAATCAGTCCTTAGCACCCTCGACTAGAGCTTCAATCTCGTCTTCCTCGACATCCTCCAATAGACATAAATTGTAAGTAGCACCTGGGTTCAACACTTTCGCAACGTACTCTTTCTCGAACCTAAGTAAATCTTTCTTTCCAACGTCGTATATAAGTTTATGAGACGAACCTGAATGATGATCCTGATCACCAAACTTATAACCTTTCGCACGAGTAACATCAGCGAAAGACTTACCACTTGCAAAAGGTCCCCGATTGAAGGTTCTATTATTTCTGCCGTCGACGGAATATACCTTCTTAGACTTCGTTCCTCATGCATACCCCTGAACCCCATCCTTACCACTAGAGAAAACACCCTTCGCAGTTCTCAGGAATCTAGGGATGTTTGCATGAAGCTTTCTACCTTCAATCTGAATGTTATCCAACTTCAGAACTAATCTTCTCATGTCCCTAACCTCAAAGAACCTCACAAATCCATACTTGCGTCCTCTCTTATCCCTCTTCAGCTGGATAACAACTTCATCAATCTCGCCATGCTCTTCAAACAACCTGTAGAGTTCTTTAGCTCTGAAGTGGTCTGAGAACTCCATGAAGAATATCGTTGTCGATTCCTTGTCAAAACCTTCCTTCGGTTTACGAGTTGTATCCCACTTAGTGCTTTGGCCTGAATGTCTCTTCTTCTCCACCTTGGTCCACCCATGTTGGTCGTTGTGACCCCTCATGAGATGGTGATTGGATGCTTCTTTAGAACCCCGTCTCTAAAAAGCTCTAAACCAAAAAATGTATCTCTTTTTTTTCAGTATATTGAGATTGTTACATTTATTCTTAGTATTTTTTGTTATTAAACTCTAAAATTGATCTTTTGATTTAGAAAATGCTAATAAAGAATTTAATAGGTAAAGGACCCAGAATAACAATGTGTAATAGCCAATATATAGGAATATGGTCAACTAATGGATCGTAATTCTATTGAATTTATCAATTGATTAAGGAATTAGAAGTTAATGAATTCAATAGATCTGGTATATTTTGTTAAGAACAAAAGGTGTACCAAATAATAAGTAGAGATATATAATTAAAAAAATTGAAGTCTCTCAGTCCAATTGCTTTAAGAAAATCTACTAGAATAATAAAAAAGTATGGATATTTGCAAAAGTTTCATTGTAATTTTATTTTGAATGTTAAATTTTAATTTTCTCATAATGTTGCATAACCATTGACATATGTTATCATCCCAGCATTGTACACCTGTATACAAATCCTTTTGTTGATCTATATTTTCACATTAATCCCAAAACCAATAACTAAGCCTCCCATATTGATTGTTGAAATCATGCCATGGATAATGAGGTACATGGTCTTGATATAAACAATACATGGACAATTGTTGATCTTCCATCAGAAAATTGTCCCATTGGTTGCTAGTGGGCATACTATATCAAATATAATGTTAATAACACAATTGAGAGGTATAAAGAAATGTTGGTTTCTTAAGAGGTACATTGAGATGGAAGGGTTGGACACATTTTCATAATTTGCAAAAATCACCATAGTAAGAGTTCTTTTAGCTTTAACATCTATTAAGGGTTGACACCTTGAACATAGATGTCAACAACACTTTTTTATATGGGGATTTGAATGAGGAATTATACATGACCTTTTGCCTCCTGGTCACCTTGTCAATGTTGCTGGTTTACCTAAATTATGCAAACTACACAAGTTTCTACACGGGCTAAAGCAGACCAACACACATTAGTATTCAATTTTGTCCTTAGCCTTAACAAATTTGAACGAGATTTGTATCTAGAAAACGTCTTTATAGATGCATTTTAATATAGTAATTCAAATGTTTACGTTATAGTAGAGATTTTGCTTAATGGCAACAATGGCTTTCCCAGGTTTTGAGTAAAGGATATGATCTTCTGCGTTTTCGGCTTAAACTCCTAGTCTTAGGACTAGGGCCCTTGGCACATCAAGGTTTTATTTTTTCTTCATTGGGGTAGTTGTTATCTTCACCCTAAGCTCTAGTTGCAGATTTCATACCAAGTACTTGAGTTGTTTCAATGGATTGGAAAGTTGTGGATAGAAGGAAGACAAAAAGTAACACTGCAAAGGCATCCATTTGGACGGAGAGAAGCGGTAAACAGATAGGTGTGAATGAAGAAACATCTTCTTTTTTCTTTACGGAGTTCCCGGAGAAATACGGGGCAAAGAATATGGTGGAAATTTTTAAGGACTATGGTTTAGTCATTGAAGTTTTCATTCCGGGAAGAAGGGACATAAGAGGAAGACGCTATGGTTTCGTAAGGTTAAAAAAGGTTAGTGAGGTGAGGACCATGGCAGCAAAGCTGAATAGCATTCAAATAAATGGAAATAATTTATTTGTTAACGTCCTTAGGTTTCGCCGGAATAAGGAGGTAAGAATGGTGCATGGAGAATGAAACATTCCAGGAGGGTGTAGGAGACAACAGGGCTCGAAACTTTTCGAATATGGGATTCCGTCGTGATTTCTCTTATGCTCAGGTGGTAAAAAATAAAGTTGGAATGCATCAAGGGGGCACTGATCAGGTTCGAGTGAGGAGATGGGTAAAGAAAAAAGAGAAAAAAATCTATGTTTGCATACTTGGAGATAAACATAGAGAAACAACATCTTTTCAGATTCGAGAAAGCATTTGTAGGCAAAGTCAAGCGTACCGGCTCTACATATGAACTACAGAAGGCACTAAATGAGGAAGGTCACTTCTTTATCAATGCTTCACCATTGGGGGCGAAGCTATTTTTAATGGAAGAAGTTGAAGAAGGTGCTTTGAGAATGCTTATCCAGGAAAATGAAGAATGGTTTGCAAAATGGTTTGTAGATATTAATCCTTGGACACCGAATGTGGTAGACAATGAAAGACTTACATGGCTGAAATGCTATGGCTTACCTTTCCATGCTTGGAGGAACGAGTGCTTTAGACACTTGTGTGTCAATATGGGTGAATTTGTGAGATGTGATGAAGAGACGGAATCTCAGCTTAATATGGATGTGGCTAGGATTTTGATATCAACTAAGTATTCACTCATTTTAAATGAAGTATTTAATTTTGGAATCAATGGAGAGGTTTTTTGTATCAAGATGGTGGAAGACTTCCATGGTCCTAAAAGAATTATTGATCATCAAGAATTTGATCCGGATACAGAGGAAGAGACGGAGGTAGAAGAAACAGATGATGAGTTAGATGGACCGGGGGGCAATGCTGCGAAAACTTTTGGGGACAATGACCAGCGTGACGTGCATGGGGATACGAGAATTATGCAAAAAAACGGAGAACAATGCGAAAAGGTGGTTTTGAGTAATATAGGGGAAAAGGTGATTTTGGGCCTTAACAACGCAGACAAAGATAATTATTACTATTGTGGGGAAGATAAATCATTTAATGAAGCTGTGGTAGTTGTTAAGAAGCTAGGACGCCCCTCAGTAGTGGATGCAGAGAGAAGGGTAGATTTGGTTGGGGTGGATTCTGAGAGAAGGGAGGAGTGTGGGCCTGGCGAATTGGGCCGTTGGATGCAGTTAACTGATCCAACTTCAGATCCACAATTGAGAAGAAGTGGGCTCCCACCAGGTCCAAAGATTAGGAAGAAAAAACCACTTGTTGACATTTACGCTAACTTAAAGATTCCTTTCAAACCATCCTATTTCTCAACTCTTATTCACTCTTCTGCAAAATCATTACTAGCTCCGGATTCTAAATTGAACAATAACATCGTAGATTCAAGTAATCAATTGGAGGACGAGGCAACATCGAGGAACACTAGTGGATCTATAACTGATAATGATGTTACTTAGGGGAACCAGAGAATCATAAAGGCGATCGATAACGTTCCAGTTAAGATCTGGAGAACCATCAAAGCGCTGGGAATCGAAGGAGAAGAGGATGACGAGGTTTTCAAAGGATTAATCAGAGGAATGGAGAAAAGAGACAGGGCTACGTTCCAAGATATGAGGGAGGCGGAAAATCAGAATTTATGAATCTTGTAAGCTTTAATGTCCGAGGGTGTGGCTCTTCACTGAAGAGAAGAAGGGTGTGTCAGGTGGTAAATGAAGGTAGGGCATATTTCTGCTTACTTCAGGAAACGAAGAAACAGGTAGTTGATGACAATTTTGTTAGATCTTTATGGGGAAATAGTAACTTTAGCTAGTCTGCTTCTGGTTCAATTAGGAAATTAGGGGGGTTACTAATAATTTGGAAGAACAGCTCTTTCTTTCTTGATTTTAGTTTCGCAGGGATCGGTTATTTAGGGGTGTTTGGAGTGTGGGGTGGTGAGCCTTGTTACATAGTAAATATTTACTCCCCTTGTAGTTTGGTGGATAAAAGATTATTATGGTCTAATATCCTGAGATTAAAGTCTAGTTTTCCGGTTGGTGAATGGTTGATTGGTGGCGATTTCAATGCCGTTAGGTCTTCGGAAGAGAGGATTGGGTTGGGAAGAATAAATATGGCTGAGGTGAATGATTTCTCTAATTTTATTGATGCTGTGGATCTTACAGATTTGCCTGTAGCTGGAAATTTGTTTACGTGGTATAGCCCAGACGGTAAAAGCATGAGTAGATTGGATCGTATTCTTTTATTGGACAGAATGATTACGAAATGGAACTTGGTGGCTCAAAAGGTTGGGAAGAGAGATATCTCGGATCACCGTCCTGTTTGGTTATTGTCAAATGTTATGCAGTGGGGTCCAAAACCTTTCAATTTCTTTCAAGCTTGGCTGGACCATCCTGATTTTGCTATGTTCATCAAACAGGTGTGGGGCTCGTTGGGACAATCAGGTAACGCAGGAACGAATATAGTGCCAAAGATTGCGGTCTAAACTTCGCTGGTGGAACAAACATGTGTTTGGCTGGATGGACCTTAGGATTGAGGAAAGTGTTGACAAACTAAATGCACTAGAAGATGGTATGGCTGATACTGGCAGTAGTATTCGGGAGGCGGAGTTGAAGTTAAGATGTGAGGAACAAGTGAAAGTGTGGAATAAGCTTCAGCTGCGTGAAAGTATATTATTCCAGAAGTATAGGTCGAGATGGATCTCAGATGGGGACTTAACACCAGATACTTCCATAATTTGATGAAGACAAGGCAGAGGTCAAAGTTTATTGCATGGCATAATATTGGCTTGCACTTTGAGGCTGAAGTTTGGAAGATCAAAGAGCACATTAGAGATCATTTTGCTAGCAGGTTCAGTTGTGCGTCTTCGGCCAAACCCTACTTATATATGGAATCTTTACCAAAACTTAATGCTGAAGATAATGAGAAACTTCAAAGGCCGTTTTCTTACGAAGAGATTACTGAGCCTGTTAAGGACTGTGATGGCAATAGGTGTCCGGGGCCAGACGGGTTTAATATGGCTTTCTTTAAGAAGTGTTGGGATCTTGTTGGGGAAGAAGTTGTGGTTGTTATCAATGAGTTTCATCAATTCGGTATTCTTCCAAAAGCTATGTGTTCATCTTTTATTGCTCTAATTCCTAAAGTTGACAATCCTCATAATTTGGACGACTTTAGGCCTATTAGTCTTATTGGTAGTATATACAAAATTTTGTCAAAAATTATGGTGAGTAGGCTGAGAAGTGTCATTGGTAAATTGGTATCCTGCTCCCAAACGACATTCATACCGGGGCGACAAATCTTGGATGGGGTTGTAGTGGAAAACGAATTAGTTGACTTAGTCAGAAAAAAGAAGAAAAGCTGCCTTCTATTCAAGGTGGATTTTGCTCAGGCGTACGACTGTGTTGATTGGGGATTCTTAAGGGAGATATTGGTGGCAATGAACTTCAATGATAGATGGATGTTGTGGATGAGAGGAACTGTCTTTAATAATTTCCAATCAGTTTTAGTTAACGGAAGCACTTCAATGGATTTCAGGGCGACAAGGGGGTTAAGGCAAGGAGATCTGTTATCTCTGTTCTTATTTACCTTGGTAGCGGAGGGTTTGGCTTTATTAATCAAGAGGGCTGCTGCTAGTAATATTCTTACATGTGTTGCTATCAGTTCTGACTTTTCGGTGAACTTACTCCAATTTGTCGATGACATAATTGTGGCATGTGATACCACTTGGGCTAATGTGTAGGGCTTGAAGTCTATCCTTCGAGGTTTTGAATTAATATCGGGGCTCAAAGTAAATTTCTGGAAAAGTTGTATTTATGGTGTAGGCATTGAGGAGTCTTTGATCAATGCTGCCTCTCAATTTCTGTTGTGTAAAAAAGGAAGAATGCCCTTCAAATTTCTAGGACTTACAGTAGGAGGGAGCCATAAGAGAATATCCTTCTGGAAGCCAGTTTTGGATTGTATTAAAGGGCGTCTGTCATCGTGGAAAGGTAGGCTCCTTTCTATTGGTGGAAGAGTTACGTTAATTAACTCGGTGCTCAACAATTAGCCGGTTTATCATCTATCTTATTACAAGGCGACGATCATAGTGGTTAACAAAATCATGACGCTTCAGAGGAACTTCCTGTGGGCTGGTTGTGTGGATAAGAAACATATTGCCTGGGTGTGTTGGTCTACAGTTTGCAGACCAAAATCAGAAGGTGGATTAGGGATTAAAGAGGTTTCGAGATTCAACAAGGCTTTGTTATCCAAGTGGTTTTGGAGGTTTATGAGTGAGCCTAACTCTCTATGGGTGAAACTGTTGGAGATTAAATATGGAAATTTACGAAGCCATATACTTGTAAAAGATGTAAAGAGTACTATGGGGAAGGAGTCTATATGGTGGAAGGATATCATGAATATTGGGGATGACTTTGGGGAAGGCAGCTTTTATAACCTACTGTCATGGAAGATTGGAAATGGAAGTCATGTTTCCTTTTGGCAATCTAGGTGGTGTGGCGCTATACCCTTCTCTACTGTATTCGCAGACCATTTTGAACGTTCTACGTGCAAAAACATAGCAGTAGCAGAATGCGGATTCTGGGAGGGCGGAATATGGAATTCGTCGTTGGAAAAGTTGTTTGCAGCTCCATATGATTTGTTTGATGAACAGATTTGTGATTTGTCAATGCTGCTACAAGATGTCCGGCTCATTCAAGGAGAGGAGGATGATATTGGATGGTCCATTGGTAAGTTTAATTCCTTCTATAGCAAATCCTGTTACAACTCGCTGTTAAAGGATCCTGCTGTAGCTTTATTAAATGATAATTCCCAAATTGTTTCTGAACTGTTATGGAATTCTATGATTCCATTAAAGTTAAAAGTTTTTAGTTGGAGATTATTGTTGAACAAATTGCCTACGCGATCTAATCTGTTGAGTAGAGGAGTGATTTCTAGCTCGCACGATATGGTGTGTGTTTCTTTTTTCCTGTTCTCGGAAGATGACAACCATTTATTCGTTAATTGCTTAAAAGCAAGGTTGGTCTGGAGATTTGTGGGTGAGTGGCTAGGCATTCCCATCCCATCAGCGCTTATCGTGGTGGAGCATTTCTTAGAATGGTTTGTAATTGCAAGTGACAAACTGTCAAACTCCAATGTGTGTGGTCTTTGGCTCATCTGTTGTTGGTGTATTTGGTGGTTGAGAAATCAAGTAATCTTCAATGATGCAATAGCGGATCCGAAGGAAGTTGTGTTTCGAGTGATACATTTCTCTTGGTGGTGGTTGGAATTTTTCAAGTCGGAAAACCAAAAATGTAATTACTACGAGTGGTGTAAAAATCCAATGGATTTTTTTAAAATAGTTAAGAATTCAAAGCTTGATGGTTTAATTGGGTCATTCCATTTGTAATCGTGGGGTTTTCTTATTGTAAGGATTGATGCCTTTGGGTCTTTGGCCCTTTATTTATTCTTATATAATTTGAGTGATTATAAAAAAAAAAACAAATTTGGGTTATAATCAGGGTCTGTTTGATAAGACACAAAAAAGAGCTTTTAGCTTATAGCTTATAGCTTTTCAACTCACATTAATGAAAAAATTCTGTTTGGTAACTGTGTTTTAGCTTTTGGCTTATAGCTTTTTAACCAGCTTTTAGCTTTTTTTCTCAAAAGCTATTTGAAGTAGCTTTTGAGCTTGTAGCTTTTAGCTTATGACTTTTTATTCCAATTATACCCTTATTATTTTAAATATATATATATATATATATATATATATATATATATATATATATATATATATATATATATATATATAATATTTACTATTAAAAATTTGATTTAAAAAATTGAATTTATAGAGATTTTAAAGAATGATATATCAAATTTTTACTATTTTTCTTTTCTTTATTATAAATTATTTTTATTTATTAAATATAAATTATATAATTAATTTAGAAATAGTGTTGATAAATCTCAAGTTAGAGAAATATCAGAGAAAAATCAATGAAATCAATAAGGTGAAGAAAATTCAAAATATTATTACAGATTTATTATAAAATATTAGACAATAAATTTATTCTTGTTTTTATTTTAGATTAATTCCCCTGCATCATGTATTTTTTTTTAATAAGCAAATATATTCAAGGAAGGATACAATAGGGGTATCCAAACCCATTTACAAAATTCGACCGTACAACCGCCCTGCATCATGTATGATTTGCTGATTCTTTTATTCATTAAATTTCGTTGTCCATATATTCATACTAAATAGCAAAGCTAATAAAATTTATATACAAATTTATGTATTTTGATGATATCTTCAATTTTTCATATATATTAAAATTATTTTGCATGTTGTTATTAATACATTTACTTTTATTGAATAAAAATTAATTTAATAATATAATATAATAAGATAATGAAATCACTAATTTCTTAATTAAAAATTTTCTTTTAGGTCATTATGTAATTATCAGCTAGTGTAACAACTAATTTACCAAACACTCAAATTAACTTATCAGCTACCAGCCATCAGCTATAAGCTATAAGTTATCAACTACCACTCATCAGCTATTAGTTATAAGCTATAAGCTACCAGCTATCAGCTAATTTTACCAAACAGAACCTCAGTCTCATACTGATAATTCCTTTTATTCCAAGTCAAAAGGTACTGATTTTATAGCTTTAATGGTCTATGTGAAGGTATTGTACTTGTTGGAAATTGTATGTCAAAAATCCAAAATGATAAGTTTTTTTTAAACCAATTTCGCATCAAAGATCTAGACCATGGTTGTAAATTGCAATATTGCAGTTGCGTTAGTGTCTCCATCCATATCAGGTCGCAATTGCTGTTTAATTGTAAATTATACTAAAAACCGAATCATAACACTGCAACAGACACATTATAACACTGTAACGGCCGCATCAACCCGCATCAGGACCCAAGAGATTATGTAATGCTCGGAAAAATTACTCCTTCTATCTTCCTTCTTATTTATATCATAGATTTAAGATATGTTTTAATAGGGGTAGAGGTCTCTAAAATGATGGCGAGTTGATATTAAAATATATAGAAAAATTCATAAAGGATACCGAAGACATGTGGATCTTAAGGTATAATATTTTATTTTTATAAAATATAAATTTACGCCGACCGCAATCGCCATCACAATAAGCATAAAACCGCAACCGCATTCGCAGTTTAAAACCATTATCTAGACTAGGCAAGTTAAAATTATTCCTTGGTTTGAAAATTGCAAGAAATGATACGGAAATCATCGTCAACTAATGTAAATACACTCTAGAATTACTTAAGACACTGGTCATACCTATAAAACTAGCTTTCTAGAACTTAAGGAATTCCCCTTCAAAATCATTCTTCTATAAAAGACTTACTGGAATACCAACTAAGAAATAATTAAAGATGTGAGGTTAAATTTATTGAAGGTAAAACAGTCACCTAATATATTAAAAAATCCAATCATAATTTTTAGACTTTCTCATGATCAAGACGTCTAAAGAAGAACGGTTTTGAATTTACAAGTGAAAACAGATGTTTTAATAAGAAAAACATTGGCTTTTATGAATTGGTGTTGGAAACGTTTTTTTTAGAAATGTTTTCAATAATACGGTAGAATTTTAGGTGCGTCAAATTAGAATGTGCTAGTTTTTTTAGTGGGAATTCAAAACACAAATCAGGATGAAAAAATATTTGAAATAAACATCAACAAATTCAATGAGAAAGAGATTAGTTCTGTAAAATAGATTCTTAAAACAAAATCAACTTTTCACATAATTTAGGGAGGGTGATACCACTAATCAAGAACAATTGACAAAAAAAAAGTTAAAGGGAAACTATTTAAAATAAACGAACACTGGCGCCTTTCGGTATCAATAAGTAACGTCTTTCTAAAACTTCAGATTGAGCACTTGTCCAGTAAAGAGTATTGTTCCAGACCGATCTTCTCTTATCATAAACAAGGGTGGTCAGCTACAAAGTCTATCGGAGGCGGAGTGTTGTGTCCAGCAAACAAAAAGTTACCTTTGAAAAATGCTGCCGCAGTAACTTCAGTGCCTTCTTCATTTACTTGAATAAAAGACTTTTGAAAAATACGTTAGAAACATAAAGACGTTCACCTATGGGATTTGTTACTGTCAACTACTTTTCTCATAATCTAGGGTGGTCCCTTAAATCATAATTTCTTCTTCGTTTTCTACGCCTTTGGGTTTCCTTTTGTCAACTACAATTAAAGAAAAAATTAAAAGGAAACTTTTTGAAATAAACAAGATCGCTAGAAGTTTCAAGGCCAAACCTCCACCTGATTCAGAGAAAGGTAAAACCACTCCTAGCTCCTTCAAGACGCTAGAAGTTTCAAGGCCAAAAGAAATATTGAATTTGGGAATTCTAAAGTCACCTACTGGCACCGAATCTCTAGGACGCGTACGTTCTAAAAATTCAGATTCAGAAGTTTCAATCAAAGCTGACAATCCATCTTTTGCATCAGGAAGATAAAAGTAAATAATAAACTGTTTATCCTTACTCATCATAAAGGGAACTTTGACTGAGCTGCCATTGAGAAGGTTAAAATCATAGTCTTTTGTTTTTGATATATCAAACTCTGTCATCCATGCTCCTTTGAAGTATAATGCATTTGCAAAGATAAGGTTTGTTAAGCTATCAACTGCATTACTGCATCAGGTGGAAGTAGATTCTTTATAAGACTTTTTTATTCTTTTTCAGCCCATGAATTCACCTCTTTTGCCACTTCAAGTGCCTTTAAAACAATAACAAATATAAAATTAATAATACAAAAAGATTATTTGTGCTATGAATTTCCTAAACAAATTCAATAAAACATGGTAAAAATAGTATGATGATAGATTAATATACATTGGTTAAAAAATCAACTGAGGCAATAGTGGCTTTGAAATCAGTAGCCGCACTTTCTTTGAAGGATGGTTGAAGTGATAACGATTTTTGAACCCACACACCATTGACGAAAGACACCAGAGGTCCGAGCAGAAATCTGCCGGCGTGAGTGTTATCGGCAAGCACGGAGGAAACGAGTTGAGAGTATAAGGTTTTGAGTTGGTCGGTAGAGTCAGATCGGAGGAATTCAAGAAGCTGGTGTTGCGTGGAACCCTCAGAGCCAACAGCGATAATACTGAGTATGATTTGGAGGGACAAACAATGGCGAAAACACAATGTTTGTTTCTTTATATTTTTCTTTGGAGAACAAATGTTTAGCTATGGCCAATGAGACCTCCGTTTGGTTGGTGATTGATTCAGTGAGGAAATTCATTCTAATTCTGACTGTAAAACCCTAGAGAGAAGAGAGTAGCTTGCTAAGCCCTAAACCCTTATAATATATATACAAGGGGAGACTTCATTGCCCTACCATATCACCTGTCATACATTAATAACCTTAATAATTAATTATATCCATATAACTACTCATAATTGTATATTTAACTCCGTTTTATTTGGTTTTCAAGTAAAATTAGTATGTTTCGTAGTCAAATGTATAGAATATTTTGTTTCATAAAACTTTGTATAGAAAGAAGAAGAGTCAATTGTACTTCAAAAAATTCTAAAATATGTTATTTAATTTAATTAAGAGCTATTTTAAGAAATGATGCGTTTATTTTTGTTTAATGATTAATTATAAAAAGCAAAATAATAATTTTTTTTATGTTTGGATTTCTGAATAGATTTCTAATATTTTTTAAATAAATATTTATAATTTATTTTATTAATATATAAAAATACAGTAACTATTAGATTTATAAATATTAGGTTTGATGTAATATATTATATAAACAAATAAGAAGTATGAAAAAAATTGTTAAAAAACTACAAATTATATATAATATATATATATGGAACATATCTTATGATAATATCATTTTTATATAAAAATATAAGAATTAATCTGAATTATTACATTTTAAAATAAATGGTAGAGATTATGTATGATTTTTGTTTTTATCTCTCCTCCATTATTAAAAAAAATGATGGAGGAGAGAAAAAAAAACTAACACATTATTTGCACTATTTATTTTAAAATCTAATGGTTCATATTGATTCACATGTTTTCGCATAAAAATGACATTCTCATAAGATACGTCATATATATATCAAGGTGGACTTGAAGATTTTTTTTTTTTAATATAACTTATTTTTTCAAAAAGTTTACCAAAAAAAACCAATGTTTCCAAATATTTACGAAAGTGGCTGGGTTTTCAAAACCACTCTAAGGGTGGCGCCATATGGGATGGCGCCTCAGTTGGAGGTCACATGCCAAACCATATGGCACCTCAGTTAAAGGTCGTGTGCCCTAATTTGGTTTTTCAACTTACCTGAGTCGCCATCCTAGATGACGCCTCAGTGTAAGTTGCTTTTTTTTTTTAATTAAAAAAAAATTTTAAAATTTTTTTGTGATGCCCTAGACTGATGAAAAGGGATGCCCTACACTGTGCATGCCTATACTCTGCGTCCACTGTTCCTAAGCATGCCTCTGCACCATTGTTTTTATTTCAGAGCACTATTCAAGACCATTATTGACATGACAATACAAGCATGCCTTGGAATCTCATGCCATACTGCACATGTGTGGCTACAAAGACCAAGATGCATGCAAGGAATCTCATGCATTACTACACATGGCAGACTACAAAGACCAAGATGCATGCAAGAGAACACATGGCAGACTACAAAGACCAAGAATGCATGCATTATCATGTGACTCCCCTCTACACCATTTAAATACCATCTCAGCATTCCACAAATTTATCTCATCCCAAACTCTTCTCTTTTCTTCAACCCACAAAACTTCTCACCCATCACAAAGAAGTCTTCCTCTTAAAACCAGTTACGAAAAAAAAAATGTCTCTGCTCACGATGGGAAACAACCACCGAGGAACCCCGGAAAACGTTGACAACTTCGTAAGTGTTCCGACCTTCTTTTGTTTTACACTCCTAAACTTTGATGTATTTTATTATCTAAGTAATGTTATTGATTTTTTTTGTTCAGGAGGTATCAATGTTCCGTTGCCGTGGACACGCATACTTCCATCACGACCCTTTCACTGAAGAATGTCTAACAAGATGTGGATTTGGAGAAGTGTTGAAAATCTGGTCATACTATGTAGACCCCAAGTTTATTCTGGCCTTGCTAGAATGATGGAGGCTGGATACCCACACATTTCACCTTCCTTTTGGTGAATGCACGGTCACCCTCCAAGACGTGCATATGTTACTAGGCCTTCGCATAGATGGCACGGCCGTCAACGGCCCCGTAAATATAAACAGCCAATTATGCGTCGAGTTGTTGGGCATGCCCCTACAGGTGGAAGAAGTTCAGCCTTCACCTGACGGTAGACCTAGGGGGCAAGGTATTAACCTAAAACGCCTTAGGGAATACCATGACTCTATGTATTAAACCAGGATTCCCTCCCCTATCACATACTACAAAAAACTAGATGTTATTTATTGCTATTGTTCGGTCATTTTTTGTTTCTAGAATGCACTTAAAACAGTGTAAATATTATGTATCTCCCTTTGTTGTATAACATTAACAGAGTAAACGAATATAGTTGGGGTTTAGTTGTCCTGGCCCATCTGTATAGTTCACTCTGCAAAACTGCAAAAAAATACGCGTGTACATTTTATGGTTGCGCTTATCTCATTCAGGCGTGGGGTTGGTCGAGAATGCCAACACTAGCTCCAATTAACCGGAACCCCTTCACATTCCCCTACGCATTAAGGTAAGCTTATACACTTCCCTCCCCCTTTTTCGTATACTGAAATGTTTAGTTGTAACTAATTCATTTCTAACTACATTTTCAGGTGTGCAGTTCCGAAAATGAGCTATGAGCGAAACCCCAGGAACGCCACAACAGTTTACCGCAACCTGCTAGACCACATTGGCCCAGACGACGTATATTTTCCTACAACTTCCATAAATATTTCTAACATTTTGTACAGTTTCTCATTAAATATTTTGTTCTTGTAGTTTGTCTGGAGGTCGTACGAGGAGCTCGACCACCAGTCCAATGCAAATGATGTTGTTGTGTGGACTTCTAAAACGCCAATTATTCGGTTCACAACTGTGGAGATGCATCAGAGCGATCGAGTCAAACTTCAAATTGGAATGCATCATGATATTCCAGTGGCTCCTACAAGTTTGGGAAAGTGGCATCTGCGTAGAGTCGACACGCAGTGGTCAGAGGGTGAGTGGACTAACTTTGCATCAGCGTTGCATCTCCCGACCCCGTTGTACAAGATGTTATGCCAATGAAACAATATATGAGTTGGTTTAGGTCTGTTACAACACCGCAACCATTCCTCTCTCAGTCCACGTATCTAGTTGACCCTCGCCAACGTGCGTCTTCCTCGCAGCAGAATATCCAGCAATATGCCCAACATCATACACCGACCTATACACCACAACAAGAAAACCCTTACCCCTATAGCCCTGACGAGTCTTTCGAACCCGCCGAAGCCCACCCAAGCCCCCCACAAATGAACACCCCATCTTCCTACAAGCAAGAACCACAATCATCCTACAACCAACAAATCCACCCATTGTTCGACTACCAAACCCCACATCAACCGCTGACTCAGTACCAACACCCATTAATGCATCTTTTACCGTATGGAACCAACCCAACCCCCCCATACAAATTACACAAACATGGGCATGTAGCTGGAATACGGAAGCACCGTCGGCGGTTACCCCCCGACTATTAGGGACAGATGCTTCAGAATTTGTCTCATACGCCGGGGCCATCGTCTGATGCGTCGGGGCCATCTCAACAAACACAAAGATCAGCCACACCTCAACAAATTCGTGGTGCTAGACCGAGACGCCGTGCAAGAGCCCCTGAATGTGGAATCGGCGGTCGTTTAGATAGGCACGATCATTGATTTTTTTTGTATCCAAATATTGTACTAATTATTATCCTTAACAATGTGATGCATTTATGGCTATCATAATTTTATTTCAAATACAATTTTCAATTCACTAATTTAACAAAACATTAAAAAAATTTATAAATGTTTTTTTTATTCCCAATTAAAAAAAATAAAAATAATTAAATAACACACTGAGGCGCCATCTGGGATGGCGACTCCTCAGCAAAAATGAATTAGGGTTCCTAGGGTTCTTATGAACTGAGGCGCCATATAGTTTGGCATGTGGCCTCCAACTGAGGTGTCATCCCATACGGCGTCACCCTTAGAGTGTTTTTGAAAATCTAGCCACTTTCGTAAATATTTTGAGGCATTGATTTTTTTGAAAAAATAAGATATATTCAAAAAATTCGGAGTTGAACTTTTATGACAATAATAATTTTGGACGATAAAAAGGTTATACGTCAACATAATAAAAATCTTTGTGAATTTTTGTAAAAAAAAAATTGTGGCATTTATATATTTTGAAGTGGAGCAATTAAAAGAGGGTCTTAATGGTGGAAAGTTTAACGTGAAGTCAAGATCTAAATTGTGAAAAAAGTAACGTTCAATTGAATTGGAAAGGATAATCTACATTTAATAAATTAATGGCAAATTTGTATAAAATATTACTAACATATATTATTAATAATATAATAAATAGACACACAAGCGTTTCAATATTTAACAACTAAAATGGGTAAAGTTACCCAACTATTTTAAATGGGTAAATTAGAATTTGTAAAGATGTCGCACGAATCAAGTTATGCAAAACTATTAGGGGCCAATTTTACGTTTTTTATCTATGCAATAATCAAAGTGTGAAATCTCACATAATGAGAGGCGGCTAAAGATATCGAAGGGAAAGAAGATCGACGCTGAGCGGAAAGTTTTGTACCTAAGCGAGAAAATCAAGGGATGACAAAGCTAAGTGATAATGCAAATATGCAATCAAGACTAGTGAATTCAAAATAGTAATGGAATTTTCAAAATTAATATTAAATATAGTAGAGATATTCTATTCTAAATTAAATTTAGAAAAATACATATTTTATAAGGTATAAATTTGTCAAACATAAAAAAAAAATACTTATAGAAAACATAAGTTTAGAGAAAAAAGATCCGAAGCTCATCTTTACACAATGAGATATGTACTATTTATGACATATTAAAATCAGACAATTATTTATAAGCTTATCAATTATTCATAACACTCTTCATTAGATATTCCTTTAGAAAATGTTTAGTTAAAATCTTATTAGAAAAGATTCGGTAGAAAAAAAATATAATGAAGGAAAAAAGTATAATATTTTATAAGATAAATTTATTTTTTTTCCATTAATGGCATGATTATTTCTTTAACGATGAAGATTAATTTTTTGTACTAGTTGGTTAAAAGTTTTACTTTGTGTGATTTTGTAAAAAAAAAGTCTGTTAGATTATCATATAAACAAATTTGTTAGATGTTTATGTCACCACTCTTCTAAAGATCATGAGTAAAAAAGAATTTTAGAGATATGTGTTTTGTTTGGTATCATTTAATTTAATAATCAAATCTCAATTGAACGATGCATGTAGTATTATCTTCATATATGATTATTGTATATATTTTTTCACAAGACAAACTAGAAGTATGTTATACGTATTGAATTAGTGATCTAAGCCTAACACATTATCGAATTACCTCATGTAAAGCCAAAAGTATTACAAAACCATATTTTGGTCATTTCTAAAACATATACTTTGTACCTTTTCCCATTTCCCAAATAGAATCATTATGCCATGTACACCTTATAATTTTACAACAAATTAAAATTAAAATTAAAATAAATGATCAACAAACAAAAACAATAACCAAAATGCAAAGTCTCGTAGGCCGTCCAAAAGTTCTCTTCTGCGATTTGTCACCAGTAGTTAAACACCTATAATTTGAACCACATTTGAAACCAACTAAGATCATTAACAACAACATTATATCTTTAGTAAAAAGAATATAAAAATATAAATGAGTAAATATATATATATATATATATATATATATATATATATATATATATATATATATATATATATATATATATATTACTAAGTGATATAAAACATATAATTACTAGTTTTCTCATACCCCCTCTTAATGATCATAACGAATAGCATGTGCATCTGCATCATCATCAGAATCATATTCTTATGATGAGAGACGTACATGTGTTGCGAAAGAAGGGGTATCAAAATTTAAATCTTCATTTTCATCACTATCAAGATTATATTTTCCTTGTAGAACAATTGACCATCTTGTGTTTTAAGGATCACTGATTTTTAAAACTTGTTTTACTTGGGATGCCATGATGAATGGTTTGTTCATATAAGTTGTCTTTCAAAGATCAACCTATGTGAATCCTAATTCATCAGTTTCTACACCAGTGTTACTGTCAATCCACTTGCACTTAAATAAAGGCAATTTAAAAGTAACATAATCAATCTCCATAATCTACTTAATGACCCCAAAGTAAGCTCTAGATGCCAGTACATGGTTCTTAACTTTCGAACTAGTGATGTACATGGATTCAACTTCGACCATAACCTCATTATTTTGTATGATGCTACAATCATCCTTTGATTTTGTATAGAATGAATATTTAGTAAAGTCTTATGCACTCCACGTTATTACATTAAACATATAAATGTGTGACATCCATTTAATTGTCTCTAATGCACTACTCTAGTTAGAAACCCATTAAATAAACCAACTTATGAAAGTCTTATTGTGCTCTCTAAACAACATTTTTTCACTCATCTGGGGGAATTTTTCCTTGATAAGACTTTTGTGAATGGTCAAGTAAGGTTGCACTTCACTAAGGTTATTCAATATTTACAAATGTGCTTGAAGAACTACATCTCGGTCAAATGGCTTAACATTTAAACCTTGAATACCTCTATCATCATATATTTCATCATGACAAGACTCGGGAATTTCAATAGAGTTAGCTTCTAACAAATAGTTTATACAAAACTCAATAGCTTCTTCTGTGGTGTATCGTTTAACAATCGAAGCTTCTGGATGGTGATGATTCTTTGTATACCCATTAAATATCTTCATGTATCGCTCTACTGAATACATCCACCACTATGCCATAAAAGCATTTAGACAGCGCTTTTTTTGGCATTACACAGCGCTTAAAAGCGCTGTCTAAACTGGCGCTGCTAAAAGATTAGACAGCGCTTTGGTTAATGTTAAAAGCGCTGTCTAAATGGTGCTTTAGACATCGCTTTTTGTTTTTTAGACTAACATTAGACAACGCTTTTTTCCTTCTTTTTAGTATAACTTAGACAGCGCTTTTGCTTTTTTTGGTATACCTTAGACAGCGCTTTTTGGACTAAGCGCTGTCTAAACCCAACTTTATCGCTTTTTATTCAAATTACTGAAAAAAAACGATGTTTGTTTTATACAGTTTATATGCACCTGTTTTTGAACCACAATTTGCACCAGGTTTTCAACCACAATTTGCACCTGTTTTTCAACCACATTTTTGCACCAAAATATCATAAATTAGAGCTTCAAACCAATATATACTCACAAATTTTGCCTATTTATATATACAATTTTCATTCAACAAAACATTTTGCTTCAAATCTACATATTACTTATAGAAATGCTAAGCAAAAAGCAATGCACATCAAGATAACTCTATCTTCTACTTTGCACATATAACCTGAAACAACACAAAAAGATTGTAATTCAATTAAAACAATAATAAACAATGTCTATAGTTACAAAGTTATACATACTCAAAATTCTCATCAGTAAGTAAGAGTACAATATACCTTATAAAACTCCGAGCTCAATAATGAATTGACACCAATCCTCTTTAATTTCATCCAAATGATCTCTTGAGTAATACGCACACTTGAATTCATCAAAGTACTACATAATAATATAACATAGTTTGATTTAGTTTCAACTATTTAATTATATGAGAAATATGTGTTAAATATTAAAATAACTCATAAGTTAGAAATACATACATCGGATGGAATCTCTATTCCATCCAAAAAAAGAGTTTCTCTCATAAACCTCAACATGAAATAACCGCAATCTATACCGTTACGTTGCCGAGGACACTACACATGAAAAGAAAATATGGATAAATCCTTAGTTTTATCAAGTATCATCACTAATATAATCAAAAATGTGATAATTAATATACCTTCACTCCAATCCATGTAATGTTGTTGGCTCTCCTCTTTGTTACTTGGATATCTCTTTGTGCTCGAAAAGCTTGTATAATGCTAATAAAATATAAATGAATATTTAGAACAATTCACATAAATAAATAAATAAATAGACACATGAATATTTAGAACAATCTAACTTACGTATCAATCATTTTCTTCATATCCGGGTATGTTGTCCAATCATTTCCTAACGAATCCAGATAATACACAACTTCTCTGATAGGATTAATCGCGATCAACAACCAATGTCCATTGTAAGATTAAACAAATGTTAGATGGAAACTTTCTACACGACGTCAAAATACAAAAAAATTATAATAGATGAATTTAGAATGAAAATCTAACCCAGTATTAAACGGTAAAAAGAACAACTTTTATGTATCTTTGTCGGCCATAAAGCGGTTGAGTACATACACCATGACATCATCTAGTTTATTTATGATTAACCCTAAGTTGATACTTGCGGGACTTAAGAATGCGAATCTTTGCTCCAATCCACGTGGGCGCATCAATTTGTCATACAGAAACCTTAAATAAAAACATCATTAACATTAGACTATTCATTTGAAACATAAAGTAAATAAGTTGTTCAATTAATATAACAAAGTAGATCGGATATACCTCACGTATGCATTGACAACACTGACGCCTAATTCTTCATGACGAAAAACTTGCTCAAATTCCTCATTACCAATTGATTGTTCATATTAAAAGCCATAAATACCTTCCTCCATAGGTACAAGACGAATACCTCCATTCGGAATATCTGTCATTTCTAGAAATGTCTGAAGGCACGACCTATACTTGGAAGTAGGTTTTTTTCTAGGCGCGGTCTTCTTAGCAACAACCTTTTTTTGTGTGGAAACGTTGCTAATCTCTTTACCATGAAGCTATATATCATATAATTCGTTAGATGAAGTATAAGGTCACGAATTTAACATTTTCCATGCATGAATATTATATAATTGTGATGTACCTCTTTTTTTGAAACAACGGACTCGGTATGTTGCGGAATCCTCTTATCTTTTGCTTTGGATGTTGTTGGAGTCTAATTAACATTACCATGTAAAAAATGTACGTAAAATGCGCGTAAAAACTTTGAATACTCAAAGGTTCATAATGGTTTTAAGCATACCTAATATCCTACGCTAATGAGGCCTGACGGCCATGCAACAAACGAACCTATTGCATCTCCCACTAATGTTGCATCCGAAACATCGTCAGGATATGGTAATAATGCATCCATCTCTAAAGCAATATCAACCGAGACTTTCAAACATTCAGTAGGGAGCGGTTTAGTGTGAAGTAATTCTCCCAAAGTGTTATACAATTTTCCCTTGCCAACCATCCGATAAGTTGGTGACGATAAGTAGAGGTGACAAGGGGAAATGCCCTAAAACCAATAATATATATGTCAATTAAATAATTTAAGCTAATAATTTAATTTCATAAAAATATATATAATTACCTCTGGAATATTCGGTTGAAAGTTACAGTTGATACTATCTTTGTCCGAAGCGCTATCTCTTTCTTTTTCCTTTCTTAATTCACGAACTTCAGCTTGCAGTGCTTCCAATTTTTACTGAAGTTCTTTATTACTAGGAGCCTTTTGTTTTTTAATATTCAAGGATGTCGGAGTGACCCCAAAACCTTTACCCCTCACCCGACCAGAATACTCACGGACATCTAATGCCCGACTAAGTATGCTCCTGGAATCATTGGCTTCATCTGGAGATAAAGACTGAGATAGAGTCTCCTGAAAATAAGATGAATATCGAATATTTAACAAATAAAGAAATAATGTTAAACTTACACATTTCTCAAATACTTGTTGAACACCTTCTTTAACAACTCCATCCTTGCCCACACGGACTTCCTTCCACAAAACATGTGCCGGAAGAGATGTTTCAGAACTATTCTCCTTTTGTAACTACACATTAAGCCAAATAATATGATCAAATATAACTCATGATGAACAAGTATATCATTGAAATTTATAGATACTTACTATAGACTGTTCTAAGCGTCCATATCCAACACGTCCCTTTCTATATGGATAGGCGGGACTTGATGCTCTTTCCCGATTTGTTTCACTTACACTTTGAAATTCTGGGGTTATTCGTTTGGCTTTAAACGTGTCCCATTCTTTTTGTGAAATCAAAGCTCCATATTTAGATGGAAGCTCTGCATCAACAAAATTACCTTCTGCATCCCTAAGAAACTTGGTTGATAAAAATCTTCTAAACCCTCTTAGTAGTTTTCCGGCCAATTTGAGACAAAAAGGTCTTCTATCATCATCAATGTTGAAACACCTCTAAGAAAAACATACACATTGTGCGTTAGTACAAGTAATTTAAAAGACAGAATTAGTTGGCATAATTAAAGACATAATTATGGTACCTTTATCTCACTCTAAATTTATTCTTTGGCTTCCTTCAACTCTTTATTTCTCCAATCCTCACAAGTAATTGGAACCTCATTCCTTACAAGTGCACCAATAAAACTTGTCAACGTATAACCGTTAGACTCAATAAGAAGGCCTTGTGGGCTCCAATGCACATCTAATATGATGCCTCGATCTCTATCACGAATCACTTTCTTCATAACTGTTATTCCTCTTTTAATTTCCTCTTCCGCATTAGCTACGTTCTTACCTCCATCATGAATAGAATCATCATGTGGGTGATCCTCATTAGTAGCCATCTAACTTGTAATAAAGAAAACAAGGATTAACAACATTATGAAATCGAATTGAAAACTAAATGCGATAAATAGAAAACCAAAACAGATCCGCAACCGACAATTGGAATTATTCACACAACAAAATGAACTGATACATAGTGATCAAAAAACGCATTCAACGGAGTAATTCGCACAACGCACAACTTAAATTGACAGGTTACCGAAACCGCAAACAAAGCAACAAATTGCAAAATCTCAGCAAGATAGTATTTACGTAATAGAATTTGTGACATGAATTGCAACAGCAACATCACATATTTATACTATTTATAAATATCAAATTGATTACAAGTATCAAACCAAACCAAAATAGATGTACAAATTGGGCGCAGTAGTAACAATGTATCCATATCAGTACAAGACCATTACCAATTTCTGAAAAATGAACATATCAATTCAAATATTTCCAATTTCCAAACAAAATTATCCTTTGCTCAACATACAGAAACAAACCATAAAACTAACACATCAGTACCAAGCTACATTCATGAGTATAACCACTATTTATCATCTCTAACGTTAACCATAACAGAAAAGAAGAAAACATACCTAAACGGTGGAGAACGGTGGAGTACGGTGGAGGACGGTGGAGGACAATGGAGGAAGGAAGATGGCGAGACTGTAACCGAGACGGTGGAGGAGGGTGGACGACGGTAGCGAGAGTTGTTCTTCATTCGTTCTCGTCGTTCGCAGTTCGCAGCAGAGAGGGAAAGAATAGAGATATGAAAAATAGAATACTGATACTATTCCATTTTTTATTTTAATTAATAAGACCTTAGACAACGCTTTTGAGAAAAAGCGCTGGCTAATATAGGCCTTTAGCAGCGCTTTTGAAAAGCGCTGGCTAATGTGGGCCTTTACCAGCGCTTTACAAAAAGCGCTGTCTAAGGTAGGCTTTTTAGCAGCGCTTTAACTCTTTTTCGTGTACAATTTCCGTGTTTTATTTTTTATTTAACTTATAGCAGCGCTTTTTCATAAAAGCGTTGTCTAAGGTGCGCTAGTAAAAGTCATTTTTGGCGTAGTGCACCTTACATAAACTGGACCTCAAATTCTAATCTCCCTTACTATATGTGAAATTCTGGTAACAGATATGAGATGTCGAAAGAGATGTCACGACACTAATATCTGAACTTCAAACAACTTAAAGACAAGGTAATAAAATAAAATTTCAGAAAGTAAATAACACACTCGGTTGTTAACCTAGTTCAGTGCAACATCACCTACATCTGTGGGCATCCAAGCCATGAAGGAAATCCACTAAAATAGAATTAGTTTGAGGATTCTCAGCAAACAAATTCTAGTTTACAATCTTCTCACCTAATCTCTACTCGTGCTATTTCTATCTAAGACTCTCATAGATACAAGACCCCTCTCACTTCCCTTCAATCACACACTGTGATATGAACAAAATAAAAAAAGTTTAGAAGACACACTTCAAAGACACATGGAATTTTGGAAGATGAACAAGATCTTTTAGAGCATAACTGTAACACCCCAAATTTGTAAGAATAATTATTTAATTTATTTAAATATAATATTCTTGAATTTTGGTGAATTTTGATGTTTTGGGCATTGTGTGGAGTTTTGTGGAGTTTTGGTTATTTAATTAATAATAGTATATAATATGGAATATATTAGTATTATTATTAATTTAAATAATATTAGAGGAATTAAGGGCAATATGGACTTTTGAGGAGGATTAATGAGGGTAGTATGGGGAAAGCCCATTTTAAAGGCCCAAAGGTTAAGTTTAACCAAGAAGGAGAAATTGAGAAGATGAGGATTCATTTGTGTTAGACCGTGAAAAGAAAGAAAGAAGGCAAGAGCTCTGAGGAAAAAAGGGAATGGCGAGGATTCAAGAAGGTTTCCAAAGACTCAATAGAGAAAGCTTCGAATCGACAATCTAAGGTATGGGAAGAATTGCCTTTCATTGTTTTCAATATAGGGATTCGATGTATTTAAAGTGGATTTTGAGGTTTATGAGGGTTTATGGTTTTTATGATAAACCGATGATTTGAGGGTATTTTATGAATCGATTATTAAGGGTTGAATTGAATCAGATGAAATAGACCTTGAAGGTGATTTTCCCTGTCGATGTTGTTTCGACCTTGTGGTGAAAGGGAGTTATGGGGTTTATGGGAATCTTGAGAGTTTGTGAAGGTTTAGGTGGTTTGAGGTTTTGAACAGTGGAATTAATCGACCTAATAGTCATAGGTTTTGTGCCTTTGGTTACCATAATTCCTTAGGAATGTTATAGGGATGTTTTTGGGGTAATTGGCGTTGAAATCGTAAGGGTTTTTGGACCTGTTGTGCTACTGATGTGTAGCAGTGATTTCCTGAAATCGCACGTTCGCAGAGCGAACGTTTCCTTCGCAAGGCGAACACTCGCCCCAGACTCGCAAAGCGAGTAGCGCAGCGAATGCGCGATGATTTTGTGTTGAGGTACTGAGATGAATTTTGACTGTGATTTTTAGTTCGCACGAAGAACTTCCCAGCGAGTGGCTTCACAAAGCGAACAGGGTGGCAAGCAAGAGACAAAATGGGAACTCTCTGGTTTTTGTATGGGGATGGGGATTCGCTGTCAACTTCGCAAAGCGAAGGTCCCAGCGAACTAGTTCGCACAGCGAACGGCTGTTGTTCACGAACTTTGTTTTATATTTCTTGTGTTGTCTTGACGTTTGAGCTGTGATTATTCTGATGATTTACTATGATGTTATTGATGATTATGAGATGATTAAGTTGTGATGTTTTTATGAATAATTGATGATCTAAATTACTATGAGTTTATTGATGATTATGAATCGTTTATACATGATTTTGAAGGTTAATTGATGATATGAATTACCATGATGTATCTTGACATTATAAGCTGCGTTTATATGTGATGTTCGATGATTAAATGACGATGTGAATGACCATGAGTTATATTGATTGTGAGATAATGATGCATGACTATTTTGATGTGACATTCCATGAGTTGTATTGATAATTATAAGATGATGATGCATGATGTTTTGATGAATGAATGATGATATGATGAGATTATGATGAATGATGATGCACATAATGACTTGTGATGATGATGATGATTATGACATTGTGTATCATGCATTAATAGCATACAGTGATGTTAGAATTTGGTCTATTGTGGCTTCCATCCCATTGTGGGGATGTGAGGTGGTTTTGACGTGCTCCGGTTCTTGTGTAGAATCGATCCTAATGACGGGGATCTTTGGAGGGTGATGGCCTAGTGTCCATCGACTGTGACGATTGGTACCACATGCACGAGTCTTGTTGTGCATTGCATTTATTTGGCATTGATGTATTTTATGATGTGGTGATTTTGATGTTTTCCTTGTGATAACCCTGATGATGATGTATATGATGATGACGCTATTTTATACATATCCTATTTGTATATTGATTATAATGAATTGTGATTACTCACCCTGCCTGTTTGAATGTTGCCTCCACGTGGGTAACTTGCAGGTGATCCAGATTAGTCGCGGATGCCTTCGAGGACTTTTGGAGTTTATTTTGCTTTTGGTCGATGTAGAGGGTCTTGCTCTGATAGTGTAACATCTGGTTGGGTCGTTGAGCCAAACCATTGTTGAGTTGTTATTTTGTTGTTATTTGATGACTATGGTTTTATTTTGAAAACCTTTTTATGTTGGATTATTGTGGTTATGGTGGTTCCGCTACTGTTGATGGTTTTTGACAATTTGAGGAAAACCCGTTGTTTACGGAGCAAATGTTTTATTTTGAGATTATTGAGAAATGTGCACCCTTTTGAGGTGATTTTACTCTGATAATTTTTGTATTTTTCGGTGTATCATTGTGGTGTAGAAAAGGGTGTTACATTAGTGATATCAGAGCAGGTCAGTCCGTCCGGCCAGGTTGTCTAATGTTGTCTATTCCCTAGTGTGCGACATGTGCGTGAAAACACTGTCGATGCTTGTTTTGTTTTCCATTTGCAGGTTAGGAATGAAATAAGTGGGGGAGAAGATGGTGCTTCTCCAGGATGCTTCAAGTGTGGAGCGATGGCTAAGTGCGATGTTGGACGCTATGATAGTTTGGTGAAGATAGTTTGTACCGCCTCGTGGTAGTCGGCTGTTATTGACAAATTGAGGAACTGATCACCCTTAATCTCTTGTTGATAATAGACGGGATAATGTGGGATGAGATAGACGTGTCTTACGAGCTTAAGTGGTGTGCGCAGTGAATTGTTTGAAGTTAAACCAAGTGCTTACAGATTGTTTTGATGAGTCGATGCAGGATGGTGCTGAGATGTTTATGTTGAGGGTAATTTTGAGTATTAGTGAAGGTGGAGAAGTTGGTGTTTTGCCTTTTGTTTGCGAAATTTCGGAAGTGTTTCCTGGTGACGTAAGTGATTGGCCTCCAGAGCGTGAGGTAGAGGTTGTGGCGGATTTGATACCAGGTATGAGTCCAGTGTCAATGGCTCCTTATCGGATGTCTGCATCTGAGTTAGGAGAATTGAAGAAACAATTGGAAGAGTTGCTTGGGATGAAGTTTGTTCGACCGAGTATTTCTCTGTGGGGTGCTCCTGTGTTGTCGGTGAAGAAGAAAGATGGTACTATGAGATTGTGTGTGGATTATAGACAGTGGAATAGAGTGACGATCAAGAATAAATATCTACTTCCGAGGATTGATGATTTGATGGATTAATTGGTGGGCGCTTGTGTTTTAGCAAGATTGATTTGAGGTCTGGTTATCATCAGATTCGTATTAAGCCTGATGATATTCCGAAGACAGCTTTCAGGACCAGGTATGGTGACTATGAGTATACTGTGATGTCGTTTGGTGTATCTAATGCACCTGGTGTTCATGGAGTATATGAATAAGATTTTTCACGAGTATTTTGATAAGTTTGTGGTGGTTTTTATTGACAATATTTTGATATACTCTAAACTTGAAGAAGACCATCCTGAGCATTTGAGGACTGTGTTGCAAGTGTCGAAAGAGAAGAAGTTGTATGTGAAATTGTCGAAGTGTCAGTCCTGGTTGAAGGAAGTGAGTTTCCTTGGCCATGTGATATCTAGTGGTGGGATGTTGCTTGTGAGGCAAGCTTTGTTGAATTAAAGAAGGGGTTGACGACCGCTCTGGTGTTGATCTTTCCTAATTCGAGTGAATCTTTTGTGGTGCGTTGAAGATGGGTCTATGTGGAGTATTGATGCATAATGGACAAGTTGTTGCTTATACTTCGAGACATTTGAGAGTTCATGAAAGGAATTATCCTACTGATGACTTAGAATTGGCCGCTATGGTTTTTGTGTTGAAGATTTGGAGACATTGTCTGTTTGGCTCTAAATTTGAGGTGTTCAGTGATCATAAAAGCCTGAAGTACTTATTTGGTCAGAGTGTAGCGTACGATTTTTGTCGGTTACGCAACCACCTTATCACAATGGGGATTTCCTCACCTCAGTGGGAGGAACGTTGGTTGCTACTTTCTGATTTCTTATTTATCCCGTGAAGCTGGAAGGGAAAAGGGAAGTTATCTAAAACGAACCTTGCACGCATTTGTTTAACTGGACAAATGCTTGACAGAGATTGGGGAGTTCGGGGTCAGGTTATACAATGGGAAGTTGTCAATTACCCATCCTATACATGGTTATCCATGAGATGATAGTTTTAGGATCTGCTTTGATACTTGATTGTGTTTGTCTATGAAATGGGAAAAGTTTGTCTTTGTGGGATGTCTGAGAGAGAGAGAGAGTATATTTGTTATTTTTCGAGTTTTCCGATGTTTTTGGTAATGTCAGGGACCTAAGGTTTTTTGTTTAATGCGCTCACTAAGATTTCCCAATCTTATGCCTACGTGTTCCTTGTTATGGAGTATAGGGAAATCAGAGCAATCGTAGTCCCTCCTATTCTAAGAAAGAAACAGATGTCTGGTGTCTTGTTCAAAGCCCAAGATTGAAGCTAAAAGGTTGTTTTGGTGTCTTGTTCAAAGCCCAAGATTGAAGCTAAAAGGTTTTGACTTAGAGAGAATTTGTCTTCTCTAAAGAGAGATATCTCATCTGTTAATCACAGTTGTTTGGGTAACTGGTTTGAAAAGGGAAATTACTTTAACTGGAATGCAATGGAGATTAGAAATGCCATAATTACCTTTACAGGGTGATTTGTCCTAAAGGAGAAAACTTTAACTTAGTGTGAGCAATGCCATTTTTCCTTAGGAATTCATGCTAAAAGAGGGACATGGGCTTGGATGTTTGTATCCAGAGGCTTGCCACTTACAGAAATTAGATGAGGTTTTAACCAGGATAATGATGGACAGACAGCTTGGATGTTTATATCTACAAGTGTTCCACTTACATCAATTATCTGGAATTGAGGGTTTTGTTTTGATTGACTGTTTTGATGTGATTTGACAGAGAAAATATCCTCCTACAGAGATTTTGATTTCCTCTGAGGGAATGTTGATTTTTGTGTGCCTTGATTGAAGCCCAAGGTTGAAGCTAAGAGGTTGATTGGATTCCACTGGGGAAAATCATTATACAAAGCCTAAGAGGAGGTTGGAGATTGACTGACTCAACAAGAGAGTGTTTATTTGTGTCTTGTACAAAGCCCAAGATTGAGGCTGAAAGAGATTTGACTCTTTGGGGAAAAAGGTTTTATCTGTCTTGTACAAAGCCCAAGTTTGAGGCTAAAAGAGTCTTGACTCCACTGGGGAGGACATTTATATGTGTCTTGTACAAAGCCCAAGATTGAGGCTAAAAAGATTGACTCAGCTGGAGAATATTTATCTTGTACAAAGACCAAGATTAAAGCTGAGAGGGTTATGACTCTGTTTAGGGAGTGTTATTATCTATCTTGTACAAAGCACAAGATTGAGGCTAAAATATCCTGACTGACTCCGCTGTAGGATTTTATATGGTGTCTTGTACAAAGCCCAAGATTGAGGTTGAAATTAACTGACTCTATTTGAGAGATATTTAGGGGGTGTCTTGTACAAAGCCCAAGATTGAGCCTGAAAAACTGCTGAGGGAGAATTATTATACAAAGCCTAAGAGGAGGCTAACTTCTACTGAGGATTATTGAAATCCAAAGACAGGTCCAAATTAGGGCAATTCAATTCTTGCTGGGGGTTACAGAAAAGTTGAGGTATCAGAGACCTTGAGGTTCTGATGAGGATTGTGACAGTAAATTGATCCTAGTTGGGGATTTAACTGAAGGTAAAAGATGGAGTTCTTTCCTCTGATGAGGGTTTGGTTAAGGATGAAATTTACAGTAATTGACCTTGACTGGGGAAAATTACAGATAAGGTTTGAGAATTGAGTTAGGAAACCTATTGGTTTTAACTCTGTTTGGAGATTGATCTGGTGATCAGGGTTATTTCTTGTTCTTTAAGGAAGAGAGTTTTATTGAAATCCAAAGGGGATGATGAGACTCTTCAAGTCTACTGGTGTTGAGAAATTAGTTCTCAGATGGTGGATGCTCTTTGTATTATGGCCAAGAGAAGGCTGGTATGTTAAGGGATGAAGTTCAACCCTTAACTGGTCTGATGTTTTGACTCAGAAAGACTGCTCTAGCAAATGATGACTAGGTTCTGTCTTATACCTGTAGGAGGTCTTTGGGTCCTTGTACTAAGCCCAAGAAGAGGCATGAGAACTTCTAAGAAGCCCGAGGGTCCTTGTATAAAGCTCAAGAGGAGGCTGGGGATGCTTTTAGGAAGCCTGTGGGTCCAAATTTAAGAATGTTCAAGAAAGGTTTCACCGGGAATTAATTTTTTCTGTAATGAACAGTTCTAGAGTTTGAAGAAATTCAAGAGAAGTTTCACCGGGAATTAATCCTCATTGGGGAAACTGAATTTCTTTGACAAGTTCTAATAGTGAGATTCTGAGAAAAGGTTCACCGAGAATACTGCCTTTCTCTTTGTTCCATATTGTTTAAGCCCAAGAGAAGGCAAGACTGTATCTGGAAATCCTATTGGGGATCTATGTTTAGTGTATTGAAAGAGTGACCAACTGGCTTTACCTAATTCTAGACTTAGTTGCCGGGGAAAACTCTAAGCAGATATACAAGTATATATACAGTTGATATATGACAAGTACTTAAAAGGATATGAAAGAAGTACTTACATGTGTACAAGCTTCCAGCAATACAGATATATATATTTGGCATGTATTTAAAAGAGATGAAAGAAGGACTTACAGGCGTGCAAGCTTCCAACAATACAGTTATATATATAAAGCATGTAAATGGAAGCAGATAAAACTTACAGGTGAGCAAGCTTCCATGCTGTAATGTTAGTTGTTAAAAGAAATTGAAGAAAGTTTTGATAACAATTATCTTAAGACATAAAATTGGGGCTTATTCAACAAGAGATGCCCAGATGACTTATTGGATAACAGACTGTATTATTAACTGATGTTGTGGGACTTATACCATAGCAGGGGCCCAAGGTTATTGTATTTACAAAGAGGATTGGGTCTTATACTCTATTAGAGGCCCAAAGATTATTTTTGTACAAGAGATGGGGCTAACAACTCAAGGAGTAGCCCAGATGAAAACAAAGATCGCACTGTTATTTTGAAAACTGTATCGGGTCTTATACAATGACTGAGGCCCAAAATTTATTTATGTACAAAGGGGGTTGGGTCTTACACTCTAATAGAGGCCCAAAAGTGTTTTTAAAGAAAATAAGTTGCACTTATAGCTCAAGGAGAGGCCCAAGAAGTTTGATTTTGAACTGGAGATTGCGCCGTGATTTTTGAAAATATGTTGGGACTTATACAATGTATGAGGCCCAAAATGATTTTGGTTAAAAAGGGATTGGGTCTTACACTCTATTAGAGGCCCAAAGAGTTTGAAAAATGAATAAAGATGGGACTTACAACATAAGGGAGGCCCAATTGATTTTGTTAAAAAGGCGACGATCGCGCCGTGATTTTGAAAAGTACAGAGGGACTTATACAATGACTGAGGCCCAAAATGATTTATTTACAAAGGGATTGGGTCTTACACTCTATTAGGAGGCCCAAAGAGTTTGAAAAAGATTGGTGAGGGTGAAATTAATCAAAACCCTAATTTGATTGAAAAATGGAATTAAATTTGATTAAAAATTAATAAAATTATAGAAAACATGTGAAAAAAATGAATTATGACCTTGGACCAATGTTTCAAAATTCATGTTTTTATCCATAAATTGATTCAAAATCATTAAAATTTCGAAAATCAAGAGGAAGAAATATTTTAAATGTCAAAAAAACAAATAAAAATTAATTCTTTGCAAAAATTTCAAATATATGAAATAAATAATATTTTTGGGAAATTTTTGTAAAATAAAATATTTTAACATTTTTGTGAATTTTGAAAAATATTTAATTAATTTTTGAATCAATTAAATAAAATCACAAAATTCAAATATTCAAAAATTTAAAAAAAGGCACCAAGAACACGCGCGTGTTCTGATTTTTGTAGATTTGCAAAATCCATGATTTCTCACTGATTTCTTAATGGAATCACACGATCAAAATATCCATCTTGCTCGTTTTTGACTCACGATCATGACCATGGCATTTAATTTCATTTATTTTCAGTGTGGTGGGAGATAATCGTGATAAACACATATGAACCCTAATTTACACAAACCAATATGAAATTCCATACACGATTGATTCATAGCAATTGATTGAGGGTAAATGATCTATAAGCATCCAGAAACACAATGGTAACTTGAAAACATGTTTATGATCCATGGATCATGGAGTTTGAGAGTATCAGGCTTACCTCTTGCAGTTGGTGATCGAATTCTGAGTTGGAGGTGTTGCAGGTTGGTTCCAATGATCTGGACAGCTTCCTTAGATGCCAAGGGTTGTGTCTGAATGCTTGGAGTGGTTTGAAGTGAGCCGGAACTTGAGATGGTACCTCAACTGCAACTCTGTCAAGAACTTGAGCAGTTGGCTGGTGATTTTGAGAATTTGGTGTTCCAGATGTTATATAAGAGTTTGGAACACTTCTATATGTTATATGTGAGGTGTGTGAACCATTGGTTTGGTTGGAATCACTCCCAAATACAAAACGCGATAGTGACTTGCAAGAAAAGGTGTTTTTGGAGTGAAGGAGGTGATTTTGAGAAAGGCATCTGTTTAGGGCCTTTGGTGTGCTTGAACTGATCACAAATGAGCTCTATTTATAGTAGAGCAAGTTTGTTTCGCAAGTAATAGTGAATGTCAACTTGGATCAGATTGTATTGAATGTTTGATTCTTTGGTCAATGGTCTCCTCTAGCCATTGACTTGCACCAGACTTTGCAGGTTTAGGTACTCTGATCTTTGGACACATCTTGACTCAATTAGACTGGTTTATGGTTCATTAATGCCACCTCAATGCATCACTTTAATGCTTGATGCCTAAATTGAATTTCAAGGTTCCATTCATGATGATTTTACACATGGAAAGCTAGGTCTTTTGGCATTTTGTGTTGTGGATTAGATCATCCACCCATTTGGATTGTAACTGAACAGAATTGCAATGATCAAAGTGTTCAAAATTGGTTTAGGGAATCGTGGGGTGCAAGTTTGCACAAAATCTGCCTAAAACTGTCATGGAGGCAGTTTGCATCAAGGTAACTTTGGAGATCCATAACTCCTAGCTCAAATGGAGTTTGATGGAATTTTTGGACAATTTGAAAAGCTGATGTATCCTACTTTAATGTGATATCCAACTTTGGTTTTGAATCAACTTGCATCAAGTTGAAAAATGCCTCTACATTTTGGAAAAAGTGAAACAGATTCTGACTTAGTGAAAATTTCACTAAGTGTTGGAAAAAGTGTGATTTTCATGTTTTTGTGATTTTGATCAATCCATAACTCATAATCCATGAAGATTTGGAATTTCTTGTAGTTGACATATTTGAAGTATGTAAGATGGTCTTCAAACTGAGCTTTGAATGGGATAAAAAGGTCTTGTGGTTTAGGAGTTATGACCTTGCAAAGTTGGTACCCTAGCCACTTTGTTCCATAACTTAGAAAAATTCTATGTTTTTTAAGATTACCCCTTTTACAATTATCTCACTTTTCTTGATTTTTCTTGATGAATAATGATTCAAATCACATATTAAAATCATTTTAGGGTTAAGGAAACTTTGGTTGACCAAAATTTCAAAAAGTCAAACTTGGTTTTGGCATAGTTGACTTTTTCCATCAGATGAAACTTTGACTTTGTGATCCTTTTGTGAAATCAATCCTTAGGCCTAATTAAACTTCATGGATGGCCTCTAAGGGTATTTAGGAATGTCTTGGACCCTTCCCCAAGGTTTGATATCAAGGGTAGGCCAACAGTCAAGGATAGGGTTTACTTTTTCATTAAAAACCCTAGTTTATGACCAGATGGTTTTGAGTTCTTGTGGCTTATGAATCAAGCTATTTGAGTCAATAAAATCTTGTAGATGTATCAATATGATGTATTTGAGGTCCTTAAAGTTCATCTTAAAGCTTCAAGTCATGTCTTGCTTCACAAGTTAACTCAAGGATTGAATTAGGTCAAAACCCTAATTCCTGATTTTTGGATAGATGGTTCTTCAAGGTGACTTTGCCATTGTGGATGGGCTCTTAAGATTCTTTTGAGTTTATTGGACCAAATATTGAAGCATTGGCTCATTCCCAGATGAAAATTTTCATCTGGAGACCCTGGTCGACCAAAACCCTAATTTGGTGACACTTGCGATCCTGAGGCTTGATCCTCTTGGAATGTTGCATACTTATGCATGATTCTTGATATGGGAGACCCCTTGATCCTTCATGTATGTTTGAGAGGTTAGACAAGTTGAAGATCATGCCAATTCTTAAACGATCTTTTGTCTAAAAGCTCTGAGAGTGGTTAAAAAACCCTAGTCTTTGATTATAGTGAAGGCTGAACAATTCCTGAGGAGATTGATGAGGCATGATGGTACATCCATATTATGGTAATGATTGTCATAATGATGGAAAATCTTGGTGGTCAAAATTTGGGGTATGACAAATGCCCCTATTTAATCTTCTTGGACCCGAAGGTATGAATGGCGAAGGTATTCGGACATTCAGGGTGCAAGAGGATTAAATATCGGAATACCCGAAATTTTGATGGTGTCTATGAATGGCGGTTTACCCATTCATCTTCTTTTGCTAAGCATTGATACTTAGAAAAGGTAAAACTTCCCCTCGATCCTGGTCTTCAGCCAAGGAACTGGCCTAAGTTTCTTTTGTCAATAAACTTCCCCTCGACCCTGGTTTCCTACCAAGGAACTGGTCTAAGTTTCTGAAATCAATAAACGTCCCCTCGATCCTGGTTTCCTACCAAGGAACTGGTCTCAGTTTCTTCTTGTCGAATATTTTTTCTTGACAAGGAATATTATGGGTAGCGGTTTTCGTCAAACTTCTCGCCGAGTTTTACAGGGAGATGCCATTTGACAGAAAAATTTGATGTCAGACCTGCCGGGGAAAATCTTTGGTCTGAGCTGTAGAGGTGTACAAACTTCTCTGTCGGAGATTCCATTTGTTGCCTCTACTGGGGGAAACGAGTCTCTTGAGAGGCTGTTGTCTTTTGCTTGGGGGTATCACACTTTTCTTCAAGATTCCTACGAAGAAACGCCATGTGACGCGATCCAATTTTTGAGGTGCAGATGACTTCACCAACATTGGGTTTCTTTAGAGAAAGACCGATGTATTGTTGAGAGTCATTTGTTAAGAGGCTTTCTCTGGGGATTTTCCTTAATCCGAGAAAGCAAAGGTATATTCTTCAATGGTGAAGAGATATGTTCCAAAAGGTATCTGTTGAACGTCTTCTTGTCCTTTCAGAGGTTCAAGTTATCAAAGTGGTCAAGGACGGTTCCAATCCTGAAATAAACTGGAGAGAGAATGTTCAGACAAAACGTTTCCCGACGATGAAAGTACTGATGACTCAACCGACGAGAGGACTTTATCACTTGGAAGTGAAACTGACCAGAGTGATAGCGATGCAATATGAATATGAGCATGAATTATTAATGCATGATGTATGTATGTTTATGCTGACAAAATAGACGCGACATACAGACTAGTGAATGAACTGGATTGGATATTCGACCACTGTGGGGAATGAAATGTACCAATGGTTCGAGATAACAATACTGTCTTTCTTAGGAGAAGTAGACTCCATGGGGAGAAAGAGATTTATTGATCAGTCTTAGGAGGTAAGAACTCTGCCGGAGATATCAGATGTGACCTGATGTTTGAACAGTTGATCCTCCAGTCAGGTACACTGGTTCAGAAGGAGTACTTTGATTCTGCACTTTGAAGTTAAATCACTTTCGGGGAAGTTGTTGATGTTCTTCCAGATGTTTAAAGTCAAAAGGAAATGCCACCTTTATTTAAAATCAGAAGAAAAATTTTGCAAGTAAATTCATTTTTGTTTTATTTCAAGAATCGTTGATCATGTTGAATGTCATTCTATAAAGCAAAAATAAAGAAGAGTTGCAAACAAAAGCACAAGGGCTCAAATTTTATTGATTGAATGGTAATCAGCCAAGCGCGTGATACCATAGAGTATTTACAAAGTTTAGAAAATGGTAATTTACAGGAAAAGGGCTACATTAAAACATAACGACCGTTATCCTTCTACCAACTTAAATTCTGGACATTCTGGGCTTCTGTCGAAGATGACCCTGACAGAAGTCTTTTCGTGATGGAAAGTAATACCACTGGGGAATTTACCCATGTTGGATGTAGTTACTTACCATGAATCCCTAATTTTTGCCTGAATTGTACTTTGAGATTTCCAATCCACCGGGATGATTTTCAGATTATGTCTCTAATTTTTGCCTGGACCGCCCTTTTGGGTTTTCAATCCACCGAGGCATTTTTTTTTAGTTTAGGCGAAGTATTTCTTGACTACATCAACATTTGTGGGGTAGGCAAATTCCTCTCCGTCCATGGTTGCGAGTCTCAAGGCACCTCCTGAGAAGGCTTTCTTGACCACATAGGGGCCGTCATAATTCGGAGTCCACTTGCCCCGAGAATCAGTGAGGAATGATTGTATCTTTTTGAGCACAAGGTCTACTTTTCTAAAAATACGAGGTCGGACCTTTTTGTCAAACGCTTTCTTCATTCTCTGTTGATACAACTGATCGTGGCATAGAGCCGTTATTCATTTTTCTTCGATCATATTTAATTCGTCGTGCTGGCTTTGACACCACTCAGCTTCTGTTAGCTTAGCTTCCATCAATACCCTAATTGATGGGATCTCTACTTCTACGGGGAGTACTGCCTCCATGCCATATACTAGAGAGAAAGGGGTTGCCCCTTTTGAAGTGCGGACATATGTGCGATAACCGTGAAGAGAAAAGGGTAGCATTTCGTGCTAGTCTTTGTAGGTTACAACCATCTTTTGAACGATTTTTTAATGTTCTTGTTAGCTACTTCTACCGAACCGTTCATCTTAGGTCGGTAGGAATATGAGTTATGGTGTTCCATTTTGAACTCAGCACACAACTCTTTTATCATCTTATTGTTCAAATTAGATCCATTATCCATAATGATCTGGCTCGGAACACCATAACGGTAGATGAGATTGTTTTTTATAAAGCGGACTACCACTTGTCGGGTTACATTAGCGTACGACGCTACTTCGACCCACTTGGTAAAGTACTCAATGGCTACTAGGATGAACCGATGTCCGTTTGAAGCCTTTGGTTCAATCATGCCAATCATGTCGATTCCCCATATAGAAAAAGGCTACGGGGAAGAAAGAACTTTGAGATGCGTTGGTGGTACATGGGTTTTGTCAGCGTATATCTGACACTTGTGACACTTTCGCATGTACTTGTAGCAGTCAGATTCCATTGTCAACCAATAGTACCATGCTCTTAGAATTTTTCCTGCCATTGTGTGTCTGTTGGCATGAGTGCCAAAGGATCCTTCGTGAATTTCTCGCATCAACGTGTCTGCCTCTGGTTTGTCTACGCAGCGAAGTAGAACCATGTCGAAGTTTTGCTTATAGAGTGTATCACCGTTCAGAAAGAAGTTTCCAGATAGTCTCCTGAGAGTTTTCCTGTCTTTTCTCGATGCCCCAGGTGGGTACTCTTGTGTCTGAAGGAAGCACTTGATATCGTGGTACCAGGGCTTGTTGTCTATGACAGCTTCAATTGTGAAGATGTAAGCGTGCCTTTCTAGGCGCATCGCGTCAATCTTAGGTACGTCGTTCCATTGACCTACACTAATCATGGAAGAGAGAGTGGCTAATGCATCAGCTATGTGATTTTCTTCACGAGGGATGTGATGAAACTCGATACTGTTGAAGAATGGTAATAACCTTCTTGCGTAATCTTTGTAAGGAATCATCCTGGATTGGTATGTGTTCCAATATCCTTTGATCTGATTGATAACCAGGGCTGAGTCTTCGTATACATCCAAGTTCTTGATTCTTAAATCAATCGCTTCCTCGAGACCCATGATACATGCTTGATATTCGGCCTCGTTATTTGTACACTTGAATGTCAGTCTGGCGGTGAAAGGAATGTGGGTACCCTGAGGGGTAACAATGATAGCCCCAATTCTATTTCCGTAATTATTGACAGCTCTGTAAAAAATAAGTCCTCATTGGGAATCTGGTTCTGGCCCTTCACTGGGTAGTGGTTCATCGCAATCTTTTTCAGATACATGACATTTACTTCTGGGAAGTCAAACCGACTGATTCCTGATCGTCAATCGGTTGATGAGGCAAATGATCGGCTAAAATACTTCCTTTAACGATTTTCTGAGCGTGGTGCTCAATGTCGTATTCTGATAGCAGCATCTGCCCACGGGCAATCCTTCCCGTGAGAGCTGGTTTCTCAAAGACATACTTGATCGGATCCATTTCGGAGACCAACCAAGTAGTGTGAAAAATCATGTACTGGCGAATACGTTTAGCTGCCCAAGCTAAAGCACAGCAAGTTTTCTCAAGCATAGTGTTTCGAGTTTCACAGTCGGTGAATTTCATGCTTAGATAGTAAATGACAGACTATTTTCTTTTTGTTTCGTCTTGTTGGCCAAGTACACAACCCATCGAGTCTTCCAAGACTATTAGGTAAATGATCAGTGGTCTTCCTTCCACTAGAGGTGATAGAATTGGTGGATTCAACAGATATTCCTTGATACTGTCGAAAGCTTTTTGACAATCTTCTGTCCATACACAATCTTGATTCTTTCTGAGTAATTTGAAGATTGGCGCGCATGTCACGGTCATGAGGGATATAAATCTCGAGATGTAATTCAGACGTCCCAAAAATCCTCTGACTTGTTTCACTGTTTTTGGTGAAGGCATTTCTTGAATGGCCTTGACCTTGTCAGGATCAACTTCAATCCCTTTCTGACTGACGATGAACCCTAGGAGCTTTTTTGAGCGGACACCGAATGTACACTTGTTAGGGTTCAAGCGGAGTTTTTATTTTCTTAGACGTTCGAACAATTTTGACAAATGTTCAACATGTTCCTTCTCTGTTTTTGATTTTGAAATCATATCATCGACATACACCTCGATTTCCTTGTGCATCATGTCATGAAACAAAGTCGTCATGGCCCTTTGATAGGTTGCCCCGGCGTTCTTTAAACCGAACGGCATTACCTTGTAACAAAAGGTTCCCCATGGAGTGATAAAGGAAGTTTTCTCCATGTCTTTCGGCGCCATTTTGATCTGATTATAGCCCGAGAATCCATCCATAAAGGAGAATACTTTGAATTTTGTTGTACTGTCTACCAGCATGTCAACGTGTGGTAAAGGGAAGTCGTCCTTTGGACTTGCCCTGTTCAGGTCTCTGTAGTCTACACACATTCTGACATTTTCGTCCTTTTTCGGAACTGGCACTATCTTAGCTAGCCATTAAGGATATTCTGAGGTGGCAAGGAAACCAGCGTCTATCTGTTTCTGCACTTCCTCTTTGATTTTGATAGCCATGTCCGGGTGAGTTCTTCTCAACCTTTGCTTTACTGGAGGACATTCTGATTTTAATGGCAAATGATGTTCCACGATACTGGTATCCAACCCTGGTATGTCATGAAAGGACCAAGCAAATACATCGGGAAATTCTTTGAGAAGCTTTATCAAGTCTTCTTTGACTGTCGGGTCGATCAGTGCCCCAATCTTGACTTCTTTTCTCTCTTCCTCTGAACCCAAATTTACCATTTCCAACGGCTCATTGTGAGGATCGATAGACCTTTCCTCTTGTCTGAGTAATCGGGAGATCTCTTCTGGAATTTCGGTGTCCTCTTCTTCTTCAGCTTCAAATACCGGGAATTCAAGGTTGGGAGAAGGCATGGGATCGTATGTTTCAACGGGTTTAAAACAAGCAATCTGCAAGGCGTGATGATTTATTTTTTAGAAGAGATAGAGAGAATGCAAGAGTATGTGCAGTGTATTGAAAAATGCTTGTTTTTATTTATTGAGTTTGTTTTAGGATTACGATTTTCTGAAAAGCAAAAAGAGAAAACAACAATTAATGCGGGAATTACAGAATGACATTTTATTTATTTAATGACTTGTCGATTCAGGAAATTGTAGCCCTATAAAACAAAACTCTGTCGCTTTGGGCGAAGCGAAGAGGGATATTTACAGAAAAGCGAGCCCTATAAAACATTTGTTTCACCTGGGCGGGGTGAAAGGTCAAAATAAATATGGCAATTACTTAGACTTATGGACGACTTTCGGAACATCGACAGCAACCCATTGGCGACGAACTCCTCGGTGAATCATAAAGTATGGTACCTTCTTTCTTGATTTGTCCTCAGAAATGACGCTGATTTCTGGTGGATCAGGATTATTGGAATCCTCTTCCCAGGCAGAGTTGTCGTAAACAAAATCTTCTGTTGTATTTTCTATAGTTTCCTCATTCTCAGGGGAATCTCCCCATCCAGTTGGCTGGATATCTTCGAGCTCGATACGAGAGCTTTCAGGAGCAATATACTTGACTAAGAAGTCGTACTTTCCGCTTGGCTGTCCTAAAGTGTCCCATACTTCTGAGGGAAAAGAGGAGTCATCTTCCTCGATGACGTTGACCTCTGGAAAATCATAGTTGATGAACTCTTGTCATGCAGTCTGTGCAGGTTCATCAATGTGATGAGTGTTTTCAGAATAGCCTGAGTAATGGTCCCATGACTAGGTAGGGACGCAGGTATTCTTCTCAATGTTGCTCAACTGATATGCCTCGTTGGGCTGACTCTTTTGCCCCAAGTCCTATGGGTACGGCTGCCAGATAGGCAAGTAATCTAGTGGGTCAAAATAGTCGTAGTCAAAGTTATCCTTCATCGGATCTTCTTCTAGTGAGTTAGGTGGAGCACGACATCCCTCAGGATCACAATTTCCGTACATCATCTTGACGTCTGATCTTGGAATGAATCTCGGACTCTGTGTGGGAAAACAAAATGGAATATGTGCCTCTCCATGAGACAAATAACCATCCTCGTTGAGATATGATTTCCACTCTTCATCCATATCGGAGGAGTTACTCTCATTGATAGTGCATACTTCTTGAGACACTGGGTGAAGGAATTCTCCGCTGAGGAAGAAGTCCTTAATGGGACGAAAACTTTCGTCTTTCTTAGCAGTCTGGGAACAGGTTGAAGAGAAACCAAGGCCTTTCTTTTTCTTGTTATCCGTTGGAATCACAAGTTGTCCCCATCCTTTTACGTTGTTACTCTTGATTACTTCGAGAGCGTCCTTGTATGAGGAAATCAACGTTCCTTTCTCAGGTCGATCCTCATTGCTCACCGAAAGAGCTTGGAACTGAGTTCCAACTACCTCCTCTAGTTCTACATAGGAAAATGATGATAAGTTGCTCACGATTAAGGCTTGCTCTCCATAGACTATGACGAGTTTGTCATTCTTGACGAACTTCAGCTTTTGGTGAAGTGTCGAAGTGACTGCCCCAGCCTCGTGTATCCAAGGTCTTCCTAATAAACAGCTGTAAGCTACCCGGATGTCCATGACCTGGAAAGTGACTTGAAAAGTGTGAGGACCGATGGTTATGGGAAGATCTACTTCGCCGATAACTATTTTTCTGGATCCATCAAAAGCTTTGACAATGATCTCACTGTCCCTCATCGGAGCTCCTTGAAACAGTAGTCGTGTTAGAGTCGACTTTGGCATAACATTCGGAGATGATCCTGTGTCAACCAGTACGCTGGCTAAAGCATTGTCCCGACAGTTGACTGTAATGTTAAGTGCCATGTTATGATTTTTGCCTTCTTCCGGCAATTCCTCATCACTGAATCCTAAGTTGGTGCATGAAGTGATGTTAGAAATGATATTGTCGAACTGTCCTACAGTTACATCTTGTCCCACATAAGCTTGTTCTAAAACTTTCTGCAGAGCTTCCCTGTGAGCTTCGGAACTGAATAGGAGAGATAATACCGAGATTCTGGACGGAGTTTGTAATAATTGGTATACAATGTTGTACTCACTCCTCTGGATAAGCTTCAGCATCTCATCACTGTTCTTTGAAAGTTCGAGATTACTAGATTGCCCGATTTTTTGATTCGGAACTTCTGCCCGAGTTTCTTTCTCTTCGACAGGTTCTCCAACTCCTCGGTTGAAGATTCGACCACTCCGTGTGACTCGACTAATGTCGGCAATGTTTACGACAGATGGTAATGGAGTTTCCTTTCCATTTTTTATTGTTGTAACATCGTACTTATAAGGGATAACCTTATCTGACCTGTACGGTAATGGTCCTGGTAAATAAATCACCACTGGAGCCCTTTGATTTTTCTGACCATCATACTCAGCCTCAATTGGTTCAAGGTTGAGAATCTTTCTACTGTCAAGAGGAACTTTCAACTCACTGAGCAGAGGAATTATGGTGCAAACGTCTCCGGCCATTTCATGATTGGAAATGATGACAACAACTTCACCTTGATTGGAAGATAGTCTTGTATTACGTGACTGTACCCGCTCTGCATGCAATGCATCCTGACCAGATTGGTCCCCAACTGGAGTACATCGTGAATCTGATAACTGCGGCCAAATCCTTCTTCAATTAAATTTACTGAAGCCTTATCATGTTGTGGCAACGGGTTCGTCTAAACATTCGGATTAGTATCTTTGAAAGATAAGACCCCGTTCCTGACAAGTCTCTGTACGTCAGATTTGAAACTGAGACAGTTTTTGATATTGTGTCCCGATCCTCCTTGATGGTAAGGGCAAGTCTGGTCCGCTTTAAACGAAAAGGGTGAATTTTCTAGTACCGCAAGAGGAGACCTAGTCTAGACGTGCCACTTGGCCAGTAACAGTGGAAAAAGTTCCGCGTACAACATGGGTATAGGGTCAAACCCTGGTGATTGTGTTGCACGATTGTTATTGTTATACTAAGGATGAGCCTGCTGAAGAGGCTGTTGAGTCCTTTGCTGGTACTGTTGTTGACTAGGTTGATTCTGAGCAACCTGAGGTTGATAAGTCGGAACTGGCGCAGGGTTAATAGCGGGAGTTATCGCCGCTACTGGTTGGTATCTTCGCCTCTGTTTTCCTTGGGAGATATTACTGATCTCCTGTTTCTTCTTTTTCTAAAAAGCACTACCATATCTTTTGGTACTACTGGATGGTTCAGCTTCTTTGGCTAACCGTCCTTCTCGGACTACTTCTTCGAGGCGTACCCCCATGTTTACCATCTCGGTGAAATCACTGGGTGCACTGGCGACCATTCGGTCGTAGTAGAATGAGCTTAAGTCTTTCTGAAAGATCTTTGTCATCTCTTTTTCTTCAAGAGGTGGACAAATCTGGGCGGCGATTTCACGCCATCTTTGAGCGTATTCCTTAAATGTCTCTTTGTCTTTCTGAGACATCGCTCTGAGTTGATCTCTATTTGGTACCATGTCCAGGTTATACTTGTACTGTTGGATGAAGGCGGCGCCGAGATCTCGGAAAGTGTTAATCTTAGTGCGGTTTAAACATATATACCATCTGGGAGTGACACAGATTAAACTTTCCTGAAAATAGTGGATCAGTAGCTGTTGATTTTCTGTCTGAGTTGACATTTTACGAGCGTACATCACCAAGTGACTTGTAGGGCAAGAGTTGCCTTTGTACTTCTCAAAGTCGGGCACCTTAAATTTGTGCGGGATTTTGACATTCGGGACCAAGCAAAGGTCGGCAGCGTCCTTTCCAAACAAATCCTGACCGCGAATAGCATGCAATTCCTTTTACATCTCCAAGAACTGTTCCTGGAACACGTTCATCTTTTCATACATCTCTTCGTTTCCAGAGACTGTCTGTGGAATCTGTCCTCCCGGGACAGTGTGTACCACTGCTTGTGGTATGGTCATTACGGCTGTGACTCTGGGTTCCTCAGAGCCCTGAAGTTTGTAACCTTCAAGAATTCCTGTCGTAAATCTTGCGTCCTCACTTTCCCGAAGTTTGTAACCTTCAGGCCCAGTGGCTCCTGCTACAGTGTTCGGGTAGTTCGGGACCGGCAGAATGTATCCTTCAGGAATAAAGTTAGGCGGCATGCCCTAGGGCCGACCCGTAGGCATGTTGTACCGCGGATGAACCTCAATTGGCTTCTCCACTATGGGTGTAGATGTGATTTCTGAAATCACAGTCCTTTGACGTTGCTCCTGAGCTGCTGTCAGGGATTGCATATCACTATGAAGTTTCTTTAGATCGTCTTTTAGAGCGTCGATTTCTTCTCTCAGCTCTCTATTCTCTTCCTCAAGATCGTCCGTTTTCTTTTGTTGATTCGCCTGAGTATTGTACGAGTGAGCAGTTTGATTCTAGAATCGAGACGTAGACGTGAGACTCGAGAGAATGCGTTATGTGAGAATGATGAATGCAATGACATATTTTTTAGTTTTTTTAGCTTTAATAAAAAAGAAACTTTAAATAAATTGCAAATATCATACAGAGAGGGGAGAACCCTGTTTTATTGAATTGAAGGATTGCGATACGTTACAAAGAAAAGTACAGCATTTTACAAAGTGCTAGTAAAAGGAAAACTCTAAGCTTAAGGGTCCTGAGTCCTCTCTGAAGAGAGCTCAGAAGCAGGTTCTGGTAGTTTCCTTTTCTTTGATCGAGGTCCTTCAACCGTTGTCGGGTTATCAGTTCTTTTCCAAATGAAAGGAGTGAGTAAATTCTTTTGATCTTCCCGACTGTCTACAACATACTGCTCTAATATTCCGATTGAGAGTTCTGTATTTGTTTTTCCAAGAGTTCCTCTCTCGTTGAACTTTGTTGAGAGCGACCTTGAGTTTTTCCGTTTCAGACATGAAATAAAGGGCAAATTCCCTTAGGGGAAAAACTTCTTGACGAGGGTAAGGCATCCTCAGCTTGAGAGCTCTAGTTTGTACCCAGTGGAGATAGGGCTCCAAAGAGATACAGTCCAGTTTTCCTAGAGACTCTGGTCCTTTCCTATGAATGTGTTGCCAGGCATGCACTATCTTCTTTTTAAGTGCTTTGTCATTTTCTCCTTCTTTAAAGAAAAGACCTTCCAGATGAACATTTCGCGGAATATGTCTCATCGTGTATCCGAATTGACGATGGGCTAGAACTTGATGATAATTAATTCCACCTTTAGTTCCTATAAGGGGTACGTTAGGGAAGTTTCCACATTGGTCGATGATTTCTGCACCCTCATAAATCCTATTTGACCAGTCTATGTCCGAGTTGGTGAGAGACATGATTCTCTGTGACCAACGTAAAGTGTTCTTATGATCCCAATAAGCAGCAGACTTGGGTAGATGGGAAATGAACCATTTGTACAGCAAGGGTACACAGCATGTGATCATTCTTCCGGCGTACAAATTCCGTAAGTGTACGGAATGATAAGCATCTGCGAGAAAGGTAGGTACAAGGTTTCCAATCAAGAATATCTTAATGGCATTGATATCGACGAAGTTATCGATGTTGGGAAAGAGGAATAATCCTTAAGTGAGTAGGACAAAGATATCCTCAAAAGAGGTTAGGTTTCCTACACTGGCAAAGTATATGGTTTTCTTTGTCAGGAACTTAGCTGGTAAGCCCTGGATTCCTCCTTTAATGGTTAAATGAGTCCTGACCTCTGACTCGTCCAAATAGATTGCTCTTGCAATGATTTGTTCCTTTGGAATTTCTTCCAGTCCATAAAAGGGAGTTTGGTCAGTGATTGGTAAATCGATCAGGTGAGAGTACTCCTCTAGGGTTGGTGTCAGTTGGTAATCCGGGAATGTGAGACAGTGATAGACCGGGCCGTAAAATTGAATCAGCATAGACATAATTCCTTCAACTACATGGACCCTTTACAAAGGCAACAGTCCTCCGTGCTTGGCACTGAAAGCCTCCGGGTTGGTAATCATCCTTGCTAACTTCCTTAAATCCTCTAGTTTTGGAACCTTGAAGGTGTACTTGTGCGTCTTTTTTCTACCAAAATCCATAACGCAATCCTTCTGATATTTGCAATTTATCGTTTAGTTTAATTTGAAAAAAGGAGGGATAAGAAGAGAAAATATTTTTTCTTGTTTAAAAGTTTTTTAGGTGAATGCATGAATGCAGCACACAAAAATATAGAAAAAACATGGGTTCAAGGGTTCAGCGTCAAGAGCATGGAGTCATGGCTCTACCCATCCCCGAAAGGTTGATCTATTTTGGTGATTTTTGTACCTGTAGAATGGGTAAGGTCTCAAAAATCACTGATTTAATCTGGAGATAACAACAGCAAGCTGGTTCAACCGAGCGAGCTATAGTATTCCAGAAGAAATCTCAGATTGAGTGTAGTTATCGCGTATCTAATATTTCCGATAGCCACCGCACTACCAAAAGGACACATGGTTAAAGTCTACTAAATCCTCAATTTCACGGGTCACTGCACTATGAAATCGTCTGCTTTCACAATAATCGGTTGGTCAGCATAGTAACACGGGTACCTCCATTGATTAGATGGTCTACCAGGTTTGCTTATTCGGGATTCCAATTGACATCACTCGCATTCCAATTGACATAAAAATAAACACGGATATTAAGTAGGAAAGCGATATATATATAGTATTGATCCTAAAACTAACATCCTAGACCTCTTAGAAAGCTAGTTCTATATCTTATACAGTTAATGACTCCCCAGCAGAGTCGCCATTTTTTTGTAGCGTATGATTTTTGTCGGTGACGCGACCACCTTATCGCAATGGGGATTTCCTCACCTCAGTGGGAGGAACGTTGGTTGCTACTTTCTGATTTCTTATTTATCCCGTGAAGCTGGAAGGGAAAGGGAAAGTTATATAAAATGAACCTTGCACGCATTTGTTTAACTGAACAAACACTTGACAGAGATTGGGGAGTTCGTGGTCATGTTATACAATGGGGAGTTGTCAATTACCCATCCTATACATGGTTATCCATGAGATGATAGTTTTACGATCTGCTTTGATACTTGATTGTGCTTGTCTGTGAAATGGGAAAAGTTTATCTTTGTGGGATGTCTGAGAGAGAGAGAGAGAGTATTTTTGTTATTTTTCGAGTTTTTCGATGTACTTGGTAAGGTCAGGTGAAGATGGATGGTTTATACCTGAGTGAATCGCATACTCAAAGATACAACAGAGTCGTCACCGAACTTTATTTAGTCCCAAAGGACAGGGAAAATATCGATAAAACCCAAGGGGAAGAGAAACGGGAACGGGGGTCGGTTATGCGCAAGGAAGGTACTAGCACCTAACGCATCCGTCGTACTCGACGGGAACCATTTCGCTTGCTTCTAGGCTTGGATGGGTTATCTATCTAAAGGCTTCTAGCTAAAGAAAGGAGATAAAGAAGAAAAGGGGAAAAAGAAAGGAAGGAAAGAAAGTGCTCGCGGAGGATTAGGACCCTCGTGCCTACGTACCCTCATAGTGCAATGAGGAAATCAGAGCGTCGTAGTTCAGAGGAACTAGGGACAGGAAGAAGAATGGAAGAAGGTGGAAGTGTGCTCGACAAGACATTGCGTCTCGTGCCTACGTATCTAACATTCGAACGAATGCAGAATCAGAGCTTCCGTAGTTCGGGGAACTACGGATAACAAAACAAGAAAGGAAAGTGGTGTCAAAACCAAGAGCAAAATAAAGAAGGAGATTCCACTGGGGATTCCAAAGAAATGGTGTCGAAACCAAGAAAGAAGAGCAAAAGGAAAAAAAAAAAGTACTCCACTGAGGAGTAAGAGACTAAAGTGACTGTACAAGAAACAAGAGAAACAGTGTCAAAACCAAGAGAATAAGAGATATAGAAAGATCTGCTGGGGATGCAAAAGAAATGGTGTCATAACCATGAAAGGAGTGCAAAGGAACAGATAGTAATTGTGTTGAGGATAAAGTGCAAGAATGGTGTCGAAACCAAGAAAATAAAGGGGCAACAAGAATAAAGAGAATCCACTGGGAGTAAAGAAACTGTGACTGAGAATTAGAGGGTAGCAACCCTACTAGGGAAATGAACAAAGGAATGGTGTTAAAATCATGAGAAAAGAGGACTCGGTATGTTAACTGACTGGCAGTGGTTACTTGAAAGAAGAGATTAATACTCTGTGGGGAAAATAAGTTTTAACCGATAAAAACTGTAATCAACCAAAGAACAGGTGTAGGACCGAGCGAAGGTCGTGACCCAAAGAATGGGTGTAGGACCAAGCAAAGATCGTGACCCAAAGGACGTGTGTAGGACCAAACAAAGGTCGTGACCCAAAGGACGGGTGTGGGACCAACCAAAGGTCGTGACCCAAAGGAGTTCGGTACACTGACTGAACAAGCAGTACCTGACCGAAGAAAGGGTATTCGAACCAAAGAAAGGTTACTAACCCAAAGATGCAAGTATTCGAACCAAGAGGAGGTTGCCAACTGCTGGGGATTTGGTGTTTACAAACGGACTATGATTAACCGAAAGGAACGAGTGATTAACCAAGAGAAGGTGATTAACTCGAAAAAGGGTTTAGTATTTTAACAGGCGGACTGTGGTTAACTAAAGAAAAGGGTATTTAACCAAGAATAGATGATTAACCCGAAAAAGGGTTCAGTATTTTAACAGACGGACTGTGATTAACTGAAGAAACGGGTGATTAACCAAGAGAAGGTGATTAACCCAAAAGGTTCAGTATTTTAATAGACGGACTGTGGTTAACTGAAGAAAAGGGTGATTAACCAAGAATAGGTGATTAACCCAAAAAATGTTCAGTATTTTAACAGACGGAATGTGATTAACTGAAGAGACGGGTGATTAACCCAAGAGGAAACTCAGTGTTTTAACAGGCGGACTGTGGTTAACTGAGAAGGAGTGCAAACATTGGAATTCTAACTGACAGACGGTGATTAACCAACAAGGGGAGAAGAACCAAAAGAAGGTTGCGAACTCCGCAAAGGATTCGGTTTTAACAGGAGTACTGTGTTTAACCAAAGAAAGAGAGTAGAGACTCTTTTAGGGGAATCAAAAGAACAATGATTGACCGCAAGAAAAGGATAGGGTATTGAAACAAAGGAAGCTTGCTAACCCAAAGAACAAAGGATCGTAACTAAGAAGAATGATGATTGATCAAAAGAGAGGTCGAAAGAGATAGGAGTGATCAAGGATCAAAAGGGAATACAAAGAGAGAAAAGTGATCAAGGATCGAAAGAGATTGAAAAGGGAGAAGAGTGATCAAGGATCGACTCGACTGGGGAATGAGAAACACTATAGCTGGAGGATAGAGGTGACTATTCTCGAGGAGAGGACAAGACGCCCTTTCCAAAGAAATAGCCAGAATGAGGGTAGAAAAACTCCATCCTCATTCCTTCTCTAGCACCCAAAATATAGGGTGGAAATTGAAACGGACAGCACAACAGCTCTAACTTGTAAAGTGCTCCAATGTGTTGTAAAGTGGACAGCGTAACAGCTACAGTTTGTACAACACTCCAATGTGGTGCGTCGTGCGTCGTGCATCGTATGAATCTTCAACTCCGGGGGGGATGAAGGAATAAAAGGTCTAAAGAGATCCTAAAGAGAGGGGAAGGGAAGGGAAGATCAACTAATCGAAACATGGTTTCGATCAATTAATCAAAGGGGAAAGCTATGCTAACAATTTTACAAATAGAATGGAAAAACCATTAAAGCAAAAGGTGTAAATTATTGATTAAGCATGATTAAATTTGCTCAATAAAGAATAAACTTAATGTAATCAAGAAATGAAAGTGCAAAACAGTGCCAAACAAATATTAGCATGTATCACAAATCATGTGTCAAGTGATCAAAGATTGTGCAAGAATTAGTATGTTCAAACAAATATCAAGAACACACATAATTGCAAAAATTGATAAATCAGTCATGGAATTAATGTAAATATGCTTTAAACAGAGGTTAACAGCATTAAAAACATCCATAAATATGAAGCATATCAATCCATGGAAGTTAGAATGAGAAAGCATGGTAAACACACTTGAAAAAGCATGAAAATGACATTCTGGTTCAGTGTTAATAGGTTAACAGCTTGAAAATTAGCGTTTTTGGTAAAACAATGAACTGGTTAACCGATTAACCAAATGGTTAATCGATTAACACTGTGACAGTGGCAAAAATAACAGTAAAAACAGCTTTGCGAAAGTAGTTTTCAACACATAATCACTTATCCAAACTTCCACATGCTATGGTATGATTTTGCGCTCGAAAATTACATCATGTAAGTGCAAATAAACACAAATTACAAGCATTAATCATGGAGATTAAAGATCAAGCAATTGCATGATAAATTAAACCGAAAACGATCGCAATTATGACGTAAATGTGCATAAACGATTGAAACAGTGAGAAGAGTAAGATCCACCAACCTACAAGGCTGAGATGTGCCTTGGTAATTGTTGCAAATGATTCTTGATGCAGAAAATCAAAGAAAACCAAAGGAATATTCAATTTGGTGACGAAGCGCGTCGAAACCGAGCAAAATATGATAAAGCTCCAAAATGCGAATTTGAACCGTTGAAAATTGCAGAAAATACTCAAGATTAATCCACAAGCTGAAATAACTCTAGAAATCCAAGTATAATAGCAAGAATGGTGAAGTTTGAGCTCAAGAAATAATCACTTTTGATGTAAAAGTGATTATCCTTCAAATTAGAAATGTGCTTTGGTGAGGTTTTGGAAGAGAATTGAGATGAAGATGAAGATGTAGCAGAGAAAAATTAGAGAGAATGTGAGAGAATTGAGAGTGAGAATGTGAGAAATTGGAGAAATGGTTGAGGGTCCTTGAAAAATGAGTGAAGCATTGTTTATATAGACTTTAGGTTTGGAGTATGGGAGGTTTGGATCTAGCTTTGGACTTAGCTTTGGGTTTGGAACTAGGCTAGGAGTTAGTTGGACTTGACTCACTGAGTCAAGGCGGTTAAATTGGTTAGTTAGGACCAACTCGGTACCAATCTCAAGATGAATTTCCACATCCAATGATCCATATTACTTGGAAAACAAGGAACAAGGTGCACTTGATTTGAAGTGATGCATACAATAAATGTAAGGGAAATGTCTTGAATGGTCTTGAATAGTCTAGAATGTTCCACACAATGCTAGAATAGAATAGACTAAAAGAATGTGGAGAGAGTTGCTAAAATATGATGGAAGTGCTGAATTTCTGCTGAAATAGCAGGTGTTAACCGATTAACTAACTGGTTAACCGATTAACAGCTGTTAAAAAGCTGAAATTGGAGCTGTGAAAGGGGTGTTAACCGATTAACCAAAATGGTTAACCGATTAACCAGTCAAAAACTTGCCCAATTTTGCTTTGGAAAGGTGCTATGACCATGGTTCCGATTTCCAACCTCTTGTATTGATGAATAGGCATGGAAACCCTTATCTTGTGCTTGTCTTGAGGATGTGATGACCTTATGAGGATGCGATTAATAGGGCTTGGAAAATCTAAATATTCCTGTAACAAAATCATCAGAGAAAAAGTGCGGATGTGTATGCCAGCGATGCGGATGCTTATGCTCATGCAAAAGGCAAAAGAGGGAGGTCAAATTTTGGGTTACGACAGCTGGCCCTATTTAATCCGCTTGGACTTGAATATACGAATTGCGCTAGCCTTTCGATGATTCGAGGTAAAAAGGGATTAAATATAAGAATAGCTCGAGAATTTGGCCGACGGCGATAAAAGAAAGGTGCAAGTGTAAGGGGTGTTTGAAGTTTGGCTGAAAATCCGCTGGGGAGATGAATCAGGCCAAAAGAAAGGGGGTATGTGCGATGCATATGCTATGTATGCTTCGATCTACATGATTCTTGATATAATGCTGAAATTCTGGTACCAGACGTGTGATGTTAAGGTGCGATGTCACAACAACACACTCTGCAATAATGGACAGAATAAGCAACAGGAAAACACAAGGAATTTTTCACCCAGTTCGGTCTAACTACCTACGTTTGGGGGCTACCAAGCCAGGGATGAAATTCACTACTTGTAGATATAATTTACAGACTCAACACACCAGGTGACAATCTCCTAAACTTATACTCTACTAGTGACTTTCTACCTAAGAAACCACTTAGATATGAGAACACTACTCAATCCCCTAAAACACTCAAAGAACAACCTCTTTGAGATCCCTTGATCTTGCTTCCTAGCTTCGATCAATCAACAACTCTCTATTGCTTCACAGCTTCTAGAGAGGACAGAAAATTCAACACCTATTCAACCTAGAATAGTGTGATTACCAGTACTCTAAACAAACCCTAGACTCTAAGCCTCCAGCTCTTGATCTTCAATCTGTTTTCTGTACCTTCTTCCTTGGTCTTGTGCGCTTTATATAGCTCCTTGAATTTGGATTGGATTTGTCACAATATTTGATCAGATTTGTTAATTAAAAACTGAATCTCTTAAAACAGATTTTATCCCCAAAATCTTTTTAAATCTTCCACCTTTTAATTCTCCAACAAACCTGCAATCAAATCTCCCATGTAACAGAAAATATCTAGCCCAAGATATTCTCATCCAACGAGTCAACACTCTCCACAATTCCAGCTAATACGCGACCCTAATAACAACAAGCCCATGTTGTCATTAGCTTCAGTTCTGCAGGTCTGATGTTACAACATCACCTATGTGACATCAGACATCCACTTCAGCAACTAGCAACCTTAACACAGCCCAGTGTTAAGTGCAATGTTATGACATCAAGCCCATGACATCAAACATAGTTAACCTTCACAACTTAGTACAGCCCAGTACTAAGACTCAATGCTGCAACATCAACACCATGACATCAGCATTGAACACCTTGTTGTTTTACCAAAATTCCAGCCAATCCAGGAACTTACAATCTCCCCCTTTGGCTAATTTTGGCTAAAACAATCTCTGCATCTTCAGAGACTTCAGCAGCGGAATATCTTCAATATTTTGAAACTTTAACTTGCAGCAGTTTGACAATCTTCATATAGTCTTCATTATTTGATCTGCTGCAGCACCATCTTCATTATTGACAACAGCCAATTGGTGCTCCCCCTCAAAAACTTGAACCAGCATCACAGCTGTTCAGTAGCTCACAATGTGCAGCACATCTCCCCCTTGATGTCTGCTTTGCTGCACTCTGCACTCTTCAATGCTATGAATACTTCACTAGCAGCTCCACAACTATGCTGTCTATACTCCCCCTCCACAGCTGCATCATTACTTTTCAACTAAACACCTTTTATTTTTATTCTTTTAGCAGCAACTACTCTTCTCCTCATGGCAATTTTTAACTCTCCCCCTTTTTAGCCATAATTAGACAATTATCCCAATAAAGTTAGTCCTAAACTAGCCCTCATTGTTAGCCTCACAGTCAGCAAATAGGCAAAACAAATCATAGAACAAAAATAGGTGCAAAAAAAACAGCACAATATTCAAATTACACAGGCAAGCACATTAAGTGCAAAACAACAAAACAAGAAAACTAAACTACTAACTACCAAAAACAGCAAGGTAGTAAGCTAGTCTTCATCAGAGCTGAGCTCCTCACTTTCTCCTTTATTACCAGGTCCTTCATCATCCTTGCTAGTGTTGACTGCTCCACCTTCCTTTGCTGCCATTTTCAGAGTCATGACAAGTCTTTCAAATTTTTGTTTCCTTTCAGTACTAACTTTGATGACTTCATCCAACTCCTTGCAAGCCTCTTCCAGTTCTGAAATTAACCCTGTCTTGGCTGGCTGCTGTTGTGATGTTGAAGCAGATGTCTTGACATTGTCAGAAACATGTTTCACTTCAAACAATTTGGAATGGACTGACAAGGCAGGCTTCCTTGTGCAAGCTATATCCCAATGCTGTAGAATTCCAGGCTGTTGAGATAAGAGAATCCCACAAATGAGAGAGGGAAAAGCAATTGGTATCTTCATAGTAGCAGCATGCTTAACAGTGTAATCAAAGATGTAGGAGCCATAGTCAATTCTTTGCTTTGTACCTACAGCATAGATTATCTTCCCCAAGTCAACCGAAATTGTGGTCTTGTGCCCAGTAGGAACCCAGTTGACAGCACCAATTCTGTGCAGAATGGCATATTTGACACTCAACAACCTGGTTTGCAGCTTTCCATCTTCTGGCCAAACTTTTACCTGACCACCAGTGATTTCTTTACATATCACATTGTTGGAGACTTCCAATTCTTCACATTCTTCCTCACTTCTTCCTAAGTAGCCATTGATCACTTTAGGAGAGAACCATACACATTTGCCTCTGATGGTAACTCTTCTGAAGGCTCGACTCTTGCTGTTATTTATAGATTTAGAGATATTACCTATGAATTCTCTGACCAGCCCATCATAAAAATTGGTCAACCCCGTCACAGTCCTTCGCAGACCAGCACACTCAATGAGGTCAATAATTTCAGTGTCTTCTGCAGCTACCTCTCTTTCCAGTGCAATCTTTCTTTGAGGCACATAATTCCACATGGCTCCATAGTGATTCTGCACTTGATTATCAATTGGGTCGATGTCTTGAGCATCGCTCTCAGACTCAGACTCTTTACTGATTCTCCTCTTTTTGCCCTCCTTATCAACTTTGCTCCACGATTTTGGAGAATCTTTACTTGAGGCCCTTTTCTTGTCCTTTCTTCTTCCAATTTTCTCATCACCAGATGAGTCCTCAATCTCAATGACCTCGACCTGATCCTTCTCTTTACCCTTGTGACTAGCTTCCCTAGGGGATGATGTTTTGACATTACCATTGACATCAGGATCTTTACCCTCATCCTTTTGAAGATCTTTGTCCTCTTGAGTGGCGACCTTCTCAGCAGCCATTTGCCTTAGAGGGACAGAAATCCCTTTTACGCGTATCCCCTTCTCCAGGATATTGGTGGTAAGTTGTTCCAACTCCAAGTCTACATAAAACTTCTCTTCAACAGCTTGGGATGATGATGTCCTGCCTTCAGTTTTATTCGTAGGGGAGGGTTTAGGGTTATCTGACTCGGAAGGAGCACCAGAACCGTGTTCATCATTGCCTAGGTCGTTTTCGGAGGGAACCCTAGTTCGTGCCGGTTCAGAGTTCTTGGAAGACATCATTCCTTTGAAACAGACCAGGTTTAGAACAAAACTCTCTATGTTGTTGAGATTTAGGAAGATGAGGCGTTGTGATGAGATGGTTTTGGAAGGTCTTGATGTGATATTAATATGGTAAGGCCCCTGATTTTGGTTCCAATTACTAAAGTTTTCCCTCCACGAAACCTTTCCTTTTAAAAATTTAAAATGATTCACCCTAGAGCTCATTAGCTCAGTTTGACCTTTCAGTATCCCTTCATACTTGATGTCACACCCTAATGTTAAAGCATCAGTCTTGTCATCCACAGTGGGGCTAACCCTTATGGGTATCCAAGAATAACAATTGTTTCTGGTTCTAACTCCTTTCATGACCACTTCATCCTTCTCACTTGTCACCAGACACTCATCCTTTGAGTAGCAGACTTTGTACCCTTCATCACATAGCTGACTTATGCTGATCAGATTAGCATCCAACCCTTGGACAAGCATCACACTATCAAGAGTGAGTCCATCAAGATTTTTCACTCTTCCAACTCCCTCTACAACTCCTTCTTCTCCATTACCAAAGACAACCTTGTTAGCATGCCCAGACATGATCTCCACCAAATACTCCTTGGATCCAGTCATGTGCTTTGAACATCCACTGTCAAAGTACCAAGTTCCTTCTTCTGCTTCTTTGTCAGACAACTGAGCCAATAAGAACTTCCCCTTCTCCTTAGGTACCCATTGTTTAACAACTTTAGGCTTGTGCTTTCTCCCTCTGTTTTGAGGCTGAGGGTATCCATGCAGCTTGTAACAAGAGTACTGCATGTGTCCATACCTTCCACAATAGAAACATCTGATTCTATCATCTCTGAAGTGGTTAAACCTTCTCCCACCTTGATGATAAAGCTGTGGCTGCCACTCATAATGTTGTCTTCTCCTTCCAGAGTTAGCTTGTCTTCTATCGTGCTGATGTCTTTTACCATAGGTAGACTGTCTCCTGAACTGACGATGATGTCTTCTAGGCTGTCTCCCATGGTGATGAGGCTTCCTCCTCCTATAATTGTAAGGTACAACATTGTTGAAACCAGATCCATACCAGTTTTCCTGATGTTGAGACATCTGCTCTGACATGTTCTGTTTGTACCTTGCAGCCTTCATGCTCCTATGATATTGGGGAGGCATATACTGTCTAGCACCTTGAGGCTGCTTTCTCTTCTGATTATGACCAGCCTTCTTCTCAATCTTCTTAGGTTGTGAAACATCAGCTTCCTTGGGAGTAAGATTCTGCCTCTTTGGCTGATGTTGAAGCACAGTTTGTGACTCTTCCTTCTTTAGACCTGAAGTACTTGCTTCTGAGGTACCTTTGTCTTCGGCCACATATCTGATCCCAGCTTTGTCTCCAGCAACTTTTTCTGACTGAAGTATCTTGTCAAGAGTGGCTATACCACTGTTCAACATTCTAACAGTTTTAGTCATATGCTCAAGATGAGCTTTGACACATAGGACTTCTTTCTCCAATTCAGCTTTATCATCCTCAAGCTGAGCTATCTGTTGCTTGTGGCACTTGTTTTCTTGACAGACTTCAGCACTCTTAAAAACAGCTCTCTGTAGGTTGAAGCTAGCTCATCATAAGTGACTTCTCCATCACTATCATCATCAGATTCAACAATTCCTGTCAAAGCTGTAACATGCTTTGCTGACTCACTTTCACTTTCACTGTCAGAGTCAGACCAGGAAATTGTCAAGCCCTTATTCTACTTCTTCAAGAATGTGGGACACTCTTTCTTGACATGTCCATACCCTTCACATTCAAAGCACTGAACACCTTTATCTTGGACAGTCTTCTCTTCATCTTTCTCTTTTGACTTGCTGATGTCAGAGGAGATGTTCTTGACATTAGGCCTGTAGTTATAGTTCATCTTCTTGAACACTTTGTTGAATTGCCTTCCCAACATAACTATAGCCTGAGGCAGATCCTCCTAGGACTCATCATCTTTAGCTGCTGCAGGAGTGGAGACTAAGGCTATACTCTTGGGCTTCTTTTCTGGTTCTTCCTCATTCAGCCCAAGTTCAAATGTTTGAAGAGATCCAATAAGCTCATCAACTCTCATCTTGCTGATGTCTTGAGATTCTTCAATGGTTGTTACCTTCATCTTATACTTCTTAGGGAGGGACCTAAGAATCTTTCTTACCAGCTTCTCTTCTGTCATCTTCTCACCAAGAGCACTGGATGCATTTGACAGCTCAAGAACACTCATGTGGAAGTCATGAATAGTTTCCTCTTCCTTCATCTTCAAGCTTTCAAACTTAGATGTTAAAAGCTGAAGTCTTGACATCTTCACTCTAGATGTACCATCATGAGTAGCCTTCAAAATATCCCAAGCAGCCTTAGCAGTTTCACATGAGTTGATCAGCCTGAATATGTTCTTGTCAACCCCATTGAAGATAGCATTTAGGGCTTTTGAATTCCCAAGGGCAAGCTCATCATCTTCCTTGGACCATTCTTCTTCAGGCTTTCGCTTAGAGGTGCCTTCTTTATCCTTGCCAGCATCATCTTTTTCACACACAACAGGAGCTTCCCACTCTTTAATGACAGCCTTCCAAGCTCTGCTGTCAAATGACTTTAAAAAGGTAGTCATTCTAGGCTTCCAATACTCATAGTTTGAGCCATCCAATATAGGGGGCCTGTTGAAAAATCCTTCAACCTCTTTGTCCATCTTTCACCAGAAAGTAACTTCCCTAGATCTCACCCAGAGACAGACAGGATGCCTGCTCTGATACCAATTGAAATTCTGGTACCAGACGTGTGATGTTAAGGTGCGATGTCACAACAACACACTCTGCAATAATGGACAGAATAAGCAACAGGAAAACACAAGGAATTTTTCACCCAGTTCGGTCTAACTACCTACGTCTGGGGGCTACCAAGCCAGGGATGAAATTCACTACTTGTAGATATAATTTACAGACTCAAAACACCAGTTGACAATCTCCTAAACTTATACTCTACTAGTGACTTTCTACCTAAGAAACCACTTAGATATGAGAACACTACTCAATCCCCTAAAACACTCAAAGAACAACCTCTTTGAGATCCCTTGATCTTGCTTCCTAGCTTCGATCAATCAACATCTCTCTATTGCTTCACAGCTTCTAGAGAGGACAGAAAATTCAACACCTATTCAACCTAGAATAGTGTGATTACCAGTACTCTAAACAAACCCTAAACTCTAAGCCTCCAGCTCTTGATCTTCAATCTGTTTTCTGTACCTTCTTCCTTGGTCTTGTGCGCTTTATATAGCTCCTTGAATTTGGATTGGATTTGTCACAATATTTGATCAGATTTGTTAATTAAAAACTGAATCTTTTAAAACAGATTTTATCCCCAAAATCTTTTTAAATCTTCCACCTTTTAATTCTCCAACAAACCTGCAATCAAATCTCCCATGTAACAGAAAATATCTAGCCCAAGATATTCTCATCCAACGAGTCAACACTCTCCACAATTCCAGCTAATACGCGACCCTAATAACAACAAGCCCATGCTGTCATTAGCTTCAGTTCTGCAGGTCTGATGTTACAACATCACCTATGTGACATCAGACATCCACTTCAGCAACTAGCAACCTTAACACAGCCCAGTGTTAAGTGCAATGTTATGACATCAAGCCCATGACATCAAACATAGTTAACCTTCACAACTTAGTACAGCCCAGTACTAAGACTCAATGCTGCAACATCAACACCATGACATCAGCATTGAACACCTTGTTGTTTTACCAAAATTCCAACCAATCCAGGAACTTACAAATGCAATACAAAAATGCAGGTCAAGGTAATGTGCGGCGGTTAGGCAGAGATTGTAGCAAAACGAACTCGACATCCTCAGATGGGAAGGGAAACCACAAAATACCGATCCTACCGGCGAAAGGCCCCCGAATGGTGACAACTTCGCTGGGAAGAACATGAGAAGTCTCAAACTCCTAGAATATCACCATTGATGTTGCGGGGATAAGAGAACCATGACAATCATTACATCATGGCTGACTTCGCTGGGAAGTGAAACCAGGAAAATCCTAGTTCCAAGCTTCCGCTGACTCTATTGTGGACGTCCTGATTGTCTCTGTCTATGGAACTCACAAGGCTCGGAGAATCTTCTCTGCTTGGAGAATACGAGAAACCAAATCGCGTAGCTGCGGGTGCATGTCGCGCGCGACCCGTGTTGGGGAAAAACAAACATGTCTCCTCTCGGGGTACAGCATGGCAACTTTGCTGGAGACATTATGGATCTGTTGGGGAAACGAAATGCAATCAAACTTTCCTGAGAACCACAATGGCGACTGCTGGGGAAATGATGACCCTGCTGAGGAACATTAACTTCTTCAAAGAACCCCCCATATTGCCGATCGGGCGTTAGACTCACCAATGGATAATACTGATTATCCTGCAGGAATTATCGGTAAAATACGCAATGCATAATGCTTTCTCAATTGATTTAGCTTTTATTTTTCTCAACATTTTATAGTATTATGTGATCACAAATAGTCGTTCATTTTGAAAACAAACTACTGGAATGAAAACAATTGAGAAATTGAATAATGCAATTTTATTGAATGTGAAAAATATGTACATAAGATGTGTACAAGGATGCCAAAATCCTTGATGAGGAAATTTGCAATGAAATTGAAAAAAAAAATGTAAATGGCAAAGGGAAATCATGGTTTGCATTGATTACAACATTGGCTCCCATCCACTAAAAGTCTAGGTTCCAACGCTTTGCACCAGTTGATGATGATTCGACTGCTCTGTTACCGTCTGAGGTCCAGCCGTGATGAAAAGAGGCTCAAGTGTTCACAGTCAAATGCCTTTATCCCTAATTTTTGTCTGGACATTTTATTTTTATATATATATTTTTTTGTTTTTTTTGTCCACCGGGATACCCATTTTTGTCTAAGTCGCCCTTTCGGGTTTTCGACTTAGCGGGCTGCTATTGTTTTTTTTTCATTGTCCCTAACTTTTGCATGGACATTTCTTTTTTTGGTCCATCGGGATGTCCATTTTTGCCTAGATTGTCCTTACGGATGTCAATCTAGCGGACTCCTATCTATATTTTTTTTAGGCATAATATTTTTTTACTGTATCGGAGTTCACAGGCGATGACAACTCCTCCCCATCCATTGCAGTGAGGATCAGGGCTCCGCCTGAGAAGGCCTTCTTGACAACGAAGGGTCCTTTGTAGTTGGGAGTCCATTTTCCTCGTGGATCCGAGTGAATAAGTGAATATCTCTTGAGCACGAGTTCGCCTTCACAGAACGTTCGAGGGAGAACTTTCTTATCAAAAGCTCGCTTGAGGCGTCTCTAATACAATTGACCATGACAAACGGCTGTAAGGCGCTTCTCTTCGATGAGATTCAGCTGATCGTATCTGGATTGAACCCATTCATCTTCATCAAGACCTGCCTCCATGATAACTCTGAGCAAAGGAATTTCGACTTCAATGGGTAGAACTGCCTCCATACCATACACGAGTGAGTACGGAGTTGCCCTAGTGGAAGTGCGGATTGAGTTTCTGTAGCCGTGTACTGCAAAAGGAAGCATTTCATGCCAATCCTTATATATCTTGACCATTTTTTGGACAATTCTTTTGATGTTTTTGTTTGCTGCCTCAACGACACCGTTCATCTTGGACCGATATGGTGAAGAGTTGTGGTGCTCGATCTTAAATTCTTGACATAACTCCTTCATCATATTATTGTTTAGGTTACTTGCATTATCCGTGATGATGTTGCTAGGAATGCCATAACGACAGATTATCTCTTTCTTGATGAATCTGGCAACCACTTGTCGTGTAACGTTTGCATAGGAAGCAGCTTCAACCCACTTGGTGAAGTAGTCGATAGCAACTAGAATGAATCGATGACCGTTGGAAGCCTTCGGTTCGATCATTCCAATCATATCTATACCCCACATAGAGAATGGCCAAGGTGAAGTCAGAACATTTAATGGAGTAGGAGGCACATGGATCTTGTCTCCGTAGATTTGGCACTTGTGACATCTTTTGGAAAAGTTGTAACAATCTACCTCCATCGTTGTCCAGTAATACCCAGCCCGAAGAATCTTCTTGGCCATAGCAGGACCTTTAGTATGTACACCCTCGCATCCCTCATGTATGGACCTTATGATCGTGTTTGCTTCGTGTCTATCCACGCATCTGAGCAACACAGAATCATAATTACTCTTGTATAGTATACCACCACTTAAGAAGAATTTGGCGCAAAGCCGCCTAAGAGCTTTCTTATCAGTGATAGTGATACCCTCGGGATATTCCTGTTTTTCCAGATATCTTTTAATGTCGTAGAACCAAGGCTTATCGTCAGACTCATCTTCGATTGCTAAACAATGTGCTGGTTCGTTCAAGTGATCAATGCTGATATGAGGAGCGTCATTCTTCCACTTGACCTTGAACATGGATGCTAAAGTTGCCAGAGCATCAGCTAATTGATTTTCCTCTCTGGGAATATGATGAAAAGTGATCTCATCAAAATAAGGAATCAATTTCGCAATGTGTTGTTGGTACGGAACCAGCTTGGAATCCCGAGTCACAAAATTCCCTCTGACTTGACCAATGACCAAGGCAGAATCTCCATAGACCTCAAGAATCTTGATTCTCATGTCAATTGCCGCTTCAATACCGTAGATACATGCTTCGTATTCAGCCATATTGTTGTTGCATGCAAAGCATAATCTGGCAGTGAAGGGAAGGTGAAAACCTGTTGGAGAGATGAGGATAACACCAATTCCACGACCTTTAGAATTGGAGGCACCATCGAACACGAACGTCCACTGCGACCCTGGTTCGGGTCCTATGTCAGGGTCTGGAGTCTCATAATCTCTGATGAAAAACACATCCTCATCGGGAAAGTCGAACTTCATTTGTTGATAATCCTCCACAGGTTGATGGGCAAGGTAGTCAGACAAGACGCTCCCTTTTATTGCTTTCTGGGTAACATGTTGGATATCATGCTCAGTTAACAGCATCTGCCACCGAGCAATCCTTCCAGAGACAGCAGGCTTCTCAAATATGTACTTTATCGGATCCATTTTGGATATTAACAAAGTAGTATTGCAAATCATGTATTGTCATTGGCGTCGAGCAGCCCAAACCAGAGCACAACAAGTTTTCTCCAAGAGTGAGTATCTGGTCTCACAACCAGTGAACTTCTTGCTCAGATAGTAAATTGCATGTTCTTTTCTGCCAGTGTCATCATGTTGACCCAATACACATCCCATTGATTCATCAAGAATGGTGAGATACATGATTAATGGCCTACCAGGAACCGGTGGTTCTTGCATGTATTGTTTTATTTTGTCAAATGCTTCTTGACAATCATTATTCCATTCGATTGATTGATTTTTCCTTAGTAATTTGAACATTGGTTCACAGGTAGCTGTCAAATGAGAAATGAATCTTGAGATGTAATTAAGTCTGCCCAGAAAGCCACAGACTTCTTTTTCTGTTTTGGGAGGCGGCATGTTCTGAATTGCCCGAACCTTATCAGGATCAACTTCAATTCCCTTCTGACTCACAATAAAGCCCAACAGTTTACCTGATCGAACTCCGAAGGTTCACTTCGCAGGATTCAACCGCAATCTAAACTTCCGAAGTCTGTCAAACAGTTTCTTCAGATGAACCAAGTGATCATCCTCAGTTTTGGATTTGGCAATCATATCGTCCACGTAAGCCTCAATCTCTTTATGAATCATATCGTGAAAGAGGGTCGTCATGGCACATTGGTATGTTGCCCCTGCATTCTTTAGACTGAATGACATGACTTTGTAACAATATGTACCCCATGGCGTGATGAAATTAGTCTTCTCCATATCAGCTGGGGAAATTTTGATCTGATTATATCCTGAGAAACCGTCCATGAATGAAAAGATAGAGAACTGTGCTGTGTTATCCACCAAGACATCAATATGAGGCAAAGGAAAATCATCCTTCGGGCTTGCCTTGTTGAGATCTTGATAATCCACACACATTCTGACCTTTCCATCTTTCTTTGGAACTGGGACGATGTTGGCAATCCATTCAGGATACTCGGAAGTGGCGAGGAACCCAGCGTCAAGTTGCTTCTTTACCTCTTCTCTGATTTTGAGTGCCATATCGGTTCTAGTCTTCCTGAGCTCTTGCTTGACAGGAGGACATCTGGGCTTGAGTGGCAAGTGATGTTCAACGATGTTGGTATCCAACCTAGGCATATCTTGATAGGACCAGGCGAAGATATCAACATACTCTTTCAATAACTTGACCAACTCGGAGTGTACATGCTCTGCGAGGGATGCGCCAACCTTGACTTCTCTTCTGACCTCATAAGTACCAAGGTTAACAACTTCCACTGGCTCTTTGTGTGGCTGAATCTCGTTATGCTCGTGCTCAAGGAGCCTTGCTAGTTCAGCTGGTAATTCACAATCTTCCTCACCATCTTCTTCGGCTTGGTTAATTGGAATTCCAGAATTACAATGGATGTTGGCCATGTTGTTATCAATGCTCTTATTAGTTCTGCATGTTTATGAATATGTTTAGAATGAGCTATTTTGAAAAAGTGAAAATAAAAGAAACTTTTGCCATTTATTTGTGAAAAAGTAAAAATAAAGAAAGAAGAAGAGCATGATTTTGAATGCAAAAAACTTTTATTTATTGATCACATAATATTGAAAAAAGTGAGGCCCTTACAAGCTAACCACTCGTCTCGGGCGAGGACGAGGGAAAGGAAAAAGAAAAATGCATTACATGTTACACGGAAAAACCACAGGGATCATAGTAGCCGTCCAATTGTTGAGCTTGAAGCCCGACGGGCACTTGTACACAAAGCTTGACCTCTGATTGCTAGGACCACCATCATCTGTAGCTGTCACAATGTCACCTTGCTGGAAACCCACGCTATTGAACTTGACAAAGTTGCACTGCTTTGGACCATGCGAGCTAGATTGACGACCAGAATGGTAACCCAATCCAAAAAGATTATGCTTTTCAACCACATCAATCACATGCCCCCAGCATGGCAAGGCACCTCTATCAATGGTCTCTTTAGCACTCTTTGCAGAAGCTAAAGTCACTTGTGGTGATCTATTTTGACTAGTAGAAGCAGAACTGACATCTTCGAATTCGAGACACTGCAACGGCACCTCAGCTATGCCTTCTTTAATCTCGATGTATCGGAAAGATGATAACTCGCTGACAATTAGATCTTCTTCACCACAGACGATGACTAGCTGATCGTCGAACATGAATTTCAACTTCTGATGCAAAGTGGAGGTAACTGCCCCTGCAGCGTGAATCCACAAACTGTACGCTGGATTGATATCCATCACTTGGAAGGTAATGGTAAACAAATGTGGTCCAACCTTGATGGGTAAGTCCACTTCTCCGATGACTTGCCTTCGAGAACCATCAAAGGCTCTGACAACTAAGGAGCTCGACCTCATCTCGCTCCCTTCTACCAGTAATCGGCTCAACGTGCCCTTAGGCATCACGTTGAGGGAAGAACCGGTATCCACCAGAACACGAGATAAAAGGATGTCTATACAGGTGACGGATATGTGCAGTGCTTTGTTATGGGCGGCTCCTTCAGGAGGTAATTCTGATTAATTAAAGCCCAAGTATCTGCTTACAGTTATATTGGCCACCACGTCTTCAAACTCGACAACGGATATATCATGCATAACATGAGCACTGTTCAAGACCTTCAACAAAGCTAATCTGTGCGCGGGTGAACTCATGAGTAAAGACAAGATTGAGATCCTCGAGGGAGTCTGCCCCAGCTGATCCATAATTTTAAAGTCACTCTTCTTGATCAGCTTAAGGAACTCTTGATCATCAAACGTCTCTTTTCTCTTTGAAAAATCTTCAGACGGAATATTCGGCACTGGAATGGTAGTAGAAGATGTCCCTTGTTGACCAACAAGGGTTGCGGATGCAGGTGTCTCCTTGGGAGTAACGATAGTCGGAACTTGAATAGGCTTTGTAATGAACTTTGGAGTAAACACACGTCCACTACGAGTCATGCCTCCACCAGCTGTAACATTTACGATCTCAGATTCCGCAAACCTTATCTCTTGACCTCCAGAAAACACAGAAGACCTATACCTCCAAGGTACCACTTTAGAATTCTGATACGGAAACGGCTTTGGCGGGTAAACAACAATGGGTTGTGCCTTCTTCTGCCTAGGGGATTCCACAGGAACCTTCCTATAGACAATGGTGAATGGCTCGATGGCAGCAACTTCCTCGACAGGCTTAGATCTGGCAAATTGAACTTCACCTCGGTTCATCAAAATCTGGACGCAACCCTTCAGCCTTCGACACTGGTTAGGATTATCGTTACAAATCTAACATTTGTCATGCAACCCTCTCAACAACCCATGTTCATTCAATCTCTTGAAAACCACAGTCATCGGGGTCTTTACCTCGTCAACATCCAAGATCAATTCAGCCCTTGAACTATCCTCAATCATGTTAACCGCATGTCCATTGTGATTCGGCAACGGGTTGTTCTGAATATTAGGACCTTCCTCAGCGAAAGTCAGGATCTTCTTATCAATGAGTTCCTGCACCTTTGTTTTAAAAACAAAACAGTCCTCTGTCGCATGACCTATGCATCCAACATGATAAGCACAAGAAGCATTCAGATTATACTTCGGACCAAATGGAGGAATTGCAGGTGCAATCTGCTTGGGGACAATTGCCCCTTGGTGAAACAGATAAGGAAATAATTCAGTGTATGACACCGAAATTTTGTCGAAATTCGGACGCGTACAATTTCCTTGATTATTGTTGTTTTGACGGTTTTGATTCTGTTGATTTTTGTTGTTCTGTTGAGCCTATTGCTTATTTTGAGCATTCTGAACTGGTTGTTGCGGATGATACTGATATGGTGGTTGTTGATATTGAGCGGCAGCAATGTACGAATATGGACAACATGGCATGGGAGCCATGGGAGCTTGGTATTGAGGAAAAACTTGAGTTGTCATAGCATTGGCTTCACCTTCCTTTTTCTTTGACTGACTGTTCTGAGATTTTCTGGCCGGCTGCTGGGAAGCAGTTCCAGGAATCTTTCCAGCCTTCAAACCGTTCTCAATCCGCTCACCAATGGTCACAACATCATCAAAATTCGATGAAGAACTACCCACCATTTTCTCATAGTAGGAACCTTACAATGTACCCATAAAGAGGTCAACCAATTCATTGTCAGAGAGAGCAGGCTGCACACGAGATGCCATCTCACGCCATCTTTGCGCATACTCTTTGAATGTTTCAGCTGAGCGCTGGGATTGATTTTGTAGTTGTAATCTAGTAGGCGCCAGATCAAGGTTGTATTTGTATTATTTTACGAATGCTTCAGATAAATCCCTCTAAGTACGGATTTTGCTGCGCTCTAAACCCATGTACCAATCCAACGAAGCACCAGACAAACTATCTTGAAAACAATGAATAAGCAATTCATCATTACCAACATGGGATGCCATCTTCCTACAGTATATAGTGATGTGACTACGCAGGCAACTCAAACCTTTGTACTTTGGAAGATCAGGTATTTTGAATTTCTGCGGCAACACAACATTCGGAACCAAACACAAGTCCTTGGCCTCCATGCCAAAAGCAGAAAACCCTTCAATAGCTCTGATACGGTCTTCCAACAACTTGTAGTCGCAGGTCTACTCTGACTAGTGGGCCTGACAAGAATCTAAGGATTTGGCAGCTGAGATGCGGCCGGAGCATGCACTTGCGGATTAGCAAACTGAGAAGGATACACCAAACCCTGATTAACCATCTGACCAGCATTCTGACCCATCTGAACACCAAATGGATAATTCAGAGGAGGTATCACAGCAGCTGAGGAAGATGCCCCAGGATAGAATATCCCAGGATGAACATTCTGAACAGCAGTTTGACCAGCTTGAGATGAAACCAGAACATGAATAAGAGGACCCATATACACATGCTCTTCTTCATCAGGAGTTTCAATGTCAGCCAACCTGGAAGTTTGATGAGTCTGAGCCAGAGGATTCTCGTGATCATCACTCACCACTGGAGGCAGAACTGGAATAGGCATGCCCCATGGATATGCAGCAGCATTCCCATTAGGCATGTGTGCAACAAAAGGCTGATATGGTAGGAAGCCGCTACCATTATTAGCAATATGAGGAGTGTAATTCAGAGGCATGCCCCATGGGAAACCAGCGGGCATCTTGTTCACATTAGACTGGACAACGAGCTGATTCACAGGCTCAATCGGCACTTCAACCATAATAGGAGAAGGAACAACAGCAGGAGTAGCCGTAACAATAGGAGAAGTGGTCACAATAGGAGTGACAACGGTTGCATCAGTAGTAGTTGCAACAACAGCAGCAGCAGCAGAAGAAGCGTCCCTCTGCGCACGAAAGAGTTCTATAATAGCATCCATGTTCGCCTGAAATTGATCTATCCGACCTTGGAATTGAGCCAGAGTTTCCTTGTAAGCAAGGTTCTCAGCTTCGAAGTCAGCCATGATTCTGGATTTGTTTGAGCGGGTAAAATACCGATGTCGAGTCGTCGTCATGCTACAAACCGGAAATGGTCAGAGTGAGTAATGGTTTCCCGGATGAAGGACATGCATATGCGGGCTTGAATGAATGCAATTCATGCAAAAAATAAAGGAATTTTAATGCATATGCAAAAAGACTAATTTGACATGATAAGATGATATGCAACAACAGAATCAACAAGTCAGCATAGTCTGAATAGTCAAATCAGAACATCTGCAAAGGTAGTGTTGTGTCGGTGCGAGATCTGACGTAATGAGAGAACAAAGGTTGGACGAGTCTTGGTTTCTTGTAGAAAAACCCAATATCCCCCTCACAGATAGTTCCTAGAAAGCGGGATTCTCAGTTTCGGATTCTCGATTTGAGAAGCAATAGTACATTCATCCCTCGGGGTACAATATTATCGCCAAACAAAGAGGTCGTCCACTGATTCCCCCAAAAAAGATCACCCTATGGCAAGTTCCCAGCTTTGGGTCCTCGGATCAAGAAGCGTAATGGGTTTTCCATTTCTGGTCTGCCATTATCGCTCCTTGGGAGGAGTGCCGCAACTGAGTCCTCGGGAATGGTCGCCAGAGTCGACAGCTCTCTAGATCAACACCCTGAAATGCGCAAGACACGCACGTCAGAGCATCTCCCAAGAAAACCTCGTCTGGATGTGAATTTCGTGAACACCAAAGGCACCAAGATGGCACGTAGGTCCCACTACTTTCCACTCTAATCATAGGTGTATACTCAAGCCTGTGTATTGGGCTTATCTCTCAAGTAGCAACCCAACCGACAACAGCAAAGAAAATAGCAGATGTCCAGAATATACAACATATGAATATTTAAAGCAGTAAAGAAATGCAATAAATAAACATAAAGCAAATAAAGCGTAAAGATAAAACTAGTAAAGCGCAGAAGATAAACACCCAAGCAAGCAAGAAAGGCAAACAAAACTAGGCGAGACCCCAACCTGCAAGCGTAAAGACTCCCCAGCAGAGTCGCCAGCTGAAGAGGGCTGGTTTATACCTGAGTGAATCGCACACTCAAAGATACAACAGTCACCACCAAACTTTATTTAGTCCCAAAGGATAGGGAAAATATCGATAAAACCCAAGGGGAAGAGAAACGGGAACGCGGGAAGGTTATGCGCAAGGAAGGTACTAGCACCTAACGCATCCGTCGTACTCGACAGGAACCATTTCGCTTGCCTCTAGGCTTGGATGGGTTATCTATCTAAAGGCTTCTAGCTAAAGAAAGGAATGAGAGAAGAAAAGGGGAAAAAAAGGAAGGAAAGAAAGTGCTCACGGAGGATTAGGGCCCTCGTGCCTACGTACCCTCATAGTGCAATGAGGAATCAGAGCGTCGTAGTTCAGAGGAACCAGGGACAAGAAGAAGAATGGAAGAAGGTGGAAGTGTGCTCGACAAGACATTGCGTCTCGTGCCTACGTATCTAACATTCGAACGAATGCAGAATCAGAGCTTCCGTAGTTCGGGGAACTAAGATGGAAAAGGAAAAGGGAAAGGAGAAGAAAGTGGTGTCAAAACCAGGAACAAAAGATAGGGGGAAACTCTGCAGGGGATTCAAAAGAAATGGTGTCGAAACCAGGAAAGAAGAGCAAAAGGAAAAAAAGAGTACTCCACTGAGGAGTAAGAGACTAAAGTGACTATGCAAGAAACAAGAGAAACAATGTCAAAACCAAGAGAATAAGAGATAGAGAAAGATCCGCTGGGGATGCAAAAGAAATGGTGTCATAACCAAGAAAGGAGTGCAAAGGAAAAAATAGTAATTGTGTTGAGGATAAAGTGCAAGAATGGTGTCGAAACCAAGAAAATAAAGGGGCAACAATAATAAAGAGAATCCACTGGGAGTAAAGAAACTGTGACTGAGAATCAGAGGGTAGCGACCCTACTAGGGAAATGAACAAAGGAATGGTGTTAAAATCAAGAGAAAAGAGGACTCGGTATGTTAACTGACTGGCAGTGGTTACCTGAAAGAAGAGATTAATACTCTATGGGGAAAATAATTTTTAACAGATAAAAACTATAATCAACCAAAGAACGGGTGTAGGACCGAGCGAAGATCGTGACCCAAAGAACGGGTGTAGGACCAAGCAAAGATCGTGACCCAAAGGACGGGTGTAGGACCAAGCAAAGGTCGTGACCCAAAGGACGGATGTGGGACCAAGCAAAGGTCGTGACAAAATGGAGTTCGGTACACTGACTGAACAAGCAGTACCTGACCAAAGAAAGGTTACTAACCCAAAGATGCAAGTATTCGAACCAAGAGGAGGTTGCCAACTGCTGAGGATTCGGTGTTTACAGACGGACTGTGATTAACCGAAAGGAACGAGTGATTAACCAAGAGAAGGTGATTAACTCGAAAAAGGGTTTAGTATTTTAACAGACAGACTGTGGTTAACTGAAGAAAAGAGTGATTAACCAAGAATATGTGATTAACCCGAAAAAGGGTTCAGTATTTTAACAGACGGACTGTGATTAACTGACGAAACGAATGATTAACCAAGAGAAGGTGATTAACCCAAAAGGTTCAGTATTTTAACAGACGGGCTGTGGTTAACTGAAGAAAAGGGTGATTAACCAAGAATAGGTGATTAACCCAAAAAATGCTCAGTATTTTAACAGACGGACTGTGATTAACTGAAGAGACGGGTGATGAACCCAAGAGGAAACTCAGTGTTTTAACAGGCGGACTGTGGTTAACTGAGAAGGAGTGCAAACATTGGTATTCTAACTGACAGACAGTGATTAACCAATGTGTTGTAAAGTGGACAGCGTAACAGCTACAGTTTGTACAGCGCTCCAATGTGGTGCGTCGTGCGTCGTGCATCGTGCATCGTATGAATCTTCAACTCCGCGGGGGATGAAGGAAGAAAAGGTCTAAAGAGATCCTAAAGAGAGGGGAAGGGAAGGGAAGATCAACTAATCGAAACATGGTTTCGATCAATTAATCAAAAGGGAAAGCTATGCTAACAATTTTCCAAATAGAATGGAAAATCATTAAAGCAAAAGGTGTAAATTATTGATTAAGCACGATTAAATTTTCTCAATAAAGAACAAACTTAATGTAATCAAGAAATGAGAGTGCAAAACAGTGCCAAACAAATATTAGCATGTATCACAAATCATGTGTCAAGTGCTCAAAGATTGTGCAAGAATTAGCATGTTCAAACAAATATCAAGAACACACATAATTGCAAAAATTGCTAAATCAATCATGAAATTAATGTAATTATGATTTAAACAGAGGTTAACAGCATTAAAAACATCCATAAATATGAAGCATATCAATCCATGGAAGTTAGAATGAGAAAGCATGGTAAACACACTTGAAAAAGCATGAAAATGACATTCTGGTTCAGTGTTAATCGGTTAACCATATGGTTAATCGGTTAACGGCTTGAAAATCAGCGTTTTTGGTGAAAAATGAACTGGTTAACCGATTAACCAATTAACACTGTGCCAGTGGCAAAAATAATAGTAAAAACAGCTTTTCGAAAGTAGTTTTCAACACATAATCACTTATCCAAACTTCCACATGCTATGGTATGATTTTGTGCACGAAAATTACATCATGTAAGTGCAAATAAACACAAATTACAAGCATTAATCATGGAGATTAAAGATCAAGCAATTGCATGATAAATTAAACCGAAAACGATCGCAATTACGACGTAAATGCGCAGAAAAATCGAAACAGTGTGAAGAGTAAGATCTACCAACCTACAATGCTGAGATGTGCCTTGGTAATTGTTGTAAATGATTCTTGATGCAGAAAATCAAAGAAAACCAGAGGAATCTTCAATTTGGTGACGAAGCGCGTCGAAACCGAGCAAAATACGATAAAGCTCCAAAATGCGAATTCGAACCGTTGAAAATTGCAGAAAATACTCAAGATTAATCCACAAGCTGAAATAACTCCAGAAATCCAAGTATAATAGCAAGAATGGTGAAGGTTGAGCTCAAGAAATAATCACTTTTGATGTAAAAGTGATTATCCTTCAAAGTAAAAATGAGCTTTGGTGAGGTTTTGGAAGAGAATTGAGATTAAAATGAAGATGTAGCAGAGAAAAATCAGAGAGAATGTGAGAGAATTGAGAGTGAGAATGTGAGAAATTGGAGAAATGGTTGAGGGTCCTTGAAAAATGAGTGAAGCATTGTTTATATAGACTTTAGGTTTGGAGTGTGGGAGGTTTGGATCTAGCCTTGGACTTAGCTTTGGGTTTGGAACTGGCTAGGAGTTAGTTGGACTTGACTCACCGAGTCAAGGCGGTTAACTCGGTTAGTTAGAACCAACTCGGTACCAATCTCAAGGTGAATTTCCACATCCAATGATCCACATTACTTGGAAAACAAGGAACAAGGTGCACTTGATTTGAAGTGATGCATACAATAAATGTAAGGGAAATGCCTTGAATGGTCTTGAATAGTCTAGAATGTTCCACACAATGCTAGAATAGAATAGACCAAAAGAATGTGGAGAGAGTTGCTGAAATATGATGGAAGTGCTGAATTTCTGCTGAAATAGCAGGTGTTGACCGATTAACCAACTGGTTAACCGATTAACAGCTGTTAAAAAGCTGAAATTGGCGCTGTGAAAGGGGTGTTAACCGATTAACCAAAATGGTTAACCGATTAACCAGTCAAAAACTTGCCCAATTTTGCTTTGGAAAGGTGTTATGACCATGGTTCCGATTTCCAACCTCTTGCATTGACGAATAGGCATGGAAACCCTTATTTTGTGCTTGTCTTGAGGATGTGATGACCTTGTGAGGATACGATTAATCGGGCTTGGAAAATCTGAATATTCCTGTAAGAAAATCATCAGAGAAAAAGTGCGGATGCGTATGCCAGCGATGCAAATGCTTATGCTCATGCAAAAGGCAAAAGAGGGAGGTTAAATTTTGGGTTACGACATCAGGGACCTAAGGTTTTTTGTTTAATGCGCTCGCTAAGATTTCGCAATCTTATGCCTACGTATTCCCTGTTATGAAGTATAGGGAAATCAGAGCAATCGTAGTTCCTCCTATTCTAAGGAAGAATCATATGTCTGATGTCTTGTTCAAAGCCCAAGATTGAAGCTAAAAGGTTGTTTTGGTGTCTTGTTCAAAGCCCAAGATTGAAGCTAAAAGGTTTTGACTTAGAGAGAATTTGTCATCTCTAAAGAGAGATATCTCTTTTGTTAATCACAGTTGTTTGGGTAACTGGTTTGAAAAGGGAAATTACTTTAACTGGAATGCAATGGAGACCAGCAATGCCATAATTGCCTTTACAGGGTGATTTGTTCTAAAGGAGAAAAATTTAACTCAGTGTGAGCGATGCCATTTTTCCTTAGGAATTCATGCTAAAAGAGGGACATGGGCTTAAATGTTTGTATCCAGAGGCTTACCACTTACAGCAATTAGATGAGGTTTTAACCATGATAATGATGGACAGACAGCTTAGATGTTTATATCAACAAGTGTGCCACTTACAGTAATTATCTGGAATTAAGGGTTTTGTTTTGATTGATTGTTTTGATGTGATTAGACAGAGAAAATATTCTCCTACAGTGATTTTGATTTCCTCTGAGGGAATGTTGATTTTTGTGTGCCTTTATTGAAGCCTAAGGTTAAAGATAAGCGGTTGATTGGATTCCACTGGGGAAAATCATTATACAAAGCCTAAGAGGAGGCAGGAGATTGACTGACACAACAAGAGAGTGTTTATTTGTGTCTTGTACAAAGCCCAAGATTGAGGCTGAAAGTGATTTGACTCTTTGGGGAAAAAGGTTTTATCTGTCTTGTACAAAGCCCAAGATTGAGGCTAAAAGAGGCTTGACTCCACTAGGGAGGACATTTATATGTGTCTTGTACAAAGCCCAAGATTGAGGCTAAAAAGATTGACTCAGCTAGAGAATATCTATCTTGTACAAAGCCCAAGATTGAAGCTGTGAGGGTTATGACTCTGTTTAGGGAGTGTTATTATCTGTCTTGTACAAAGCCCAAGATTGAGGCTAAAATATCCTGGCTGACTCCACTGTAGGATTTTATATGGTGTCTTGTACAAAGCCCAAGATTGAGGCTGAAATTAACTGACTCTATTGGAGAGATATTTAGGGGGTGTCTTGTACAAAGCCCAAGATTAAGGCTGAAAAACTGCTGAGGGAGAATCATTATACAAAGCCTAAGAGGAGGCTAACTTCTGCTGAGGATTATTAAAATCCGAAGACATGTCCAAATTAGGGCTATTCAACTCTTGCTAGGGGTTACAGAAAAGTTGAGGTATCAGAGACCTTGAGGGTCTGATGAGGATTGTGACAGTAAATTGACCCTAGTTGGGGATTTAACTGAAGGTAAAAGATGGAGTTCTTTTCTCTGATGAGGGTTTGGTTAAGGATGAAATTTACAGTAATTGACCCTGACTAGGGAAAATTATAGATAAGGTTTGAGAATTGAGTTAGGAAACCTGTTGGTTTTAACTCTGTTTGGAGATTGATCTGGTGATCAGGGTTATTTCTTGTTCTTTAAGGAAAAGAGTTTTATTGAAATCCAAAGGGGATGATGAGACTGTCCAAGTCTACTGGTCTTGAGAAATTGGTTCTCAGATGGTGGATGCTCTTTGTATTATGCCCAAGAGATGGCTGGTATATTAAGGGATGAAGGTCAACCCTTAACTGGTCTGATGTTTTGACTCAGAAAGACTGCTCTAGCAAATGATGACTAGGATCTGTCCTATACATGTAGAAGGTCTCTGGGTCCTTGTACTAAGCCCAAGATGAGGCATGAGAACTTCTAAGAAGCCCGAGGGTCCTTGTACAAATCCCAAGAGGAGGCTGGGGATGCTTTTAGGAAGCCTGTGGGTCCAAACTTAAGAATGTTCAAAAAGGTTTCACCGGGAATTAATCCTTTCTGTAATGAACAGTTCTAGAGTTTAAAGAAATTCAAGAGAAGTTTCACCGGGAATTAATCCTCTCTGGGGAAACTGAATTTCTTTGACAAGTACTAATAGTGACAGTCTGAGAAAAGGTTCGCCGAGAATACCGCCTTTCTCTTTGTTCCATATTGTTTAAGCCCAAGAGAAGGCAAGATTGTATCTGGAAATCTTATTGGGGATCTGTGTTTACTGTATTGTAAGAGTAACCAACTGGCTTTACCTAATTCTAGACTTAGTTGCCGGGAAAAACTCTAACCAGATATACAAGTATATATACAGTTGATATATGACAAGTATTTAAAAGGATATGAAAGAAGGACTTACAGGTGTGCAAGCTTCCAGCAATACAGATATATATATTTGGTATGTATTTAAAAGAGATGAAAGAAGGACTTACAGGCATGCAAGCTTCCAGCAATATAGTTATATATATAAAGCATGTAAATGAAAGCAGATAAAACTTACAGGTGAGCAAGCATCCATGCTGTAATGTTAGTTGTTCAAATAAATTGAAGAAATTTTTTATAACAATTATCTTAAGACAGAAAATTGAGGCTTATTCAACAAGAGATGCCCAGATGACTTATTGGATAACAGACTGTATTATTAACAGATGTTGTGGGACTTATACCATAGCAGGGGCCCAAGGTTATTGTATTTACAAAGAGGATTGGGTATTATACTCTATTAGAGGCCCGAAGATTATTTTTGTACAATAGATGGGGCTTACAACTCAAGGAGTGGCCCAGATGAAAACAAACATCGCACTGTTATTTTGAAAACTGTATCGGGTCTTATACAATGACTGAGGCCCAAAATTTATTTATATACAAAGAGGGGTTGGGTCTTACACTCTAATAGAGGCACAAAAGTGTTTTTAAAGAAAATAAGTGGGACTTATAGCTCAAGGAGAGGCCCAAGAAGTTTGATTTTGAACTGGCGATCGCGCCGAGGTTTTTGAAAATGTGTTGGGACTTATACAATGTATTAGGCCTAAAATGATTTTGATTAGATATGGATTGGGTCTTACACTCTATTAGTGGCCCAAAGAGTTTGAAAAATGAATAAATATGGGACTGACAACATAAGGGAGGCCAAGTTGATTTTGTTAAAAAGGCGACGATCGCGCCGTGATTTGGAAAAGTACAGAGGGACTTATACAATGACCGAGGCCCAAAATGATTTATTTACAAAGGGATTGGGTCTTACACTCTATTAGGAGGCCCAAAGAGTTTGAAAAAGATTTTTGAGTGTTAGCTCTTGGATTGGCTAGAATTTTGGTAAAACAAAGTTGTTCATTGTTGATGTCACATGGGTGATGTCTTAACATTGAGTCTTAACATTGGTTGATGTTATTTGTTTAAGTTGTTGAAGTTTTGAAGTCTGATGTCAGATGCGATGTCATGACATCAGATATCCAGATCAGTAAAACATCAGGTTTGAGATGTTTTTAGGGTTAAGCGTATTAGCTGGAATTTGGGAGAGCTGTTAGAGTTATTGGATGTGAGTATCTTGGAGGACATATTTTCTGTTGCAAACAGATTTGATGCGGATTTGTAGGAGTGTTTAAAGGCTTAAGATTTAAGAAGATTTTGGGAGATAAAATCTGTTTTGAAGATTCAGTTTTAAATAACAAATCAGGTCAGATATTGTAGCAGGTCCAAGTCCAAATCAAATAGCTATATAAAGTGCATCAATCCTTTGAAGATGGTAATGAAGAAAGAGAGCTAAAGACTGAGAGTCGTTTGTGTCTTCGTGTATATGTTGTAAACCATTCTAGTGTGAAGTGGTGTTGTTGTTTTGAGTTGTTCTTGATCAAAGCTGTGAAGCAGAATCAAGTTGTGTTTTTCAAAGTGTGTGATCTTTGAATTATATCACTGAAGTGATTTAGGGATTGAGTAGTGTTCTCATACCTAAGTGGTCTCTTAGGTAGAAAGTTCATTAAGTAGAGATTAAGTTTAGGAGATGTCAACTGGGTTGTTGAGTTTGTAAATTAATTCTACTGATAGTGAAATTCATCCCTGGCTTGGTAGCCCCCGGAGTAAGTTGTTTAACTGAACTGGGTGAACAATTCTTTGTGTTCTCTTATGTTGTTTTACATTGTCCATTGCAGAGTGTGTTGTTGTGACATCACACGTAACATCACATATCTGGTACCAGAATTTCAATTGGTATCAGAGCAGGCATCCTGCTCTGCATCTGGGTGAGATCTAGGGCTGATACTTTCTGGTAAAGACGGACAAGGAATTTGGGGGATTTGTGAATAGACCCCCTTTTTGGATGGCTCTAATTATGATTATTGGAAACCAAGGATGATTACCTTTTTGAAATCCTTGGACAGCAAGGCTTGGAAGACTATCATAAAAGAATGGAAAACACCTGTTGTTGTTGAGAAAGATGATGCTGGGAAAGAAAAAAAAGGCAGCTCAAAACTGAAACCTGAAGAAGAATGGACCAAGGAAGAAGATGAGCTTACCCTTGGTAATTCCAAAGCTTTAAATGCTATCTTCAATGGAGTTGATAAGAATATATTCAGGTTGATCAATACCTGTGAAGTAGCTAAGGAAGCTTGGGACATCTTGAAGACCACCCATGAAGGAACTTCAAAGGTTAAGATGTCAAGACTTCAACTTCTGACATTAAAGTTTGAAAGTTTAAAGATGAAGGAAGACAAAACTATTCATGACTTTTATATGAGTATTCTTGAGCTGTCTAATGCCTCTAGTGCTCTTGGAGAAAAGATGACTGAAGAAAAGCTGGTGAGGAAAATCCTTAGATCCCTTCCCAAGAGGTATAAGATGAAGGTGACTGTAATTGAAGAAGCTCAAGACATCAGCAAAATGAGGGTTGATGAGCTTATTGGATCACTTCAAACTTTTGAGTTAGGGCTGAATGAGGAGGAACCTGAAAAGAAGTCCAAGAGTATAGCTTTGGTTTCCAGTTCTGAAGAAGCCAAGAAAGGGAAAGAGGATGATTCTCAGGAGGAGCTATCTCAGGCTATTGCTTTGCTGGGAAAACAGTTCAACAAAGTTATGAAGAGGATAAATAGGAGTTACAATCCCAATGTCAAAAACATTACCTCTGACATCAATAGATCAGGAGAACAAGGGAAAAAGTCTAAAGATGAAGAAAAATCCAGTAATGACAAAGGAATACAATGCTTTGAGTGTGAAGGGTATGGACATGTCAAGAAGGAATGTCCCACTTTTCTAAAGAAGCAGAAAGGGTTATCAGCTTCTTGATCTGACAGTGAGAGTGAATCTGAAGAAAATTCATCTAAACTTGTTAGAGCTATGGTTGGGGTTTTTGAGTCAGATGATGATTCTTGTGATGATGAGGTTACTTATGATGAACTTGCTGTCACTTATAAAGATCTTTTCATAAGAAGTGAACAAGTGTGTCTTGAAGGAGAAGAGCTGAAGAAAACCATAGTACAGTTAAAAGCTAAAAAGAGTAAACTTGAAGCTGAAGTCAGTATGCTTAACTATAAACTGGACTCTATGACCAAAACTATCAGAATGTTGAACAATGGTACTGATGCGTTAGACAACATTCTTAGTATTGGGAAGATGGCTGGAGACAAATGTGGTTTGGGATTCAACAATGATGCAGGTTCTAATGAGGTTATCACCTCCAAACCTGTGATGTTAAAACAGATGTTACAACATCATGACAGAACTCCATCTAAGAAGAAATATAGACACTGGAGATGTCACCATTGTGGATGTTTTGGACACATTAAGGCTTATTGTTATAAGCTACATGGACATCCACAGAAGGCTCATCAGGTTGTTCCCAGACAAAACTGTCATAAAGGAAGGCAGGTTACCAAGCCTAAGAAGAAATGGGTCCCTAAAGTTAAGGTTACCAGCTTGATAGCTCACACTTCTTTAAGGGTTTCTACCAAAGAAGATTGGTACTTTGACAGTGGGTGTTCAAGGCACATGACTGGAGTTAAGAATCTGTTGGTAGATGTGAAGCTTCATTCTTCAGGCTATGTTACATTTGGTGATGGGGTCAAAGGAGAGATCAAGGGGATTGGTAAACTGAACTGTGCTGGTGCTCCCAGACTGGAGGATGTTCTTCTTGTTAAAGGACTGACAGCAAGTTTGATTAGCATTAGTCAACTTTGTGATCAAGGATTCAAAGTAAACTTTACAAAGTCTGAATGCATTGTCAAAGATGATAAAGGAGAAGTCATTATGAAGGGAGCCAGGTCTAAGGACAATTGTTATCTTTGGGTGCCACAAGACTCAAATTCTTCCACTTGTGTTCTTGCTAAAGAAGATGATGTCAAAATCTAGCATCAGAAGTTGGGACATCTTCACCTAAAGGGAATGAAGAGAATCATCTCCTCAGAAGAAGTCAGAGGAATTCCCAAACTTAATATTGAGGAAGGAAAAGTGTGTGGAGACTGTCAAAAAGGGAAGCAGACAAAGATGTTTCATCCAAAGCTTCAACATGACACCACCTCCAAGGTCTTGGAACTACTTCATATGGACTTGATGGGACCAATGCAGGTTGAAAGTCTGGGTGGAAAGAAATATGCATATGTAGTTGTGGATGACTATTCAAGGTACACCTGGGTGAGCTTCATCAAAGACAAATCAGAGGTGTTTGATGTTTTGAGAAAAGGAGAGTAATGTTATCAGGATAAGGAGCGACCATGGAAGAGAGTTTGAGAATAGCAAGTTTGAAGAATTTTGCTCTGTTGAAGGTATAAGTCATGAGTTTTCATCTCCTATTACTCCTCAGCAAAATGGAGTAGTGTCGCTCCCAGGATTTTCATCCAGGTACAAACGCGAGAGTGGCGCGGAAAACAGAGTCGCCAGCCGTGTAAATTTATCCCAAGAGGGGGAAAGGGAACACCGCATAAACCTGAGTAAGAGGGAAAGGAATGGTCATCGCAACCATAACCTGGGTTCGGGAGTCGGTTACGCGAGGGGAAGGTGCTAGCACCCCACGCGTCCATCGTACTCGATGGGATCCACGCTTGTTGTCTATTCTAAGGGTGAGTTATCCTATCATCTATGGCTGTACTAACATGAGAAAGGGGAAAAACAAAGACAGACTCGGTAGGACGTCGACGTCCTAGGCCTACGTACCCCCCTTGTGCAATGGGGAATTCAGAGTCAACGTAGTTCGGACCAAGTTCTTTTTGTGTTTTTTATGAGCGACATTAAGTTCGCGTCCGGCAGTTAGGGTCGATGCCTGTTTGCGACTCAGACGGAAGGTAACGTGCCCTTTTTGAAAATAGCCTTTAAGTTGAAGGTCCCGAAGGACAAAAAGGTTTGAAGTTGGTTTGTGTTTTTTAGGACAGAAGTGGCTTAAGTTAGTTCCTAAGTTGCATTGCACCAAAGTCTAGGGCACAGGGGCGAATACTTAACGCATCGTCCCAAGACAGGACGTTCGCTAAGCACTCTAGAAAGATGAGAGGAAGCCCCTCATTTCTCATTCCCCATACTTAAGGCTCGTGCGCAATACACCTTATTCTTATTAAGTGTTTTAAAGAAATTTGAGATGAGAAGAGAGAAGACACAAAGGTAACTCTAAAGGGGGACTATGAGCCCTAAAGTTATCATGCATGGGTGACCTACGGTTAGTGAGGTTTGACGACAACCTAAACCCTAAAGGAAAGAGATGAGAGAAGAAAAGAGTAAGGGTGACCATGGATATTTATCCATACCCTTAAAGAAATTACCTTAGTCCCTGCATAAAAGGTTAGTACGAAACGGACGTAAATACTATCAAGGCCAGTGAAACTTAAACAATGGCAACCAAAAGTGATTATCATCCAAACATGAATCAAAGAAACAAAGAAACAGCCCCAAAGCAAATGGCACAAGTGCCTTTTCAAACAGATAATCATACAAGGTCAAAGATGCGCCTGCAAGAAAATCTCAAGTGAAAACAAATCAGATAATTAGAAAAATAACTCCTAAAATTCCAAAATTAAACATTAAGGTTCCTCAACCAGAGGTAAACAACATATCAAAAGTCCCTGCAAAAAATCAAGATATTAGTAATTCAAATAATTAGGCAGATTTCAGGTGGGAATTAGGGCTCAGTGTGCCAAAGGGAAGAACAAAAATGTAATATGGAATGATTTTAAAAATGATGAAAAAATATTTTAATGTATTTTAGAATGTCTGTGAACAAATACAAAAAGAACGGGTAAAATATATTTTATGATTGCAAAGAAATAAAATAAAGAAATTTAAGTATGCATGGTATATGAAATTCAAAAAGAAATTGAATGAATAATTAGTTTAAATGGTAAAAATAAAATAAAAAATAAAAAATAAAATTTGTAAAAATTTTATAAATTAATAAAGATGATGTATGAATTTTATGGGAATTTTAAAATGCAAGAATGTGTTTTTAATAATTAAACATGGAAACAATAATAGTTGAATAAACATAAATTTATAAAAAATGCAAGGGGGTGTGGACAGTAAGAATATGCGTTGAAAAAGAGGAAATGGGCTAACGGGGAGGGTGCGCATAGCAAAGGCCCAATGAATGGGAGCCCAAGGCGCAGTCAATGAGGGAGCATGGGAGCGGTCAAGCTTCAGATGCAATCTCAGCCAGTCATTTGATCCATCGCGCCTCCACAAGTCAACACAATCCAAGGTAATTAAGAACAACGATTCAGATCTAATGGTACACCGTACGCCACCTAGTCACACGCCTACATGACCACACGGTACCACCATGGACCATCCATGTGCAGCGCGTGTGATTTCATTAATTCGTTGTCATGCCAACAGCCACACGATGAAATAAACGCTCCAGATTAGATCATGAAGTCAAAAGGTAATTAAAACCAACGCCCAGAATATGAAGTGCACGGTAATTAACATAGGTAGACGCACACATAATCAATTCAAATAAAAACAAAAAATAAGACACATGGCAATATGATGATCGTTGGATTTGGCTAATGAACGGACCAGATTGTTTCTTCTCCCTTGTTACCTTGCCGGACTGGTTTTTCAGGCAGCCGCCGGAGCTAGGGCTCCGGCCACCCTCTCCGGTGAGCTGCGGTGCACTTTTTTCCAGAAATTGCAAATGAGTACTCTATTCTGACCAGAAAATCGCGAGGAATCCAAATATGCAACTCAAAACCACAAATAATCAACAAATAATGAAAATCGAAGGGATTAATGTTAGGGCATAAAACTTTAAATCATCATTACAAGCAAACCACACGTCCAAATTTAAAAGTAAATATACCAGGATGATCAGTGAAAATCACACAACAATATAGACATAAAAAAAAGGAGTTTTAGGAGCACGAAAAAATCAACCTACCTGAGATGGTGCACCCCTGATCCTTGCTTTTGGCTGCGAATGGTGGTTGGGTTGTGTTCTAGAAATCACCAGGAAGAGATTTGTGGAAGAGCTTTGAAGAAAGACCTTGTAATTCGTGAGATCCAAGGAAAGAAAGCTTTAGGGTTCCAAATTGTGGTTCTCCTCCAAATGCACGTGTCTCCCTCTAACCAGTGCATGGATGGGTTTAAATAGACTAGGGTTTTCTACTGAATATGAATTGGGCTTGGGTGATTAATTGTTTAATGAGTTTTTGAATTATTTTGAAAAAACACATTATGTTGGATACACCTCTCTTCATGCATGTATGCTTAAGAATTCCATGATGGATCACTTGCATTTGAGTTGCTAATTACACCACAATTGAACTTGGGCCTTGGAAACAATTGATTCATGACTTTTAAATAATTTGTCAATTTTGAACAATGGAGAATAAGTGAAGAACACACCATGGAATTTCTTGATTCAAAGGTCTAAAATGTTCCTTAGGGATTGTCCTTTGACATTAGAAAGTGACATGAAACAATGGAATTGATTATAGGTCATTATGCCCAAAGTTGTGAAAATGGAGCCATGAAAAACCCTAAAAACCACTTTTCCTTCTTTTGATCATAAATGGAGTTTCACAAATGATATGGAGACCCACTAGTACTTGTTAGAAAGAGGAGAAAAATATCTTCAACTTTCATGTTGGAGAGAAATTCATTTGAAGCTTTATTGATGATGAAAAGTCAAGTTGAATGCAGTGCAGGAACTTGCCCAAAAAGGAAACTTTTCATTATAGGTCACTTTCCAAATTTAGAAACTTTGCACCAACTCCTGATTCCTGACAAATATGTATGAAACTTGACCCTTGAACACCATATGAGGATGTGAGACCTTGAAAACCTTAGAGAAAACCTCAAAATTCCACAGTTGACTTCTCCTCTCACTGTTGACTTTTACCTCATTCACCTGATTTCCAATCCATTGGGCCATTGAACTTCTCCTGAACCAAACTGAGGAACAACCTCCCATCCCTAGATACTTGGGGACCCAGGGAGCACCATGGAATCAAGCCTCGCCCAAAAAATCAGAAATAAACTGACTTTATAGCAAACCCTAGTTGTGGTACCCTCAGTCTAGGAGGAAATAACACAGTCTCCAAATCCAAATTCCTCTTAATATGATGTGTATCCTCTCCAACAAAGATAAGATATGCCATTTGGTGATGATAAAAACCCAAGGAGCTTGCCCATTGAAGCAATAAACCCAAGAATTTCAAAACCCTAATTCATGCACTGGTTAGGAGAGAGTGATCCCTTGAGATCCCTTGCCACTTGTGAACTCTTGATGATGGGATAGACCAGATAGGACCTTCTTGAACTGCCTCAAGCACCTTGACCCCATGCTAATGATATGTACACATGATAATGCAAAATGCAATGAAACATAAGCCAGTTAGTGATAAAGTAAGGAGAGCAAATTTTGGGGTGCAACAGCTGCCCCTATTCAATCTTCTTGGACCTGAAAGGATGATAGCAGCGGCCTTCAGACATTCACGGTAGAAGGTGGTTGAATACAAAAAGAACCACGAAATTTTCAAACTGTGGGGAGAAAAGATGATTGGAGCCCAGCCACACCTCGTCAAAAAGATTTGACGGAAAGACAACATACCCAAGAAAGAAAAGTGAACCCCAGAACCACATCGTCAAAGAATTGACGGAGAGAAAACATGAAACCCATGAAAGACCTCGTCAAAGGGTTGACGGGAAGAAAAGATACCTAACGGACCACATCATCAAAGAATTGACGGAAAGACAGCCCGAACACCCGACCAAAGTGCCACATCGTCAAAGAATTGACGAAAAGAAAATCTGAACGAAGATAACACATTGTCATAGGGATGACAGAAAGAATATTTGAACGAAGATAACACACTGTCATAGGGATGACAGAAAGAAAATTCCACCGTAGGGAGCACATTGTCATGGGGATGACAGAAAGAAAATCTGCACGAAGGAAACACGTTGTCATGGGGATGACAGAAAGAAAATTTGCACGAAGGAAACACATTGTCATGGGGATGACAAAAAGGAGACTCGACCGAAGAAAGCACATTGTCATGGGGATGACAGAAAGGAAACCTGCACGAAGGAAATACGTCGTCAAAGGGGTTTGACGGAAAGGAAATCTAACCGAAGGAACACGTCGTCAAAGGGGTTTGACGGAAAGAAAACCTGACCGAAGGAAACACGTCGTCAAAGGGGTTTGACGGAAAGAAAACCTGACCGAAGGAAACACGTCGTCAAAAGGGGTTTGACGGAAAGAAAACCTGACCGAAGGAAACACGTCGTCAAAGGGGTTTGACGGAAATAAAACCTGACCGAAGGAAACACGCCGTCAAAGGGGTTTGACGGAAAGAAAACCTGACCGAAGGAAACACGTCGTCAAAGGGGTTTGACGGAAAGAAAATTGAAAAGGGAACACGTCGTCAAAAGGGTTTGACGGAAAGAGAACCTGACCAAAATGTCGTCATCAAGGGGTTGATGGACAAAGACTGGTTGAGGGTAAGATCGACGTATGACCTACAACCCAAAAGAAAGGTAAAAAGAGGGGTTAATTGTAATGTCTGCTGGGGATATGTCATCGTCCTGATTGGAAGTTGATTCGGGCTTTCGCACAAGGTACCAAATCCGGCTTATGCTTCGCATGCATATGTTTGAATTTTTCCGTAATGCTCCACACGAAGTGGAAATGCTACGCGTTTGAGGATGAAATGCAAAATGCTTATGATATGCAAAAGAGACCCCTCCAGCAAAATAAATACTGAAGAGAAGAGGCCAAATCCGCTGGGGATGGCGAACTGAACTGTCTCCGAGGTTACGAACCCTGTCGAGGAAGTCACACTGATCGGCCTTCCTGATATAACCACTGCTGAAGATGAAACCCGAAGAGAAATCCCACTCCGTTGGAGATTACAAATAAACCTTGAAAATGGACCCCAAAGATCTGATACGGAAGAGGTGTCAATAACCATTAGACTTTGAATCTGGTGGGGATGTCAATGACTATCACCTGCTTGGGGAATGAAGTCAATAACAGCGAACTTGCTGGAGAATATCATTCAACTTAGCCTGTAGTCAAGGAAGCACCATTAACCTGCTGGGGAATACCAGCCATCACCAATAACTCTACTCGGGGAATGACGGTTGATGATATCCACTCTGCTAGGGGACAACATTGAGCTTACTCCTCTGCTTACTTTCTACCCTTACTCTGCTGGGGAGAGAAACTCTACTGGGGACGTCACGTGTCGACCATCAACATGAACCATGCAGATGTGATATGACCAAAAGATGCCCTGTTATTGCATAGCCCATGAAGGAACCTGTCTTTGAGAGGTCTCATGAAGATCTTATATATCTTGCCCCATGATCTTGATTAACCGTTCTCCTAAAAAACCCCTTTTGCTTTTGGGGTGACCTGCCCCAGCCTTGAAGTGATTTTGCCCTTGACTGGCTGATCTGTGAAGGAATACCTCTGACTGACTGACCTTCGAGAAATTTGTCGAATCTCGACCTGATTGCCCCAGATTGGCTGAATCTTGGAATGAATCGCCCATTTGATATGACTATTTGATGGCTTGCCCCTGCTCAACGGAGTACTTAGGCACTCTGCACTTATATTGATCAATCTTTTCATTGCAGAAACTTCCCTGATCAAGCACTTACTCGCAAGTAAAACAATTGGTTTTGAAAATGACAATTTTAATGCAATGCATATGACAGTTTTGAAGTCCAAGTCTGTTCACTGGAAAAAAGTTGTGAGATATAGTGAATGAATCACTAATCAAAGTGTCGTTGATACCAACCTGAATGGTAAGAAGATCCCTTTAGGAGTCAGGTTCGACGCGATCTTTACCGAAGTATGCTTTCGAAACAACCTTGCTTCAATTAGGTCTTTTAAAGGCTGTAACGTGGCTTGGTTCACGGTTTGAGAAAAAAATTTGATATAAGGCTCAAAGTTTTGTTTTAACCCACCCATTCTCCTTGATGTTCTCCAGTCCTACGTTCAGCTAACTCGACATAAGCGCTCACCTTTCAAAAAGGTGAATAGATAGAAAGAACCCACACGGTTTTCGGAGTGACAGCCACCCCTTTTGCCTTTGGTGTCTGTAAACACACGACTTGTTCTTTATTTGAGGATTTTTCTTTTTCGCTTTTTGCTTTTCCCTGATTTTGCCTGGACTAACTCTATTGAATTTTTCGATTTTGAAGTCCAGCGGGATGCCCTAACTTTTGCCTAAGTCACTTGTCTTCAAGTTTCGACTTAGCGTGCTTTATTTTTCGTTTTCTCTTTTTTTTGAACAAATCGGGTGACACTGGCTTGTCTGACTCGTTTGAAAGGGATGTGACTGCCTCACTCTTCGATTAGTGAGGGATAACCATAAACTTAATCCTCGAATTAAACGCTCGGTAAAATTAATTGACACTTACCCTGCCCCAGGTTAAGATTGAGGGTTTTTCGTTTTCAGAAAGAAACTCCTACTTCTAGGCTCAAAGGGGTTGACAAGGGATTATCTTCCTTATATCTCCGGTGTTTAGGGATTTGAAACAATGCATGTACATCATCAGCAAGGTTTTGTCCCAAAAGCATACCATCAGAAGTTCTGCGTCTTTGAATTTCATCATCCTCCCTCAGATCCTGCTTAAACAAGGGTTAGGTATTAATACAGAAAATATGAGTGAACACAGATGGATTTAATCAAAACATGCATATTCATTTCATTATCGTTATCAACTGAAAACAAATGAGTTTTACAAATGAGTTTGCCCTTTAACAGAAAAGAAACTACAAATGCAAAGAAATGACATGATCTAAAAGATTGTCAGCTCCGGGGAACTGGGCCTTCCAAGCTTGACTTGCTGCTGAACTAGTAATCTTCAGAATTGCTCATCGAAGTCAGTCTGATAAAAAATTGCACCACTGCTCTCGGTGTCTTCTTCCATAACCTGAACTGATGAACCCACATGACCGGATGAAGGAGAATTGTTGATCTGAATACCCTGAGACGTGAATGAGAACATATTGGAGTCAAGCAGAGTCTGAATCTTGCTCCTAAGCACCTTACAGTCTTTAGTTGAATGCCCCTGTGCCCCAGCATGGTAATCACAATGGGCGTTGACATCAAAACCTGGTGGATACGGAAGAGGCACTGGCTTCAATTCCTTCGGCACTATAAGTCCACCTCTGATTAAATTTGGCAACATCTGACTGAACGACATTGGCAACTGAGTGAAATGCCTCTCTGGCTTCCTAGGTCTTTGTCGGGCGTGCTGACGCAGCTGATGGCGGTATGACCGTTGATTCTTAGAGGATCCCTGATACGAAAACCCAGAAGATTGTTGACTCTGAACCGTTGAAACACCTGAACACTGAGGTGGGGGATATTCTTGGTCGGAATTGCCTTCTTCCACCCATTCTTCTTGAGAACTGACAACTGATCCACTTTCACTAGCCGGGAAGTTCGAGGCGCTTAGGATTTTTCCCCTCTTGATATCGAACTCAACGTGTTCTCCAAGTATTACCAAGTCAGAGAATTTTAATACAGTAATCAACTTATCGAAGTACGGTCCTTGCAAAGTATCCTTGAACATATTAACCAATTCTCTTTCTAAAAGTGGTGGTTGAACGCGAGCAGCTAACTCTCTCCATCTCTGAGCATACTCTCTGAATGATTCGTTATCCCCTTTAGATAGACCTTGCAACTGCAGGCGGCTGGGAGCCATATCAAGATTATAACTGTACTGCTTTACAAAGGCATTGGCTAGATCTGACCATGATCGGATGCTACCACTTTCCAACTGCATATACCAACTCAGTGATGCCCCACTCAGACTGTCCTGGAAACAGTGAATCATAAGCTCGTCATTATAGACATGTGAGGTCATTCTTCGGCTAAACATCACCAAATGTAGCTTCGGACAACTATCCCGTTTGTATTTCTCAAAATTCGGCATCTCAAATTTCGGAGGTAACACAAGGTCGGGCACCAAACACATGCTCGCAGCATTCAGATCAAGAGTGTCACGCTTCACTAGGGCATCCAACTTCTCTTCCAACACACGACATCTTTCATCAAACTGAACAGCCCGTGGGTCCTTAGGCTTCGCCTTTGGAATTACCCCTTGGAAATTTGGCACAGAGAAGGCAAAGCGCTGATAGTCTGTGGCATCAAGAGAAGAAGAATGTCCATCTCGGACGATGGTACGCTCGTGTATAATATGATTCTCAACAGGGACTTGCACAGGCTGAGCTTGAGTAACATTGTTCACTGGAGGTGGAATACCATTCCTAGAAACTGAAGTCCTCTGATCATTGGCCTCTCCCCTGTTCATGGCTGTCATATCTTCCACAAGTTGATCCAACTGACTCTTCATCAATTCAACATCGGCCCTAGTTACAAACTGATTTTGTTCCCCTGAATTCATGATGATCTCCCCTAAAGCTGATTCAAGTCCGATGAGAAAGTCTAGAAATCAACTGCGGTTCAGACAAAGGATTAATGAGCTCTCTGATCAGGCCGGAGACAGATATGCAAAAATGATGCAAGATGCAAATGCAAATGAACATGTTGGAATATTCGCAGGGCGATCCACCCCTTGATTCCAGTTTAACAGCAAGATAGAACGAAACTTCTGCTCATATATTAAGAGAACCAGAGGAAAACCAAATGTCAACAATCATAATCCAAGGTAACAAGCCTGAACACAATAATCATGGATCCCAACCAACAAGCCTGGTGGTGATCCAGAGAGGACAAGAACTACGTTATGTCATCAAAGCCCACAAGTGCCAATTCCCCAGGTTCTGCCATAGAAACAATCATGTGAACAGGATCCAGAATAAGTGACGGGAACTTGTATCCTATGATATTCTTTTTCTTCTCAGTACTCATCCTTGATAGTCTTCGGAAACCAGAATCAAGGTTAGGACGCAACCCTGCAAATGAATAAACATGTTAGAATGCAAAATGATGATGCAAATGCACACATGGGGTTAAGGCGCCACTGCTGGATGTGCTGTGCTGCTAACTGAACGATAACCACAACCCGGAAAACCAGAATTCCAGAATACCAAACCACTGAGATAACCAGAAACCCATATAATCAAGCACTGATGAGAAAACCAGAAAACCGGGTAGGTTGAAGGTTTTGGTTACCTGCAAACCTGCAAATGCCCATCCCTCTCACGTGTGGGTACTAGGATGTTCAGTATCCCGGGCTCTCAGGTCGAGAAATGATGATACGTTCACCATTTCTGGTTTGGCATCATCATCAATCGAGGAGGCCTCAACTGATTCTCCAAAGCGGAAGGTCCTCATCTTTGGCACTGAGGTCGAGAAACAATAGTACATTCATCCCTCGGGGTACAGTACTATCGTCAATCGAGGAGTGCCTCCACTGATTCTCTTCAAAATGTAGGGGCCATCCTATGCGAGTTCCAAAGCGGGCCCTCGGGTGCGAATGGGTTTGCCACTGTCACCACTAAAGAGGGATGTTTCCACTAAGGTCCTCGATGATCGGTCACCAGAGTCGACAGCTCTCTAGATCAACACCCCAACATGCGCAAGACACACACGTTAGAATGCATCCCAAGATAGCCTCGTCTGGTTGTGAATTTCGTGAACACACAAACGTACCAAGCGGGCACGTAGGTCCCACTACTTTCCACTCTAGTCCTAGGGTATTCTCAAGCCTTGGTATTGGGCTTATCTCTCAGACCCACGCAACCTACAAAACAAAGACAGCCAGCACAGCACAGCAGCATGACAGTAATAAAAAAATGAAATGCAGAAAATGCGGTAAAAATAAAAATTAAATACAACACATAAAGCAAAACAAAAACAAAGCACCTCAAAGAGAACAAAGACAAGCAATCACTAGGATTGACTCGCTTAGGGATGGACCAACATAGGTCAACCAGAGTCCCCAGCAGAGTTGCCAGCTTTGGCTCCCAGGATTTTCATCCAGGTACAAACGCGAGAGTGGCGCGGAAAACAGAGTCGCCAGCCGTGTAAATTTATCCCAAGAGGGGGAAAGGGAACACCGCATAAACCTGAGGAAGAGGGAAAGGAATGGTCATCGCAACCATAACCTGGGTTTGGGAGTCGGTTACGCGAGGGGAAGGTGCTAGCACCCCACGCGTCCATCGTACTCGATGGGATCCACGCTTGTTGTCTATTCTAAGGGTGAGTTATCCTATCATCTATGGCTGTACTAACACGAGAAAGGGGAAAAACAAAGACAGACTCGGTAGGACGTCGACGTCCTAGGCCTACGTACCCCCCTTATGCAATGGGGAATTCAGAGTCAACGTAGTTCAGACCAAGTTCTTTTTGTGTTTTTTATGAGCGACGTTAAGTTCGCGTCCGGCAGTTAGGGTCGATGCCTGTTTGTGACTCAGACGGAAGGTAACGTGCCCTTTTTGAAAATAGCCTTTAAGTTGAAGGTCCCGAAGGACAAAAAGGTTTGAAGTTGGTTTGTGTTTTTTAGGACAGAAGTGGCTTAAGTTAGTTCCTAAGTTGCATTGCACCAAAGTCTAGGGCACAGGGGCGAATACTTAACGCATCGTCCCAAGACAGGACGCTCGCTAAGCACTCTAGAAAGATGAGAGGAAGCCCCTCATTTCTCATTCCCCATACTTAAGGCTCGTGCGCAATACACCTTATTCTTATTAAGTGTTTTAAAGAAATTTGAGATAAGAAGAAAGAAGACACAAAGGTAACTCTAAAGGGGGACTATGAGCCCTAAAGTTATCATGCATGGGTGACCTACGGTTAGTGAGGTTTGACGACAACCTAAACCCTAAAGGAAAGATATGAGAGAAGAAAAGAGTAAGGGTGACCATGGATATTTATCCATACCCTTAAAGAAATTACCTTAGTCCCTGCATAAAAGGTTAGTACGAAACGGACGTAAATACTATCAAGGCCAGTGAAACTTAAACAATGGCGACCAAAAGTGATTATCATCCAAACATGAATCAAAGAAACAAAGAAACAGCCCCAAAGCAAATGGCACAAGTGCCTTTTCAAACAGATAATCATACAAGGTCAAAGATGCGCCTGCAAGAAAATCTCAAGTGAAAACAAATCAGATAATTAGAAAAATAACTCCTAAAATTCCCAAATTAAACATTAAGGTTCCTCAACCAGAGGCAAACAATATATCAAAAGTCCCTGCAAAAAATCAAGATATTAGTAATTCAAATAATTAGGCAGAGTTCAGGTGGGAATTAGGGCTCAGTGTGCCAAAGGGAAGGACAAAAATGTAATATGGAATGATGAAAAAATATTTTAATGTATTTTAGAATGTCAGTGAACAAATGCAAAAAGAACGGATAAAAAATATTTTATGATTGCAGAGAAATAAAATAAAGAAATTTAAGTATGCATTGTATATGAAATTCAAAAAGAAATTGAATGAATAATTAGTTTAAATGGTAAAAATAAAATAAAAAATAAAAAATAAAATTTGTAAAAATTTTATAAATTAATAAAGATGATGTATGAATTTTATGGGAATTTTAAAATGCAAGAATGTGTTTTTAATAATTAAACATGGAAACAATAATAGTTGAATAAAAATAAATTCATGAAAAATGCAAGGGGGGTGTAGACAGTAAGAATATGCGTTGAAAAATAGGAAATGGGCTAACGGGGAGGGTGCGCATAGCAAAGGACCAATGAATGGGAGCCCAAGGCGCAGTCAATGAGGGAGCATGGGAGCGGTCAAGCTTCAGATGCAATCTCAGCCAGTCGTTTGATCCATCCCGCCTCCACAAGTCAACACAATCCAAGGTAATTAAGAACAACGATTCAGATCTAATGGTACACCGTATGCCACCTAGTCACACGCCTACATGACCACACGGTACCACCATGGACCAGCCATGTGCAGCGCGTGTGATTTCATTAATTCGTTGTCACGCCAACAGCCACACGATGAAATAAACGCTCCAGATTAGATCATGAAGTCAAAAGGTAATTAAAACCAATGCCCAGAATATGAAGTGCACGGTAATTAACATAGGTGGACGCACACATAATCAATTAAAATAAAAACAAAAAATAAGACACATGGCAATATGATGATCGTTGGATTTGGCTAATGAACGGACCAGATTGTTTCTTCTCCCTTGTTACCTTGCCGGACTGGTTTTTCAGGCAGCCGCCGGAGCTAGGGCTCCGGCCACCCTCTCCGGTGAGCTGCGGTGCACTTTTTTCCAGAAATTGCAAATGAGTACTCTATTCTGACCAGAAAATCGCGAGGAATCCAAATATGCAACTCAAAACCACAAATAATCAACAAATAATGAAAATCGAAGGGATTAATGTTAGGGCATAAAACTTTAAATCATCATTACAAGCAAACCACACGTCCAAATTTAAAAGTAAATATACCAGGATGATCAGTGACAATCACACAACAATATAGACATAAAAAAAAAAGAGTTTTAGGAGCACGAAAAAATCCACCAACCTGAGATGGTGCACCTCTGATCCTTGCTTTTGGCTGCGAATGGTGGTTGGGTTGTGTTCTAGAAATCACCAGGAAGAGATTTGTGGAAGAGCTTTGAAGAAAGACCTTGTAATTCGTGAGATCCAAGGAAAGAAAGCTTTAGGGTTCCAAATTGTGGCTCTCCTCCAAATGCACGTGTCTCCCTCTAACCAGTGCATGGATGGGTTTAAATAGACTAGGGTTTTCTACTGAATATGAATTGGGCTTGGGTGATAATTGTTTAATGAGTTTTTGAATTATTTTGAAAAAACACATTATGTTGGATACACCTCTCTTCATGCATGTATGCTTAAGAATTCCATGATGGATCACTTTCATTTGAGTTGCTAATTACATCACAATTGAACTTGGGCCTTGGAAACAATTGATTCATGACTTTTAAATAATTTGTCAATTTTGAACAATGGAGAATAAGTGAAGAACACACCATGGAATTTCTTGATTCAAAGGTCTAAAATGTTCCTTAGGGATTGTCCTTTTACATTAGAAAGTGACATGAAACAATGGAATTGATTATAGGTCATTATGCCCAAAGTTGTGAAAATGGAGCCATGAAAAACCCTAAAAACCACTTTGCCTTATTTTGATCATAAATGGAGTTTCACAAATGATATGGAGACCCATTAGTACTTGTTAGAAAGAGGAGAAAAATATCTTCAACTTTCATGTTGGAGAGAAATTCATTTGAAGCTTTCTTGATGATGAAAAGTCAAGTTGAATGCAGTGCAGGAACTTGCCCAAAAAGGAAACTTTTCATTATAGGTCACTTTCCAAATTTAGAAACTTTGCACCAACTCCTGATTCCTGACAAATATGTATGAAACTTGACCCTTGAAGACCATATGAGGATGTGAGACCTTGAAAACCATAGAGAGAACCTCAAAATTCCACAGTTGACTTCTCCTCTCACTGTTAACTTTTACCTCATTCACCTGATTTCCAATCCATTGGCCCATTGAACTTCTCCTGAACCAAACTAAGGGACAACCTCCCATCCCTAGATACTTGGGGACCCAGAGAGCACCATTGAATCAAGCCTCGCCCAAAAAATCAGAAATAAACTGACTTTATAGCAAACCCTAGTTGTGGTACCCTCAGTCTAGGAGGAAATAACACAGTCTCCAAATCCAAATTCCTCTGAATATGATGTGTATCCTCTCCAACAAAGATAAGATATGCCATTTAGTGATGATAAAAACCCAAGGAGCTTGCCCATTGAAGCAATAAAACCAATAATTTCAAAACAATAATTCATGCACTGGTTAGGAGAGAGTGATCCCTTGAGATCCCTTGCCACTTGTGAACTCTTGATGATGGGATAGACCAGATAGGATCTTCTTGAACTGCCTCAAGCACCTTGACCCCATGCTAATGATATGTACACATCATAATGCAAAATGTAATGAAACATAAGCCAGTTAATGATAAAGTAAGGAGAGCAAATTTTGGGGTGCAACAAGTAGTTGAGAGGAAGAACAGAACTATCCAAGAGTCTGCTAGAGCTATGATCCATGCCAAGAAATTTCCCTATCATTTCTGGGCTGAAACCATGAATACTGCCTGCTACATTCACAACAGGGTTACCCTGAGAAGAGGCACTTCATTCACTCTGTATGGACTATGGAAGGGAAGAAAACCTAGTGCTAAATACTTTCATGTTTTTGGAAGTAGATGTTATATTCTGGCTGATAGAGAACAGAGAAGAAAATTGGATTCCAAAAGTGATGAAGGAATATTTTTGGGATACTCTACCAACAGCAGAGCATATAGGGTTTTCAACTCTAGAACCAAGGTGATGATGGAGTCCATCAATGTGGTGATTGATGATAATGATAAGCATGAAGATGATGATGTCCTAGATGATGTTGGAACATCAGTTGGTGAAGGTGCACCAGAAGCTGAAGACAGAAGTCCAACTCCTGGTGTTGCTGCTGCTGAGCCTGAAACTGAGCAACCTCATAAAGATCCCTCTATCAGAGTGCAGAAGGACCACCCAAAGGAGCTTATTATAGGTGATCTAAATTATGGAGTGAGGACTAGGTCAAGAAATGTTATAGCAAGTTCATGTTTTGTCTCCAAAATTGAGCCAAAGAATGTCAAGGAAGGATTGACTGATGAGTTTTGGATAAATGCAATGCATGAAGAGCTGGAGCAATTCAAGAGGAATGAAGTATGGGAGCTTGTACCAAGGCCTGATGGAGTTAATGTGATTGGTACCAAGTGGATCTATAAGAATAAATCTGATGAACAAGGAGTGGTCACCAGAAACAAGGCCAGATTAGTTGCTCAGGGATACACTCAAGTTGAAGGAATTGATTATGATGAAACCTTTGCTCCTGTGGCAAGACTGGAATCTATCAGATTGCTCTTGGGGGTGGCTTGTAATTTCAAATTCAAGCTTTTTCAGATGGATGTTAAAAGTGCCTTCTTGAATGGTTACTTAAATGAAGAGGTGTATGTTGATCAACCAAAAGGATTTATTGATCCAACATTTCCTGACCATGTTTACAAACTAAGGAAAGCTCTATATGGTTTGAAGCAAGCACCAAGAGCTTGGTATGAAAGGCTTACTGAATTCCTGGTTGTGAATGGCTACAGAAAATGAGGGATTGACAAGACTTTGTTTGTTAAAGAGGAAGGAGGAAAACTGATGATAGCTCAAATCTATGTTGATGACATAGTATTTGGTGGGATGTCAGATGCAATGGTGAAACATTTTGTGGAACAGATGCAGTCTGAGTTTGAAATGAGTCTTGTTGGTGAGCTAAACTATTTTCTTGGTCTACAAGTTAGACAAATGGAGGACTCCATATTCATTACTCAGAGCAAGTATGCAAAGAACATAGTGAAGAAGTTTGGTCTAGAGAATGCTAATCACAAGAGGACTTCTGCTCCTACTCATTTAAAATTGTCCAAGGATGAACATGGAGTTAGTGTAGATCAAAGTTTATATAGAAGCATGATTGGGAGTCTATTGTATCTCATAACTAGCAGACCTGACATTTCTTTTGCTGTTGGAGTTTGTGCCAGATATCAATCTGAGCCTAAGGTTAGTCACTTGAATCAAGTGAAGAGGATCCTGAAATATGTTAATGGCACTAGTGACTATGGGATGCTGTATAGTCATGGATCTGGGACTGAGTTAAGGGGATATTGTGATGCTGACTGGGCTGGGAGTTCTGATGATAGGAAAAATACTTCAGGAGGTTGTTTCTTCTTAGGAAATAATCTGATATCTTGGTTTAGTAAAAAGCAGAAGTGTGTGTCTCTTTCTACTGCTGAAGCTGAGTACATAGCAGTAGGGAGTAGCTGCTCTCAACTTGTTTGGATGAAGCAGATGTTAACAGAATACAATGTCAAGCAAGATGTCATGACATTGTACTGTGATAATTTGAGTGCAATCAATATCTCTAAGAATCCTATTCAACATAGCAGAACTAAGCATATTGATATAAGGCATCATTTTATAAGAGAATTGGTTGAGGACAAAGTTGTTGCATTGGAGCATGTAGCTACAAATAAACAGTTAGCTGATATCTTCACTAAAGCCTTAGATGCAAATCAATTTGAAAGTTTGAGAAGTAAATTGGGAATTTGCATTTATGAAGATTAAATGAGCTAGAGAGTGTTTTAAGCAGTTGTACTCTTTATTAGATATTGATTTTATTCATCTGCTGAAGGCATACATGTTTGAAGTACATAAATAGTTACAGATTATCCCAACCCCCTGCATCTAGAAAATCTTTCCAGTCTTCATCCCAATCATCATCTGAAGCATGTTGGTGCACAAGAAGTTTCTTGCTAGGTTTCATGGTAGTCTCTGAGGTTCTGCCTGTCTTTGTGGTTCCTGAAGTAGTTTTAGCTGCAGTCATTGTTTTGCTCCTCTTCTTAGGTGGATCTGAAGTCTTGCTCTTCTGCTTAAGGTTCTTTGCTGCATCTTTGGTATTTGCCTGGCTCATTCTTGGTTGCTGTGTGGTGCTGCTAGAAGGAAGAAAGGCTTGTTTTTATAATGCAAACAAGGAGCATAGTTTGTATCGACTGAACAGTCAATGTGTTGGAACTTGTTTTTTTGGGAAGCATGGTGTTTGACCATGTCTTTATTTATGTCAGGACATTGTGTTTGGTGATTGTCCAATTATGGCTAAAAAGGGGGAGAGTTAGCCTAGGTGTGTAGGGTGTATCCTATCTATCCTATCTAAGATCTGGTGTGGTGCAGATGGTGAGGGGGAGTGTGAATATCAGCTGGTTATGTTGGTTCTGGTTTTGAGGGGGAGTGTACCCTTTATTGATGAGAGCTGTTTGAGTTTGCCCTTTATTGATGGAAGCTGTTTGTTTTAAAATTTTTAATCTGCTGCTGAAGTCTCTGATGTTGCAGAGAGTGTTTTAGCCAAAATTAGCCAAAGGGGGAGATTGTTAGCTCTTGGATTGGCTAGAATTTTGGTAAAACAAAGTTGTTCATTGTTGATGTCACATGGGTGATGTCTTAACATTGAGTCTTAACATTGGTTGATGTTATTTGTTTAAGTTGTTGAAGTTTTGAAGTCTAATGTCACATGCGATGTCATGACATCAGATATGCAGATCAGTAAAACATCAGGTTTGAGATGTTTTTAGGGTTAAGCGTATTAGCTGGAATTTGGGAGAGCTGTTAGAGTTATTGGATGTGAGTATCTTGGAGGAGATATTTTCTGTTGCAAACAGATTTGATGCAGATTTGTAGGAGTGTTTAAAGGCTGAAGATTTAAGAAGGTTTTGGGAGATAAAATCTGTTTTGAAGATTCAGTTTTAAATAACAAATCAGGTCAGATATTGTAGCAGATCCAAGTCCAAATCAAATAGCTATATAAAGCGCATCAATCCTTTGAAGATGGTAACGAAGAAAGAGAACTAAAGACTGAGAGTCGTTTATGTCTTCGTGTATGTGTTGTAAACCATTCTAGTGTGAAGTGGTGTTGTAGTTTTGAGTTGTTCTTGATCAAAGTTGTGAAACAGAATCAAGTTGTGTTTTTCAAAGTGTGTGATCTTTGAATTATATCACTGAAGTGATTTAGGGATTGAGTAGTGTTCTCATACCTAAGTGGTCTCTTAGGTAGAAAGTTCATTAGGAAGTGATTAATTTTAGGAGATGTCAACTGGGTTGTTGAGTCTGTAAATTAATTCTACTAATAGTGAAATTCATCCCTGGCTTGGTAGCCCCCAGAGTAAGTTGTTTAACTGAACTGGGTGAATAATTCTTTGTGTTCTCTTCTGTTGTTTTACATTGTCCATTGCAGAGTGTGTTGTTGTGACATCACACGTAACATCACATAGCTGGTACCAGAATTTCAGTGAGGGTGAAATTAATCAAAACCCTAATTTGATTGAAAAATGGAATTAATTTTGATTAAAAATTAATAAAATTATTGAAAACATGAGAAAAAAATGAATTGTGACCTTGGATCAATGTTTCAAAAATTATGTTTTTATCCATAAAATGACTCAAAATAATTAAAATTTGGAAAATAAAGAGGAAGAAATATTTTAAATGTCAAGAAAACAAATAAAAATTAATTCTTTGCAAAAATATCAAATATATGAAATAAATAATATTTTTGGGAAATTTTTGTAAAATAAAATATTTTAACATTTTTGTGAATTTTGAAAAAAAGAATCAACTCAAAATCATTAAAGTTCAGAGAGAAATTAATTTTTGAATCAATTAAATAAAATGACAAAATTCAAATGTTCAAAAATTTAAAAAAAGGCGCCAAGAACACGCGCGTGTTCTGATTTTTTCAAATTTGCAAAATCCATGATTTCTCACTGATTTCTTAATGGAATCACACGATCCAAATATCCATCTTGCTCGTTTTTTACTCACGATCATGACCATGGCATTTAATTTCATTTATTTTCAATGTGGAAGGAGATAATCGTGATAAATACAGATGAACCCTAATTTACACAAACCAATATGAAATTCCATACACGATTGATTCATAACAATTGATTGAGGGTAAATGATCTATAAGCATCCAGAAACACAATGGTAACTTGAAAACATGTTTATGATGCATGGATTATGGAGTTTGAAAGTATTAGGCTTACCTCTTGCAGCTGGTGATCAAATTCTGAGTTGGAGGTGTTGCAGGTTGGTTCCAATGATCTGGACAACTTCCTTAGGTTCAAAGGGTTGTGTTTGAATGCTTGGAGTGGTTTGAAGTGAGTTGGAACTTGAGATGGTACCTCAACTGGAACTCTGTCAAGAACTTGAGCAGTTGGCTGATGATTTTGAGAATTAGGTGTTCCAGATGTTATGTAAGAGTTTGGATCACTTTTATATGTTATATGTGAGGTGTGTGAACCATTGGTTTGGTTGGAATCACTCCCAAATGCAAAACCCGATAATGACTTGCAAGAAAAGGTGTTTTTGGAATGAAGGAGGTGATTTTGAGAAAGGCAACTGTTTAGGGCCTTTGGTGTGCTTGAACTGATCACAAATGAGCTATATTTATAGTAGAGCAAGTTTGTTTCGCAAGTAATAGTGAATGGCAACTTGGATCAGATTGTATTGAATGTTTGATTCTTTGGCCAATGGTCTCCTCTAGCCATTGACTTGCACCAGGCTTTGCAGGTTTAGGTACTCTGATCTTTGAATGCATCTTGACTTAATTAGAATGGTTTGTGGTTCATTCATGCCACCTCAATGCATCACTTTAATGCTTGATGCCAAAATTGAATTTCAAGGTTCCATTCATGATGATTTTGCACATGGAAAGCTAGGTCTTTTGGCATTTTGTGTTGTGGATCAGATCATCCACCCATTTGGATTGTAACTGAACAGAATTGCAATGATTAAAGTGTTCAAAATTGGTTTAGGGAATCGTGGGGTGCAAGTTTGCACAAAATCTTCCTAAAACTGTCATGGAGGCAGTTTGCATCAAGGTAACTTTGGAGATCCATAACTCCTAGCACAAATGGACTTTGATGGAGTTTTTGGACAATTTGGAAAGCTGGTGTATCCTACTTTAATGTGATGTCCAACTTTGGTTTTGAATCAACTTGCATCAAGTTGACAAATGCCTCTACATTTTGGAAAAAGTGAAACAGATTCTGACTTAGTGAAAATTTCACTAAGTGTTGGAAAAAGTGTGATTTTCATGTTTTTGTGATTTTGATCAATCCATAACTCATAATCCATGAAGATTTGGAATTTCTTATAGTTAACATATTTGAATTATGTAAGATGGTCTTCAATCTGAGCTTTGAATGGGAGAAAAAGGCCTTGTGGTTTAGGAGTTATGACCTTGCAAAGTTGGTACCCTAGCCACTTTGTTCCATAACTTAGAAAAATTCTAAGTTTTTTAAGATTACCCCTTTTACAAGTTATCTTACTTTTCTTGATTTTTCTTGATGGATGATGATTCAAATCACATATTAACATCATTTTAGGGTTAAGGAAACCTTGGTTGACCAAAATTTCAAAAAGTCAAACTTGGTTTTGGCATAGTTGACTTTTTCCATCAGATGAAACTTTGACTTTGTGATCCTTTTGTGAAATCAATCCTTAGGCCTAATTAAACATCATGGATGGCCTCTAAGGGTATTTAGGAATGGCTTGGACCCTTCCCCAAGGTTTGAGATCAAGGGTAGGCCAATAGTCAAGGATAGGGTTGACTTTTTCATCAGAAACCCTAGTTGGAGACCAGATGGTTTTGAGTTCTTGTGGCTTATGAATCAAGCTATTTGAGTCAATCAAATCTTGTAGATGTATCAATATGATGTATTTGAGGTCCTTAAAGTTCATCTTGAAGCTTCAAGTCATGTCTTGCTTCACAAGTTAACTCAAGGATTGAATTAGGTCAAAACCCTAATTCTTGATTTTTGGATAGATGGTCCTTCAAGGTGACTTTGTCATTGTGGATGGGCTCTTAAGATTCTTTTGAGTTTATTGGACCAAATATTGAAGCATTGGCTCATGCCCAGATGAAAATTTTCATCTGGAGACCCTGGTCGACCAAAACCCTAATTTGGTGACACTGGCGATCCTGAGGCTTGATCCTCTTGGAATGTTGCATACTTATGCATGATTCTTGATATGGGAGACCCCTTGATCCTTCATGGATGTTTGAGAAGTTATACAAGTTGAAGATCATGCCAATTCTTGAATGATCTTTTGTCTAAAATCTCTGAGAGGGGTTAAAAAACTTAGTCTTTGATTGTAGTGAAGGCTCAACAATTCCTGAGGAGATTAATGAGGCATGATGGTACATCCATATTATGGTAATGATTCTCATAATGATGGGAAATCTTGGTGGTCAAAATTTGGGGTATGACACAAAGGAAATTGAGAATGAGGCAGAGAAGGTGGTTGGAATTACTGAAGGATTATGACTTTGATTTGAGTTACCATCCGGGCAAAGCAAATGTAGTGGTCGACGCGTTGAGCAGAAAGTTATTGCATGTGTGGATGCTTATAGTGAGAGAATTAGAATTAATCGAACAGTTTCGAGATTTGAGCTTAGTGTGTAAAGAGACTCCCGACAATGTGAAGTTAGGGATGTTGAAGTTGGCAAGTGGTATTTTGGAGGAAATCAGAGTGGGTCAGTAAGTGGATTTGAAGTTGGTGGACCAATTGACGTTAATTAACCAAGGTGACAGAGGTCAATTCCAAATTGATGAGAATAGTGTGATGAGGTTTTGAGTTAGAGTGTGTGTTCCAGATGTTCCAGAAATCGAGAAAGGTATTCTGTGAAGAAGGATATTGCTGAGTTTGTTTATGCTTGTTTGATTTGTCAGAGGTAGAAGATCGAACATCAGAAGCTATTGGGTATGATGCAACCATTGAATGGAAATGGGATAGTATTTCCATGGGTATTGTGTCGGGATTGGCGAAGACTGAGAAAGATAATTATTCTATTTGGATGATTGTGGATGGATTAACTAAATCGGCTCATTTCTTGCCGATGAATCTTAATCATTTTATGCAGAAGTTAGCCTAGAGGTACATTGAGGAGATTATGAAGTTGCATAGGATACCTTCGAGTATTGTGTCGAACAGAGACCTGAGATTTACGTCGAGGTTGGAAGAGTTTGTAAGATGCTTTGGGTACTAAGTTGAGGTTGAGTTTTGCCTATTGTCCGTAGACGGATGGAAGACATAGAGGGCTGACCAGTCTTTAGAGGATTTTCCTAAGAGCTGGTGTGTTGGATTAAGGTGGATCTTGGGATTGTCATTTGCCATTGATCGAGTTTACCTTCGACAACAGTTTTCATGCTAGTATTGGGATGATGTTGTATGAAGCTTTGTATGGGAGGAGGTGTAGGACTCCTTTGTGTTGGTATGAGTCGGGCGAGAGTGCTATACTCGGACCTGAGATTGTGCAAGAGATGACTGAGAAAATTAAGATGATCCAAGAAAGGATGAGAGCGTCGCAGAGTCACCAGAAGAGCTACCATGATAAGAGAGGGAAAACATTTGAATTCTAAGAGGGAGATCACGTGTTTTTGAGGGTGACGCCAGTGACTATTGTGGGTCGAGATTTGAAGTATAGGAAACTCACTCCACGTTTTATTGGTCCATATCAAATCTTGCAGAGGATAGAAGAGGTAGCCTATCGACTTGCTTTACCAACGTCACTTGCGAATTTCCATGTGTCTCAGTGGAGAAAGTATATTCCGGATCCGTCGCATGTGATTCAGATGGGCGATGTACAAGTGAGGGATAACCTGACAGTGGAAGCATTACCTGTGCGGATTGACGATCGAGAGATGAAGCAACCGCAGGGTAAAGGCGTAGCTTTGGTGAAGGTGTTGTGGGGTGGACCAGCTGGCGAAAGTTGGACTTGGGAACGTGAAGATCGGATGAGGGAATCGTATCCGACTCTATTTCCTTGAGGTAATTTTCAAGGGCGAAAATTCTTTAAGTGGGGGAGAGTTGTAACACCCCAAATTTGTAAGAATAATTATTTAATTTATTTAAATATAATATTCGTGATTTTTGGTGAATTTTGGTGTTTTGGGCATTGTGTAGAATTTTGGTTATTTAATTAATAATAGTATATAATACAGAATATATTAGTATTATTATTAATTTAAATAATATTAGAGGAATTAAGGGCAATATGGACTTTTGAGGAGGATTAATGAGGGTAGTATGGGAGTGATGACTTAAGGGCAGTTCGTTGCTCCGGGGAGCTAGCATGGTGCCGTCGTTTGAAGACGAGGAGGATTGTCTCGATGTGCTCGTGGCTCCCGGTGTCCGTGAAATTCGTGGCCGTGACATTGTTGCCCGGAATTCGGGGAGACTAATGGTCAGACAGAACTAGAAACATCGGGACGCCACGTGTGCCTAGGGCTCCGTGTAGCAGTTACTAGGCATTGATGGCTAGTGGATAGCCATCATGGCCTACGAGTGCGTGTTCGCACAAGCCCCTTTGTATAAATAGGGGAAAATCGTTCCATTTGGAACTTTTTGCTCTGATTTCTCTCTATTTCCTTCAGCATTCTTGCCCGTAACCGCCGTCTGCCCACTCCGACCACTGCCTCAACCTTCGAGCAGCTACTTTCATCTACTTAAATCAAGTAAGTTTTCTGATACCTTGCTTGTTTTACTCCTTTTTGTTGTCGATGGTAGGTTGCATGTGGTTAGGGCTAGGTTTAGAGGACGAAATGGGTGAGTTTTTAGCGATTGTTGGTGGTGGACGGTGGTTGTGCCATTTTTCTACCTATGACATGTCGCCGGAGTTAGTAGTATGTTTCAGAGAGGAGGATGGTTCACGGCGATGTTGCGGCAGCTATACATGTGTGACCGCCGTGTCTGTTCATCTTTTGGGTGGGTGATGAGTTTTCCAGTAGAACATTCCCAGATTCTGGTGAAGCTTTGCGATTTCCGGCGAAGGTTCAAACGGAAACTGGGTATGAGTGCGGGGAAGCTCCTCGCTCGGGGATGATTAGTTTCGAGCGTCTCCTCACGGGGAGGTGTCAGCTTTTCCTTTGACGTCCCCAGCCCTCTGCACACCCTTTCACTTGACTTAGCGGTGGAAGGGTGGATTTGATTTGTTGTCGAATTCACTTTCTTCTCTACTTTTCAGGTGATTGTAATGGCGACGGGGCCAGATAGAGAGGTTATCATAGATACGTCCGAGGAAGAAACAGGCTCCGAGGATAATAGTAGCTCGACGGCCACGAGTTCGACGGCTTCGAGTTCTCCCAGCGATGTTGGGGAGGAAGAGGAGATAGACGACATGGACGAGGACGTCGTCGTAGATTCCGTTGAGGAATGGGAGGTGGCCGAGCCCGCTGAGCACGTGTCTTCTTTTGCGAAGTATTTGGGGGATGTTTTTACGGAGGTTGGACTGGAGGGAGAGTGGAAGGTGCACTTCCCTTCCGTGGATGAACGGGTCTGCACGAACTTCGGGGACTGTTTCACGATGTACAAATATTCCTTTAATGTTCGTGCATTTGAAATTGGCCCCCACACAGCTGCATCCTAACTCGTTGGCCTTCATCCGGGCGTTCGAGCTGGTATGCGAGCATCTTTCCATAGGGATTACTCTCCCTCTGTTCTTCACTGTCTTCCATCTTCAAAGGCAGCTATCGGGGAGGAAGTATGGTTGGGTGTCTTTGAAGCAGCCCCGCAAGTTGTTTAAGCCCTTCTCGGGGTCAATACGGACGTTCAAGGAGCGTTATTATGTTGTCGAGCCCCTGTCTGAAGCTGCCCAGGACAGTAAGTATGTCTGGGAGATTGAGGTGGGTGAGGATGGGAACGAACTGCACGAAGAAGAGGGGACGTTTATCGGGCAGAGAATCTATAAGTTCCCCATCCATTGGGCACCCGATCATTTCGTCAAGAAGCCCGGTGACTATGTTCTCCAACCAAGCGAGCTACGCGGGCAGGACGCCGTGGCATACGAGGTGCTGGTGAAGTGGGTCAACTCCTTCCGGCTTGCTGAGTGCTGGACGAGCAAGGGTAATTCGGTCTTCGAGGAAGACGGGAGTCAGAGGGTTGAGCGTCGATTTATCAATATCAAGGTACTGCTGGAGTGCAAGACTCCCGAGGACGCCGAGAAGCTGCTGGGTAGTCTTAGTTATTTAGCTTTGTTTGCATTATTTCTTTTCCTCGTATCTAACGTGCTCGTATTTTGTTTGTGCAGGTGAGATGCCTCAGGCTCATGACCGGGTTGTGAGGAATGCTCTTGCGAGGAACAAGGCCGGAGCGGCTCCTCCGAAGTCTCGGTTTACTGGTGCTCGTGCTCCTCTTCTAGTGGAGTCTGCTGCGGGGACCTCTTCCTCTCCTACTCCTGATCCCCGGGGGTCTCCTCTTCCTTTGGTCGGTCGATCCAAACGGACAAGAATTACGGACGCTGTGGATCTCACTCGGGTACCTGAGAAAGGGAAGTTCGAGCTTCCTCCTTGTATCCTTGACAGGAAATTCTTCGAGGGGAACTCTCTGATTGTGCCTCGGGCGGAGTATTTTCCCTTTGAAAGCATGGATCGCCCGAGCAAGAGGGTGCTGGTGGCTCAGGACGCTTCAGCTTTGGTTAGGATGCTGGAGATGGCGGCCGTTTACGCCGAAGGGGACTCCGCAACAGAGTCCGAACTTACCGCTGCTCGGGCTTCCATGGCGTCCCTCGGAGAAGAAGCTAAGGTTATCGAAGATGCTCGGAAGAAGGCTGAGGAGGAGGTGGCTCGGTTGAAGAAGGAGAACTCCACGCCGGCGGAGGAGAAGAAAGTTGTCGAGGAGCTGGTCCAGCGGCTGAGGGCGGCCAATGCCCCGGGTGATGATGAGCCGGAAGATGTGAAGGAATTGAAGACGAGATCCGAGCTAGTTGCCCGTTTGCTGACGGCCGAGGATGATGGTATTTTCGTCGCGGAGGAGTCTTTCGGAAACGTTGTGGCTCAACTGCGGGTGGTGAACCCTGAGCTTGACTTTTCTGTCGAGGGCACCCACTATCTTGTGCACGTTGAGGATGGTCGGATCGTCATGCCGGATGCTCTCCTTGAAGGGAATAACAAGGATCAGCCCGCGGAGGACCAGGGACCTCAGTTCGAGCCTGCCGAGCATGTGGATGAGTGATGAGTTTGTGTTCTGATGTTGTTGTAATCTGTCCGGCCTGCGTGACGAGTATTGTTGTAATTTATTTTTGGGGGACGTGGCCCCCGTTTAATGTAACTCAGTACAATCATGGTCCTTGTGGCCACTTATTATGTTAAGTTATTATATGTTCGATTCTGTTATCTGCATGAATTTACTTGCTTTTATTTTTTGCTAAGTGTTGTGCTCATGCTCGTTGTGAATGTATATCTCCCCGTGATTGGGAGTATTTGACTTGCACAAATATTTTAGGGGGATTGCTCGTTGTAGATGTGTTCGGCAGTGAGGGGAACTGGTCGAACGGTCGGGAATATCCTGGCGGGGGTGCGGAGTTCAGGTCGCGTTTGAGGCCTGAATTCGCGGCGTGAACGTCCCATCGCGAGCTGGGGTTCTGCCAGTCACTTGTACCTAAACGTGCATAGTGGTTTAGTAGCTGACGTTCATCGTTGTGACGGGTCAAACCGAGAATTTAGTTGTAGTATTGTTTTAGCTTTTCAGCGTTCCATGGTCGAGCAAGTTCTTCCCTGGTGAGATGTTCTAGGTAGTAGGCCCCATTTTCCGTTTTTGCTCGGACGCGATAGGGTCCTTCCCAGTTGGCTGCTAGTTTGCCTTCGCGAGAGTCTTTGTGGTTTCTTCTTAGAACAAGGCTTCCCACGTCGAACTCTCGTCGTATCACCTTGGCGTTGTGCCTGATGGCAATTTTTTGTTTTAGTGAGGCTTCGCGGAGGGCTTCCCGGGTTCGGATTTCCTCGACGAGGTCGAGTTCTTCTCTTAATGATTCGGCATTCATCTCCTCGTCTAGGGGCGACTCTGTCCGCCTGGAGGGTACGTGAACTTTAACGGGGATTACAGCCTCGGTTCTGTATGCTAGATGGAAAGGTGTTTCCCCGGTCGTTAAGTGTGGAGTTGTGCGGTATGCCCATAGTACGTTGTGCAGTTCCTCGACCCATGCCTTCTTTGTTTCGTCCAGCCTTCGGTTGAGGCCTCGAAGGATGACTCGGTTGGCTGCTTTAGCCTGCCCATTTGTTTGAGGGTGCTCTACAGATGCGAAGTGCTGTTTGGTGCCCAGTTGGGCGACGAAGTCTTGGAACTTCCTGTCCGTGAATTGCGTCCCGTTGTCCGCTACTATCGCTTGGGGGATACCGAAATGTGCAAGAATGTTTCGTTTGTAGAAGCGCAGGATGTTCAGGGCAGTTATTTTGGCTAGAGCTTCCGCTTCTATCCATTTTGTGAAATAGTCTATGCCCACTATTAGGTATTTGTTCTGACTCAATCCTACCACGAAGGGTACTAGGATGTCTAGGCCCCACCAGGCGAATGGCCACGGGGAGGACATAGCCTTGAGCTCGTTAGGCAGAGCTAGGTGCATGTCCCCGTATCGTTGGCACTTATCGCATTTCTTCACGTGTTCTTTCGTGTCATGGTGCATGGTCGGCCAATAGTATCCTGCTCTGAGGGCCTTTCAGGCAAGCGACCTTCCTCCGAGATGTTGGGCGTTGATTCCTTCGTGGATTTCGTGAAGGATGTGCGCGACCATCTCTTCCTAGACGCATTTGATTAGTGGAATGGAGAATCCCCGCCTGTAGAGTTTATCTTCGACCAAGACGTAAGAGCAGGCTCTTCGCCTGACTGTGCTGGCCTCCTTTGGGTCAGACGAAAGTTCGTTTTTGGCGAGATAGTTGTAGACAGGGGTCATCCAGCAGTTGTTGTCGCCGATCACCTGCACGTCGAGTGTCGGGGAGGCTTTCTCGATGCTGGGTCGAGGGAGTACTTCCTGTATGACGGATTTGTTTCCGCCTTTCTTCTTTGTGCTGGCTAGTTTGGATAGCACGCCTGCTCGCACATTATGTTCGCGGGGAACATGTTTTACTTCCACTGTTGCGAACTTCGCCATCTCCTTCTTGACCAGGGCCAAGTATTCGGTCAGGTTGTCATTTTTGGCTTAATATTCTCCCCGGACCTGGAGGGCCACGAGTTGTGAATCCGTACAAATGATGTCTTCTTCTGCGCCCAGGTCCTCGGCAAGGCATAGCCCAGTGAGGAAGGCCTCGTACTCAGCCTGGTTGTTGGAGGTTGGGAAGGACAGGGTGAGTGATACTTCAACGATGATTCCTTCGTTGCTTTCCAGTATGATGCCCACGCCGCTCCCTGTCGAGCTTGAGGCACCGTCAACGAAAATGGTCCATTTGTACGCTTCGCTTGCGGGGGAGTCCGCGAGTGTCATCTCCGCTACGAAGTCGGCCAGCTTGGGCCTTGAGGGCTTTTCTGCTTTCGTATTGAATGTAAAATTCGGGCAGTTCTAACGACCATTTGAGCATTCGGATGGCCATATCTGGTCGTCTGAGTAGCTGCTTTATGGGTTGATCTGTTCGAATCACGATCGTGTGAGCCAGGAAGTAATGTCTTAATCTTCTGGCTCCGTTGATGGGGGCCAGTGCCACCTTCTCTATCTGTTAGTATCTTAACTCTGGTCCTTGCAGCGTTTTGCTCGTGAAATATATGGGTTTCTGCCCGTCGGGTGTCCCGCGGATGAGAGCGGCGCTCACTGCTTCGGTTGCTACGGTGAGGTACAGGTACAACATTTCGCCAATGTCCGGGCGAGAGAGGACCGGTGGCTCTGAGAGTGCTCGTTTCAGATAAAGAAGGGCCTTGTCACACTCTTCGGTCCATTCGAATGCTGCCTCTTTGCAGAGGAGTTTGAAGAATGGTATGGCGTGCTGGGCGGACTTAGCCACAAAACGAGATAGTGATGTGAGCATCCCGTTGAGGGACTGGATGGATTTTTTGGTCCTGGGCGTAGGAAACTCGGAAAATGCCCGAAATTTGTCGGGATTGGCTTCAATCCCTCGTTCTGTTAAGTAGAAGCCGGGGAATTTGCCTGCCCGGACACCGAACGTGCACTTCTCCGGATTAAAACGCATTTTGTATTTCCTGGCCTGTTCGAAGACCTTTCTCAAATGGGCAGTATGATCGGTTTCCTCGTGGGATTTTACGATCATGTCGTCCATGTAGACTTCGAGCATGTCACCTATTTCTCCCCGGAATACCTTGTTCATCATTCGTTGGTACGTTGCCCCGACATTCTTCAGGCCGAAGGGAATTACGTTGTAGTAATAGTTGCCCGATTCGGTCATGAAGGCCGTATATTTTTTGTCAGACATTGCCATTGGAATTTGATTGTAGCCCGAGTAGGCGTCCATGAACGTTAAAAGTTTCCATTAGATTTTTTAACTAGTACAACGTTGGATAGCCAAGGGGTGTACTTGGCCTCTGAAATAAATTTGGCCTCGAGGAGGTCCTTTACAACTTTTTCAGCAGCCTCCGTTTTCTCCGGAGACTGCTTTCTCCTACGTTGTGCTACGGCCTTGACGGCCGGGTCGATTGTCAGCTGGTGACAGGCCACAGATGGATCGAAGCCGGGCATTTCGGCGGCGCTCCATGCGAAGAGGTCGGCATTCTCCCGGAGGCATGCTTTGAGCTGCTTCCTCGCAATGTCGGGCAGGTCCGCTCCAATCTTCACTCCCCGTTGGGGGACTTCGCCAAACAGAACGATCTCGAAGTTACCATTCGGGATACGGCGCATCGAATGGGAGCTGCTGTTGGACGATGTAGACGGGTTGGCAGAAGCTGCTCGTTCCTCCGGTTGGTCTTCTTCGGGGAAGCGACTGTCGAGGTCGATGGAGTCGACCTGGGGCAGAGGCTTGGCTCCCTCTGAGCTGCTTGGCAATGCTGGCTTGCCCGACGCATTCGGCTTGGATGCAATGGTGTTGAGCCCCTTTGTAGCTGCCTCGAAACACCGTCGTGCAGCTTCGATGTCGCCGTGGAGGGTGGCAACCATTCCCTTTGAAGTGTAATACTTCATCTTCAGGTGGACTGTTGAGGGCACCGCTACCAACTCAGCCAGAGTTAGCCTTCCAAAAATGCACTGGTAAAGCGACGGGCAGTCGATTACCAGAAATTGCACCTTGATGGATCTGGCCATCTCAGCTGATCTGAAGGTCACGATCAGTTCGACGTATCCCCACGGCTTGGTCACTGACCCGTTGAACCCCTGTAAATCTGACCCTACATAGGGGATAAGGTGCGATTCGTCTAGCTGAAGTGTTAAAAACAGCTGGGAGTACATGATGTCGACCGAGCTACCCTGGTCGACGAGTATTCTACGAACGTCGAAATTCGCCATCCGGGCTCTGACGAGCAAAGGTATGCTTGAGTTCGGGGAACCCCCGAGGAGCTCCTCCCGGTAGAAGGAGATGAGGACGGAGCCTTTCTGGGCCTGATCAAGCGTGGTCACCTTGTTGGAGCTTGTGTTGATCAGGTGCTCGAACTTTCGTTTCATGGAGCCCATAGTGACTTTGTTGAAACCCCCGCCAGAGATGACCATGGCGGAGGGAAATGTCTTCCACGGGCTATGGGCCGCGAAATAAACAGGGGCGCTGAGCCCGTCCGGGACGTAGAAGTCCTATGGTCGCGATATGGACATAGCAGCCTGTATATTGGCATCTTCCGAGGAGGGTACCTCCTCCTCTATCTTCTTGGACTCCTGGGCGTCCTGCCGAGGAGTGTCCTTCTTCTTCGCGAACTGTTTCAGGTGGTCGTCCCTGATCAGTATCTCAATGGCATCCTTCAGATAGATGCAGTCCTCTGTAGTGTGGCTGTGACTCTTGTGGAAACGACAGTATTTTGATTTGTCCATGTTTGTCCTGTTCGGCAATTGCTTGGGGAACCGGACCCCTGCCTGCTTGAACTCCGAATTGGTACATTCGGACAATATCTTTTCCCTGGAGACGGTCAGGGGTGTAGTCATGGAACCGCCCGGAGGGTCCCTTGTTGTCCCGGGAGTCACGAGGACGGTCCTCGCGCCTCCGTTCGCCCCGACGAGATGTCGAAGCTTCCTCTCCTCTGGATGCTCGAGCATTCTCCTGATGTCGTGATGCTCGGACGTTGTTGGCCACAACCTTCTCTTCGTACTGAATGTGTGATTGGGCTTTGAGGATGAGGGCGTCTAAGTTCCTCGGTGGTGCGAGGCCAATGGCTTTAGAAAACTCAGAGTCTGGGCGGAGCCCTTGCTCGAGCAGAAACTTCTTCATTCCGTCCGTTGTAGGGACTTGTACATCTTCCTTGTTGAACCTCTCGATATATGCGCGGAGAGGTTCGCCTTTTCCTTGGATTATGGCCCCAACGGAAGCCTCGGTTTTGGGGTGGCGGTGAGATGCTGTGAAGTGCCGTGAGAACATCCTGCCCAGTTGTCTCCACGAGGTAATGGACTCCTCGGGCAGTTGCTTGAACCATGTCATCGCTCCCTTTCGGAGCGTGGTCGGGAACAGTCGGCATTTGATGGTGCCTCGTACGTCGCAGTAGTCTAACAATCGATCGATGTTATCAATGTGCTCGTCAGGGTCAGTGGTTCCGTCGTACATGCCCAGTGATGGGGGTTTCTCCAAGCCTTTTGGTAGACGGGTAGCCAAGATCTCCTGGGACAGCGGGCCGCGAGGCACATCGTCGCTGCTAGAACTGGTGTATGATGGGGACCGGAGGGGATGCTCGCGGCGGCGGTTCCTTCGGGGGGAAGGGGAGCGGTTCCTTCGCGGAGAAGGTGAGCGGTTCCTTCGAGGAGAACGTGAGCGGGCCCAGCCTTTAGACTTGATCGGGGGAGATTACTCATTTCTTCGAGTCCTCTTGTGGTCGTGAGCGTGCTGGTCACGCGGGGAGATCTGGTCGCGCTTCCGAGCTGCGCGAGGATCAGGCTCTTGGCGCAATCTTCGGTCGATGTCTCTCCGGGGCTGCGGGCTCCTTGATCGTCGCTGGTTCCTCCGTGGAGGAGGGGATCTTGGACGGTTGGACTTTTCTAACGCCCCGATCCTCTCGTTTTGCTGCAGGATCAGGGTGTTGGTTTTGTTGATCGCCTCTAGGAGGGCTGCCACGGTCAGGTCGGCGTTAGGCGGAACAGGAACGGGCTGGACGTTAAGTGAAGGCTGATCGTTGTTGCGATCAGCAGGGGTAGGGGAAGGAGAAGCAGTGGCTTCGTCCCTGAGGAAACGGGTATCTCGGAGGAGAGATGAGTGACCTTTAACGTCAGATTTGTTGACGGGGAGGATGATGGTTTGGAGAGCATCCTTGGTGCGATCTTGGGAGGCCATGATCGTGATGATGTTTGAGAATTGTTTTGATCTTCGGTTTCTGAGGAAAGAAAGATGGGGAGAACAATGATTCCCACAGACGGCGCCACTGATCGTGAAGGCTGGATCAGATCCTATAGAAGTGGGCCACCAATTACGTCAGGGATGCTGGTCGTATGGAGAGGAGGGGGTGTACCTGCAAGGTACTCTGACGCTCAAGTAAGAAAGGGTCAGAGAAAAGGGGCAAGTACAAAGTATGAGTTCTTAGGGTGAATATTGGATACCTGACCCTCTCAAGCGAGAGGGTTTATATAGAGCCCCCAGCGCGTGGCCAACGGTTCTATTTTCGGGGAAAAATAACCGTTTTCCCCAAAGAATAGGTAACTACCCAAACTAGCCGTTATGTCGGGCAGGGTGCCCAAAACTAGCCGTTATGTCGGGCATAGGCATGGTCCCGGGCACTTGCCCACAGCTGTTCGGGGAGTAATGAAGTCGTGCGTAATGAGCAGTAATTCCGGGGAGGAATGTTGCATTCCTTGTCCGGTTTGAGGGGCAGAAAGGTAACTTTTGCCCCTCTGTGGATTGGACTTAGGCAATTTGGGCCGCTCTGGAGCAAAAGCGGATTGGGCCATGTCTAGCCATTGGTCCAGTCCATAACACATTTATTTGGCATTGATGTATTTTATGATATGGTGATTTTGATGTTTTCCTTGTGATAACCATGATGATGATGTATATGATGATGACGCCATTTTATGCATATCCTATTTTTATATTGAATATAATGAATTGTGATTACTCATCCTGCCTGTTTGAATGTTGCCTCCACGTGGGTAACGTGCAGGTGATCCAGATTAGTCGTGGATGCCTTCGAGGATATTTGGAGTTTATTTTGCTTTTGGTCAATGTAGAGGGTCTTGCTCTGATAGTGTAACATCGGGTTGGGTCGTTGAGTCGAACCATTGTTGAGTTGTTATTTTGTTGTTATTTGATGATTTGATTTTATTTTGAAAACCTTTTTATGTTGGATTATTGTGGTTATGGTGGTTCCGCTGCTGTTGATGGTTTTTGACAATTTGAGGAAAACCCGTTGTTTACGGAGCAAATGTTTTATTTTGAGATTATTGAGAAATGTGCACCCTTCTGAGGTGATTTTACTCTGATAATTTGTGTATTTTGCCTTGTATTTTTGTGGGGTAGAAAAGGGTGTTACATTAGTGGTCTGAGAAAATCAAAGGAGGTGATCAAAATTTTATGCAAGGCTCGAGCATGCATTTGGTGTATGAGGATGTGGTTGCAATATAGAAAAATGATCAAGGAATTCCTGCACCTAAAAAATCCTATAAGGATTCAATGATGGGGAATTGTAGCGGAGTCGAGCAGAATAATGGTATCATGTTTGTTATTTTGTCATAAATAATCTCTCAATGGATAATGAGGAAAATAATCTTCTAGTATAAGAATGGAAGACAAGTCACTATGATTGTCCAATTTTTATAATTTTGGGCAAAGAATAAGCATGGATTGCATAACCATGGAAATCAAGATTTGTTGTTAAATGTCTTGGTAGGAAGATTATTAGGCCTTGGAAACTAGGTTGAAACAAATGTGGGTGAGGAATGGTATTATCAATATTATAGATATGAGTAACGACTTTTTTCTTGTGACTTCCTCGAATAAAAATGGTCAATATCATGCTTTAATGGATGACCCTTGGTAAATATATGATCATTATCTCACTGTTAGGGAATGAAACCCTATTTTTCATCCAAACAATGACCAAATTGTGAAGGTGGTGGTTTGGATGAGATTTCCATGGTTACTAATTGAATATTATGATGAAAAATTTCTTACATTCACCGATAACAGAATCGGTATCACAATGAAGGTGGACAATGATACTTTTCTTTAAAAATAAGGAAAGTATGTGAGATTGTTTGTGGAGGTTTGTCTGTCAAAAGCACTACTTGTTATGTTCATTATTAGAGATAAAGTCTATAAGGTGGAATATACAAAAGGTTACATTTTGCCATGTCTTAATTGTGGAAAGTATGGTTATTATATTGAATGTGGTAGAGAGAAAGTAACTCCCATAGCTAAGGAAGGAGAGGGTTTCAAAGAGGGAGAAAATAACGTGAAGGCCTATGTTAATCAAGGTGGTAATAAAATGCAAGAGAGTCCTAGGTCGATCGTCAGTAAACAGTGACGTTTAAAGAAAAAAAAGGAGAATGATTTAATGGTGGTGCATGGTGGTTCGATGAATGTACTTGTAGTAGTTACTACTAGAACAAAATTAATGGGATCAAGATTTGTTATTTTGGATAAATATATCTCAAATTTGGAAGTTGATAATTTTGAGGAGGAACAAAAATTGGGAGAGAGTATCTCACAAAAGATCATGCAGAATCAGAAGAGAGAGACTTTATCATGCAAGAATATAAAAAGGAAGATTATTAATGGGCCTTTTAGGAGTAATGTAGAATTCACATACAAAATCGTCTCAAAAAAATATATTGATAAAAATGGTAATACTCAGGTTCCACGTGATAGCATTAAAGAAAAACCCGAGAATGTTACTATGTCGAATGTTGAGAAACTTGTAGAAATCCATTATATTAATAATATTGAAATATTCATTGTTAGTCATTTTAAAAATTCTACACAAGCTCCTACCAATGAAAGGTACAAGACAAAGTATGAGTTCATAGCCCTGCCAAATACTAATATACTTAATAATAATGGTTCAAAAATTAATGAAGTGGACTCAATTCAAGCAAATTATGGCAAGAATCACACTGCGGCTTCTAATCTTTCTAAACCCCCTGATGCCAAGTTGAAAAATGCAAACTTGCAGAATAATGTCGAAATAGACATTGGCCAAGAAGGATTAGTGTAGAGGATTATTGTATCTTTTATGTTGAGTGTGTGGTTGATTGCAAGAGATTTTATTGATATCGTAAGTGCTTCGAAAAAAATGAGGAGCTTTCGCTTCTACTTGTGGGTGTGGTAAATTTGTGGAGAGATTTAATACTTGCAACCTTATTCATATAAAATTGGTTGGCTCTAAATATATATGAAGAGGACCTACTTTCCACGGTAGAAATGAGATATTTGAAAAGCTTGATTGAGCTTTTTATAATGCTAATTTGAGGTTTAATTTTCTGGATGTATATACCAAATTTCTTGCTCATGTGAATTTCTCTGAACATTATCCCATTTTAATTATGTCATTTAGTAATGCTCATCAAGCAAAAGTCAAATATTTTTTCGTTTTAAAATTGCATGTATAACAGAACCTACTTAAATTAATATGATTAAAGATGCATTTAATCCCTCTACTATTAATGAAAAATTGAAATTAATGCAAGATAAATTCAAGAACGTGAAGAATATTAACTTTAGTATTGTAGTTGTTTAAAAGCGAGAACTACGGACTCGAGTTAATGGAATTTGGAGGCTGCGGGCAAGTTGGTCAAAAAAATAAATTTCTCCATAAATTATAGTTCAAGCTTCAACGCGATCCGTAAAAAAATTCTTCAACAAGAGAAACTAATGTGGTTTCAGTGTTCTCGAGTTAAGTGGCTTCATGATGAGCATCGTAATAGGAAGTACAATCATTTGAAAGTTGTTAACAAGAGAAGGAAAAATCATGTTCAAATGCTCAACAACACTAATGGTACATGGGTGGAAGATATTTTACCAACTTCAAGCTATGGCCACCTCTTTTTACAAGAATCTTTTTGTTAAGTCTGTTTAAAGGATACATGGTTCCAGAGACTAGTTTCGTATCCTAGAGTTTCCTAACATTCTTTAAATCTTCAGTTATGTTCTGCTTACACTCACCTTACACCTACACAGTATACACTGTTCACAAATACGGCGAACAGTTTCGTAAACAGTGAAACCGTACATGAATAGTGACGTGAACAGTGTGTCATGTGAACAGTGTCCGTAAACAGTTCATGAACAGTGACTTTTAATAGTAAATCAAAGCTGGTAAATGAAATATAAAAAATTGGTTAATTAAGTGATGAAGTTGGTCAGGTTGTTCATGGAGTCAGATTTTACTCTAGAAGATGTGTGTATTGCTGTCTTTGACTATGAAGGTAAAAAATGTCCAGGAGTTGATGGGTTCAACTTCAAGTTCATTAAATCTTGCTGGGAGGTTTTTGAGACTGATATCTCTAATTGTGTTATCGAATTCTTTAATTCTGGTATGTTGCCTAAAGTCTTCGTGTCGTCTTTCATCTCGCTTGTTCCGAAAGTAGATAATCCCTAAAGTTTTGCTAATTTCAGAACAATAAGTCTAATTGGGTGTGTGAAAAAATGTATATCTAAGATGCTAGCAAGGAGATTGAGAATGGTCATTAATAAGTTGGTCTCGCTGTCCCAAACCGCTTTTATCCCGGGTCGGCAACTTCTTGATAGCGCTTTAGTGGCTAGTGAGACAATTGATTTTGCTAGAAGATATAAGAAGAATTGTCCTTTGTTTAAAGTAGATTTCGCGCAAGCTTATGATTGCGTAGAATGGTCGTTCTTAGACTCAATGTTGATTAAATAGGTTTCGAGGATAACTGGTTGAAGTGGGTGAGAGGCTCAGTTTACGATAGCTATATGTCGGTTCTAATCAACGGTAGCCCATCGAAAGATTTCAAGGCTACGAGGGGTTTGAAATAAGGAGACCCCCTCTCTCCTTTCTTGCTCGCTATTGTAGTCGAAGGTCTTGCTTGTATGGTCAGAAGAGCATCTTCCTTGAATATTCTTTCTGACTTTAAATTTAACGAATACGCTTCTGTTAGTATTCTTTAGTTTGCTGATGATACTCTGATTTTCGGTGATGGGTCGATATCTAACCTTTGGGATTTTAAGGTAATCTTGAGAGGATTCGAGTTAATTTCTGGTTTAAAGATTAATTTTGCCAAGAGTTGTCTTTACGAGGTCGGTTTAGAGAAGGAATTTTTGGTGGCAGCAATACAGTTCCCCATTGTAAATCGGGATCTCTTCCCTTTAAGTTTCTCGGATTATTTATTGGAGGCAATCAACGTCGAATCTCGTTTTGGCGTCTGGTTTTGGCTTGTATGAGGGCTAGACTTTCTAATTGGACTGGTCGGAATATGTCGATCGGTGGCCGGGTTACTTTAATTAATTCAGTCCTTGTGAACCTTCTGATTAACCATCTGTCTTTCTATAAGGTTCCGAAACAGGTCGTGAAGGAAATCATCGCCATTCAAAGATGTTTCCTTTGGGCTGGCTCATCGAATAAAAGCTTTATTCTGTGGGTTAGCTGGAAGTCTGTGTGTAAAGCAAAAATCAATGGAGGTCTTGGAATAAAACATGTAGGTTTGTTCAACAGGGCGATTCTTGCTAAGTGGTCCTGGAGGTTCACCCGCGACGGCAATGAGATTTGGCGTTCTTTGCTTGTTAGTAGGTACGGTAATTTGAGCTTAAAGTTGCAGTCTTATAAGGAGGTAGGAAATCAATTCAGGGATTCTAATTAGATGAAAGACATCATGGCTATTTTATCTTTTGAAGCCCAACTGAGTTTCTGCAGTCTGCTAGCGTGTAATATTGGTTCAGGTGCTGGTACTGCTTTTTGGCAGTCGGTTTGGATTGGTAATTGTTCCTTGAAAGAGTCCTTCCCTGTTCTGTTTGAAGCGAGCAAGGCAAAAAAGGGTTATGTTTGTGATATAGGAGGTTGGGAATTGGGAAGGTGGTGCTGGAAAATTGTGGAAACAATGTTTGTCGACAGACTTGCGTGATATGTCTGTGCTTCTGGATAGTGTGTAGATCAAGCGGGATATCTCGGATGAGTGGACGAGGAAATTAGATCAATCTTCCGGCTTCACCGTCAGCTCGTTCTATAACTGTATTAATTCTTGGGAGAGCTTTGTTTCGGTTGACGACGCTACAGCTGAAGTGCTGGATCTTGTTTGGAAAACGTTCATCCCTATGAAGATTAAAGTCTTTGCTTGGAGGTTGGTTATTGACAGATTACCTACGCGATCAAACCTTGTGGCGAAACATATTATCACTAATGCTCATGACAAGGTGTGTATGTTTTGTTTTTTTGGATATTAAGGATTCTTCCCATCTTTTCTTTAAATGTCCTAAAACAACTCTGGTGTGGCAAAACGTTTGTGCTTGGGTCGATATTGATATGATTGTGGAAACAGATTGTTGTCTTCACGTAATGTCTTGGTTCTTGCGTCTTCATGGTCGTGGTAGCTCCGGGTCCATTAATTCCATTTGGTTAAGACGTGTTGGAATATTTGGAGGATTCAAAATAATATCCTCTTTAACGACAAGGTTTGTAACGTTGAATCCATTGTTAACGATATTGTCGTGTCTTCTTGGAATTGGTTGGTTTTAGGTAATTATTCTAGGAGGAAGTGTAGTCTATATGAATGGACCAAATTCCCTTTGATTTCTTGTAACTTTGTTGTTAGGGGATGGTGTAGGTTGTGGTTGGGCCTTGTCCCTTTCTGTCGATTGTTCTTTCTATCTTTTTTGGTTTGAGATTTCCTTAATCTCTTATTAATGAAGTCTGCTTATAAAAAAAAGTGATGAAGTTGGTTAACAAATGCCCAAATATTAAAAATATTTTTTGCAAGTAAAACAAAGTTGGTTAATGCAATATAAAAAGATGGTTAATAAATGTCCAGATATTAAAATAATTTTTAATAGTAAAATAAAATTGGTCAATGCAATATAAAACGTTGGTTAATGAAGTTATAACATTAATTAATAAATGCTCAGATATAAAAAAAAATTAATTTTTATATCTTTTTAAGAAAATTATTTTATTATTAAAATATTTCACTGTTCATCATATTGGTGAACAGTGAAATACGGTGTAGGTGTATGAATAGGTGTAAGAATAACATTTCTCTTAAATCTTTTAGGTGTTGATGTGAATGATACAGAGATTAAATGAGAGGTTTTTGATATGGGATAGTGGAAAGCACCTGACCTAGATGTCTATCCTACTTGTTTTCTCAAAATACCAAGGATGTCATTAGATTAAATACTTGTAATTTTGTTAAAAAATAGTGGGATAATCTAGATCCGTTTGTTGAGATTAATAAAAATATATCTGTTTAATTTCTATGATATCACATGCTGAGTTTATTTTTTTTAATAATCAAATATATTATAAGGATACAAAGAGGTATCCAAACTCATGTACAAAAGTAACTCCACCCCACTATAATCACTTTACATAAAATCACAAGGTGATTTTAACCAATCGTAATAATTACACGTAAAAATTTTCTTCGATTTCTTCCCAATCCACCACCATGACAGATGAATGATCTTATCAGCCACTAGACCAGCCTCCCAAATCTCATCTCTAAACATGATTTTGTTTCTAGTAGACCACAGACACCAACCAATTACCAGCCACAAACCCACAACATTGTTAGTACTCACACTATTCAAATGTAAGGCATGAATCCACTGTCTGAGATGATCTTGAGCATTTGCAGCGAAAATCTCTCTAACTCCCAACCAAACATTAATACGCTGCCACACTTTTGAGCTTTTATGACAATTTAACAGCAAGTGCATAATATCTTCCTCGGTCATGAAACATAAGGGACATACCATATCATGTGTATTTGAGATAATTCCACGAAGGCGGAGGTTATCACGAGTCGGGAGTCTGTTATGAAACAACCTCAAACCAAACAGAATGGTTTTCAAAGGGGAGGAAGCCAACCATAGAGATTTGAAGACTGCTATGGAATCGGCCATGACAGAAGCATCGAAGGAAGATTGTAACAGAAATTTCTAACCTAAACTTACAGTATAACCATTAGTTGTATCATCAGTCCAAGTCACCACATCCATAGTGTCTTTGCACATTGAAATTTCCTCCAGCATTCCCAGTAGTAAATTATATGCCTGCTGCAATTGAGGACACAAAACTGTGCCAACAAATTTGATATTCCAAACCCATTGGTCTCCATTCCACACACCATTGTCTACTATCCTGCTATTTTGTCTTTGTGCCGCAGCCCACAATTCCAGAAAGATGACTGATAGCTTATCCACACCACACCACTTGGACGACCAAAATAAGGTGCCTTCTCCATTCCCCACTTTAGATGAAGTTAAACTGTAAAAAGATTCGTGACCAAAAGAACGAGAAGTGTTTAGTAAATCCCGCCACCAAAGAGAAGGTCATACCTTATACTTTGGAATTTCTCCTTGCATCAAATAAACATTGAATTGCCTGTACCAACCCACAAGAATTTCGTTCCACAAGCTCGTAATAGGATTGATACATTTCCATAACCATTTAGCAATCAAAGCTAAGTTAAAGCACCTAATGTCCAAAATACCTAGACCACAATACTCTTTAGCTTTGCAAACCCGACTCCAATTAATCCAAGCTATACCTTTTTTGTTAATTGTTCCATTCCATAAAAACCTTCTCTGCAATGTCGTAAGGATCGTAGCCACCTTATGAGGCATTTTATAGAAAGACATAAAGTGGATAGGCAAATTGGACATATCTGGTTTGATAAGAGTAGTTCTACCACCCATTAACATAAACCTCCCTTTCCAAGAAGCAAGTCTGACTTGAACCTTATCAATGTCTGGTTTCCAAAAAGAAACAAGCCTATGATTACTGTAACACCCCAAATTTCGGAAAAATAGTTATTTAATTTATTTAAATATTGTATTCGTGAATTTCTGTGAATTTTGGTGATTCGTGCTGATGTCGGAATTTTTGAGGAATTTTAGTTATTTAATTAAATAATAGTATATATTATGGAATATATTATATTATTATTTATTTTAAATAATATTAGAGGAATTAAGGGTAAGATGGACTTTTGAGGAGGATTAGTGAGGGTAATATGGAGAAAGCCCATTTTAGAGGCCCAAGGGTTAGGTTTAACAAAAAGGAGAATTGAGAATAGGATTCATTTTGTTAGACCGTGAAAAGAAGGAAAGAAGTGAGAGCTCTGAGGAAAAAGAAGAAGGCGAGGATTCGAGAAGGTTTCCAAAGACTCAGTAGAGAAAGCTTCGAATCGAAAATCTAAGGTATGGGGAGTATTGCCTTTCATTGTTTTCAATATAGGGATTCGATGTATTTAAAGTGGATTTTGAGGTTTATGAGGGTTTATGGGTTTTATGATAAACTGATGATTTGAGGGTATTTTGTGAATCGATTATTAAGGGTTGAATCGAATCGGATAAAATAAACCTTAAAGGTGATTTTCCCTGTCGATGTTGTTTCGACCTTGTGGTGAAAGGGATTTATGGGGTTTATGGGAATCTTGAGAGTTTGTGAAGGTTTAGGTGGTTTGAGGTTTTGAATAGTGTAATGAATCGACCTAATAGTCATAGGTTTTGTGCCTTTGATTTCCATGATGCCTTAGGAATGTTGTAGGGATGTTTTTGGAGTAATTGGGGTTGAAATCGTAAGGGTTTTTGGATGTGTTGGGCTACTGATGCATAGCAGCGATTTCCTGAAATCGCAGCTTTGCAAAGCGAACCATTCCATCGCAAGGCGAACACTCGCCTCGGACTCGCAAAGCGAGCAGCGCAACGAATGCGCGATAATTTGTGTGATGATACTGGGATGGATCCTGAAGGGTGATTTTTAGCTCGCAAAGCGATTGTCTAAGCGAGTGGCTTCGCAAAGCGAATGAAGGTAGCGAGGATGGACAGAGGGGAAGCCTATCTGGTTTTTGTATGAGGATGGGGTTTCGCTGTCAGCTTCGCAAAGCGAAGGTCCCAGCGAATAGGTTCGCACAACGAACTCAGTAGCGAATGCCTGCTGTTTGCGAAATTTTGTTATGATTCTGTGCTGTCTTGATGTTTTGATGCTGGGATTTTTCTGATGATTTACCTTGTGTATACTGATGATTATGAGATAATGTTTTGTGATGTTTGACGAATATATGAGGATATGATGTAACATGAGATATTGATGAATGATGATGCACATAATGGTTTTTATTGATGATGATGATTATTGACGTTGTGTATCATGCATTCATAGGATTTCTGTGATGATGTTAGACTTCATTCCCATTGTGCGGATATGAGGTAATTTTGACATGCTCCGGTTCTTGTGTGGAACCGATCCTAAGGACGGGGATCTTTGGAGGATGATGGCCTAGAGTCCATCGACTGTGACGATTGGTACCACATGCATGAGTCTTGTTGTGCATTGCATTTATTTGGCATTGATGTATTTTATGATGTTGTGATTTTGATGTTTTCCTTGTGATGACCCTGGAGATGTTGTATATGATGATGGCGCCATTTTATGCATACCTTGTTTTTATATTGATTATAATGAATTATGATTACTCACCCTGCCTGTTTAAATGTTGCCTCCACGTGGGTAACGTGCAGGTGATCAGGCTTAGTTGTGGATGCCTTCGAGGACTTTTGGAGTTTATTTGCTTTTGGTCGATGTAGAGGGTCTTGCTCTGATAGTGTAACATCGGGTTGGGGTCGTTGAGTCGAACCATGTTGAATTGTTATTTTGTTGTTACTTGTTGGTTATTGTGGTTTCTATTTGAAAACCTTTTTAATTTGAATTATTGTGGTTATGGTGGTTCCATTGCTGTTTGATGGCTTTTGATTTATTTTAAGAAAAACCCGTTGTTTACGGAACAAATGTTTTATTTTGAGTTTATTGAGAAATGTGCATCCTTCTGAGGTGATTTTACTCTGATAATTTTGTGTATTTTACCGTGTATATTTGTGGGGTAGAAAAGGGTGTTACAATGACCACCAATATTGACTCCAAGAAAAGTGAATTGGCAAAACTGAACTTTACAAGCTAAGAATCTCTCAGCCGCCTTCATAAACATCTCCTCCACACCAAAACCGAAAATAGAGCTCTTGCTAAAGTTGATCTCCAGCCCAGGAATGATTTGAAATCCTTTGAGTATAACTTTTATCGCCCACAAGTTATTCCAAGAACCATCACCTACGATTACCGTGTCGTCTGCATATTGAAGTAAGTGAAACGATACCTCTTGATTTAAACTGAAGTCTTTATAGATATTCCCCGCTATAGCCCTTCTCATAAAAACCGTCAATCCTTCGGCAACAATAGCAAAAAGATAAGGTGATAGTGGATCACCTTGTCTTAACCCTCTTGTAACTTCAAAATCTCTAATGGTACTTCCATTAACGAGTACAGACATATAGTTTTTAAACACACTTCCTTCCATCCAATTCATCCATTTCCTACCAAAGCCTATGATTTTCATGACATCACGAATATATATCTATTCGACACAATCATATGCCTTGGCGAAGTCTACTTTAAGAATCAACGCTTTGTTGTTACTCTTTTTTGCATAATCCACTATTTCATTCAAAACGAGTACCTCATCTAGCAGGTTTCTACCAGCTATAAACGCCATTTGAGATGGAGATATGTTGATATCCATCACAGTTTTTAGTCTCCTAGCTAACAGTTTGGCTATAACTTTATACACACAGCCGATTATGTTAGACGATGGCTTGGATCTAGAAAGGGGTTGAATAGATCCCACAATTTATTACACGCTAATGGTGTTCCAAAATTGGTTTTAAAAATTTAATGCGGAAGCAACCACTGAATCACTTCGTCTACAATGAACCGCTATTAGAAAAATCGGATATGCGTAAAGCCACTACGAATGATGCGGCGGATGAGAAAATCAAGCAGAATCAACAATACCCAATGTAATCAACTCAAATATATGCACTTGATATTATCCAATCACCAACGGGTGAATTCAACAAACTTAATTCACAAAGCACTTTCGAAACTTGTGCTTAATCAATTTAGCAAACACTTGGCGTGCGAGGCACTCCAAGTGTAAATTTCAAAGCAATGTGAGTGTATAGCTAATCCAAATACAATCCAAGGGATTGTAGTGTTTTTACAAATCAATTCTTCAGCTCTATACTACACTACACCAGAAATTTATAATCAATTGATAATTCACAAGTTTAAACAATATCAAAAAGGTAAAAGGATAGGGAAAGAGAGAACAAACACGATTTGATTAGGAAGTTCTCCAATCGTCCTCGCTAAGGGTACCTCTACCCCCAATTCCAAAAATGGAATTGAGATATGTATATATTACGGTTGCAATTGTTTATTAAAAGAGAAAAACTGATACACCAAAACCTTAAACGTCTTTGATGTTGATACAAAGTCTTCTCTCCCCTTGATTCAAGATGAATAAAGTGCCTCGAATTTGGTCGAACAAATCACCGTCTCACGCTACTCGATTGCAAGAACCCGCAGCTCTTTAGTCCCCTTCACTCGGTCGATTTCGATCTTTCACAGTTCGATCCCAAATTTTTCTCGTACGATCCTCCGATTGTTGCTACTCGACTGAACGAACACTCTGTTCTTCAATCCCCTTCGCACGGCTGAATCCATGTAGAGAAATAATTTGTGCAAAAACCCTTAAAATCGGATTCTTGGAGGACAAAACCTAGGGTTTTATTTATGAAACACCCACTGATTCTCAACCCAGCACAAAGGATCCACACGCCTAAGTCTGAACGTTATCACTTCACAAAATACACAACACTAACAAAAATGGTTATGTGTAGTTGTTAGAGAATGTAAGGTTGAAGATGAAGAGAAAAATCAGTGCCTATTTCACGTTTCTTGTTGTACACGTAAAAATGAGCCAAAACAATAAATATGCTATGCTAAAACAAAGTAACAGGAATAACAGAAATTTGAAATCAAAACACTGCAGAAAAATGGTGCAAAAACAGCGAACGATCGACCTATATAGGTGGGAGGGTTGACCTGAGCAAGCCCGTCAACCACACTGCGTAGAAAACACATGTTTTCGTTGACCTGAACAGGACATGCGTCGACGCAAACCTTCCAGTTTTTGACAATCTTGAATGCAGATAGTTTGAGTCGACCGGAGGGTCGACGCAGGCACTCCAGCTGCCAACTCTAAGAAATGCAACAAATATGAGTCGACCAGAATAGAGTTGTGAGTCAACTCAAACCCTTGAAACTTGCAAAACTTAATATTTTGACATTTCTAAAGGTTCCTAACAACACCTAATGCACATACAACATTATCAACATGATCAAACACATTTAAAACCACATAGTATGCATTATATATGAACCTACATGTGTATTTTATATATGCTAGACATGATATGCTATTCTACACATAAATGTTTTGACATCATTAAAACCGAGTATAGAGACAACTTGCCCTCACATACTCCCCCTTTTTGATGATGGCAAAACAATAGTAGAAAGTCAAGTCAAGCTTGGGGTATCATCCTCCCCCTAACTTCATGCATCCGTTGTTGTTTGATCAATCTCAATAGTTGTTATTGCTTGAATTACTTGTATTTTTCTTCTCCATCTTTGACAACATTAAAAAGAAATAAAGAAATAACATATCAAAGATATAATATCGAATTTGGCATTTTTACAGAATTGGCAACATGTGACGCCCCCCAATCTATACCCCCAATTAACATGCAATTAAAGCGGTAAAAGAAAATTCGAAAATTGATCAGAGTATATTTGAAACATCATGGCATAGAAAGGGAGGATCACATCAATTGTAACAAAACACACACATAACATGCAACACCTGCCCATAATGATATGCAACGTGGGGTAACAATCATACAGAGGAAACTCCGTTCCTTACACCCACTTTTCAGAAATTAGAATTAAAGCGGAAAAATCTAAAATCTGAATAACACATATACATATATACATATAAACTTGGCTGTCGTACATCAAGCTATAACTGTACAACCAAAATATATCATCAGATATACAAAACAATCACAAACGGCCACCCTATGCTACCCGGAGTCACATATCAGAGCCGACCGACCAAAATAATGAAGACGCAACGCTTCACAAAAAGGAATACCTCCAGCAGCTCTAATCTGCAACGCCTCATAGAGCGTTATAAAACAGCAGAAGGGTGAGAAAAACAACCATAATATAATTGTATAAAATTATATATTAACACAAACATTCACAAGTAACGTATTCTCACCACCAAAGCACACAGATAAATTATAACAACACACAGTACAATTCACACGTATCAATTACCACTGCACATCAATCATTCACAATACAATCACACATATTCCATTTCATTAATCACATTCACAATTCCATGCACAAATGACTCATGATGAACGCAAATGCACATAGATCGACACAACGACTCTATGCACATGCCATGCGGTACCGACTTCCTTTGTCACGTCATTAGTCCACTCAGGAACTATTGGAACCATCGCTTCTTACTGAGACTTAGTCAAGTAACTCCCCGTCGGGCCTACGATGTTCACCCGTCGCTTTAAGTCCTCAGGCATCGCCTCATATTTTTGAGGCCCACGACGTTAAGGATTGCTTTAAGTCTCCAAAGGAGCCCACAATTGTCTATACCCATCGCTTTAAGTCCTCAGGCATCGCCTCATATTTTCGAGGCACACGATGGTATAGCATATTCCCTTAGGAATCAAACTGTCTCTCAGGACGTTTCCGCAATGCACATTATGATGCTTGGCATACAATGACTCATGACACTCACATTGCATCCATGCACACATTCATAATCATGCATAAATCATCAAATACAACACTTAGCATTTCTTGCCTTTCGGCCACAACTTATCCTCACAACAGCATATAAGGCATACATATCCAAAGCACAAACATATAGCATAATACATGACAATTATGCACCATTAAAACGACAAAAGTCGACCATTGACACTATTTGTAAGTTCCTGGATTGGCTGGAATTTTGGTAAAACAACAAGGTGTTCAATGCTGATGTCATGGTGTTGATGTTGCAGCATTGAGTCTTAGTACTGGGCTGTACTAAGTTGTGAAGTTTAACTATGTTTGATGTCATGGGCTTGATGTCATAACATTGCACTTAACACTGGGCTGTGTTAAGGTTGCTAGTTGCTGAAGTGGATGTCTGATGTCACATAGGTGATGTTGTAACATCAGACCTGCAGAACTGAAGCTAATGACAGCATGGGCTTGTTGTTATTAGGGTCGCGTATTAGCTGGAATTGTGGAAAGTGTTGACTCGTTGGATGAGAATATCTTGGGCTAGATATTTTCTGTTACATGGGAGACTTGATTGCAGGTTTGTTGGAGAATTAAAAGGTGGAAGATTTAAAAAGATTTTGGGGATAAAATCTGTTTTAAAAGATTCAGTTTTTAATTAACAAATCTAATCAAATATTGTGACAAATCCAATCCAAATTCAAGGAGCTATATAAAGCGCACAAGACCAAGGAAGAAGGTACAGAAAACAGATTGAAGATCAAGGGCTGGAGGCTTAGAGTCTAGGGTTTGTTTAGAGTACTTGTAATCACACTATTCTAGGTTTGAATAGGTGTTGGATTTTCTGTCCTCTCTAGAAGCTGTGAAGCAATAGAGAGTTGTTGATTAATCGAAGCTAGGAAGCAAGATCAAGGGATCTTAAAGAGGTTGTTCTTTGAGTGTTTTAGGGGATTGAGTAGTGTTCTCATATCTAAGTGGTTTCTTAGGTAGAAAGTCACTAGTAGAGTATAAGTTTAGGAGATTGTCAACTGGTGTGTTGAGTCTGTAAATTATATCTACAAGTAGTGAATTTCATCCCTGGCTTGGTAGCCCCCAGACATAGGTAGTTAGACCGAACTGGGTGAACAATTCCTTGTGTTTTTCCTGTTGTTTATTCTGTCCATTATTGCAGAGTGTGTTGTTGTGACATCGCACCTTAACATCACACGTCTGGTACCAGAATTTCAATTGGTATCAGAGCAGGCATCCTGTCTGTCTCTGGGTGAGATCTAGGGAAGTACTTTCTGGTGAAAGATGGACAAAGAGGTTGGAGGATTTGTCAACAGACCCCCTATATTGGATGGCTCAAACTATGAGTATTGGAAGCCTAGAATGACTACTTTTTTAAAGTCATTAGACAGCAGAGCTTGGAAGGCTGTCATTAAAGAGTGGAAAGCTCCAGAGGTATGTGAGAAAGATGAGGCTGGCAAGGATAAAGAAGGCACCTCAAAGCCTAAGCCTGAAGAAGAATGGACCAAGGAAGAAGATGAGCTTGCCCTTGGGAATTCAAAAGCCCTAAATGCTATCTTCAATGGGGTTGACAAGAACATATTCAGGCTGATCAACTCATGTGAAACTGCTAAGGCTGCTTGGGATATTTTGAAGGCACATCTAGAGTGAAGATGTCAAGACTTCAGCTTTTAACATCTAAGTTTGAAAGCTTGAAGATGAAGGAAGAGGAAACTATTCATGACTTCCACATGAGTGTTCTTGAGCTGTCAAATGCATCCAGTGCTCTTGGTGAGAAGATGACAGAAGAGAAGCTGGTAAGAAAGATTCTTAGGTCCCTCCCTAAGAAGTATAAGATGAAGGTAACAGCCATTGAAGAATCTCAAGACATCAGCAAGATGAGAGTTGATGAGCTTATTGGATCTCTTCAAACATTTGAACTTGGACTGAATGAGGAAGAACCAGAAAAGAAGCCTAAGAGTATAGCTTTAGTCTCCACTCCTGCAGCAGCTAAAGATGATGAGTCCCAGGAGGATCTGCCTCAGGCTATAGTTATGTTAGGAAGACAGTTCAATAAAGTGTTCAAGAAGATGAACTATAGACCTAGTGTCAAGAACATCTCTTCTGACATCAGCAAGTCAAAAGAGAAAGATGAAGAGAAGATTGCTTAAGGTAAAGGAGTTCAGTGCTTTGAATGTGAAGGGTATGGACATGTCAAGAAAGAGTGTCCCACATTCTTGAAGAAGCAGAATAAAGGCTTGACAATTTCATGGTCTGACACTAATAGCGAAGATGAAAGTGAGTCAGCAAAGCATGTTACAGCTTTGACAGGAATTGTTGAATCTGATGATGATAGTGATGGAGAAGTCACCTATGATGAGCTAGCTTTAACCTACAAGGAGTTGTGTTTAAAGAGTGCTGAAGTTTGTCAAGAAAACAAGTGCCACAAGGAACAGATTGCTCAACTTGAGAATGAAAAATCTGATCTGGAATATGAAGTTGTTCTAGTGAGATCTCAACTTGATCAGATGACAAAATCTGTTAGGATGCCTAACAGTGGTACAGCCACTCTTGACAAGATACTCCAGTCAGAACAGGTTGCTGGTAACAAAGCTGGGATAGGATATGTGGCCGAAGACAAAGGTACCTCAGAAGCAAGTACTTCAGGTCTAAAGAAGGAAGACTCACAAACTGTGCCTCAACATCAGCCAAAGAGGCAGAATCTTACTCCCAAGGAAGCTGATGTTTCACAACCTAAGAAGATTGAGAAGAAGACTGGTCATAATCAGAAGAGAAAGCAGCCACAAGGAGCAAGCCAGAATATGCCCCCCCCAATATCATAGGAGCATGGAAGCTGCAAGGGTCAAGCAGACCAGGTCACATCCGATGTCTCAACATCAGGAAAACTGGTATGGACCTAGCCTCAACAATGCTGTGCCGTATAATTATGGAAGAAGGAAGCCTCATCACCATGGGAGACAGCCTAGAAGACAGCATCCTCAGTTCAAACAGCACGTGTCTTATCGGGTGTCTCAACATCAGGGGTATGGTTACACTAATGCTGTGTCTCATTATGGAAGGAGAAAGTCCCACCATCATGGGAGACAATCCAGGAAAAAGCATTCTCAGCTTCCTTATGGATACCAGCATAATAGAAGGCAGGCAAGCAATGTTAGGAGAAGACCACATTATGGATGGCAACCTATGCAGTCTCATCAAGGCAGGAGATTCAGAGAAGAAAGGGTGAGATGCTTTTATTGTGGAAGGCTTGGACATATGCAATACTCTTGCTACAAGCTGCATGGATACCCTCAGATACAGAACAGATGGAGAGAATACAGGCCCAAAGTCGTTAAACAATTGGTACAGAATGAGAAGATGAAGTGCTTATTGGCTCACCTGGCTGACAAAGAAGCTAAAGAAGAAACATGGTATTTTGACAGTGGGTGTTCCAAACACATGTCTAGATGTAGATCCATGTTTGCTAAATGTAGACCGTGTCCTTCTCTTGAAGTGGTGTTTGGTAAAGGGAATAACGGAGTTGTAGAAGGTATTGGAAAAGTAAGAGGGCCTGAACTTGACAATGTTTATCTTGTCAATGGTTTGAATGCTAATCTGATAAGCATCAGCCAATTATGTGATGAAGGGTACAAAGTCTGCTACTCAAAGGATGAGTGTCTGGTGACAAGTGAGAAGGATGAAGTGGTCATGAAAGGAGTCAGAACCAGAAACAATTGTTATTCTTGGATACCCATAAAGGATGACAAGACTGATGCTTTAACATTAGGTTGTGACATCAAGTATGAAGGGATACTGAAAGGTCAAACTGAGCTAATGAGCTCTAGGGTGAATCATTTTAAATTTTTAAAAGGAAAGGTTTCGTGGAGGGAAAACTTTAGTAATTGGAACCAAAATCAGGGGCCTTACCATATTAATATCACATCAAGACCTTCCAAAACCATCTCATCACAACGCCTCATCTTCCTAAATCTCAACAACATAGAGAGTTTTGTTCTAAACCTGGTCTGTTTCAAAGGAATGATGTCTTCCAAGAACTCTGAACCGGCACGAACTAGGGTTCCCTCCGAAAACGACCTAGGCAATGATGAACACGGTTCTGGTGCTCCTTCTGAGTCAGATAACCCTAAACCCTCCCCTAGGAATAAAACTGAAGGCAGGACATCATCATCCCAAGCTGTTGAAGAGAAGTTTAATGTAGACTTGGAGTTAGAACAGCTTACCACCAAAATCCTGGAGAAGGGGATACGCGTAAAAGGGATTTCTGTCCCTCTAAGGCAAATGGCTGCTGAGAAGGTCGCCACTCAAGAGGACAAAGATCTTCAAAAGGATGAGGGTAAAGATCCTGATGTCAATGGTAATGTCAGAACATCATCCCCTAGGGAAGCTAGTCACAAGGGTAAAGAGAAGGATCAGGTCGAGGTCATTGAGATTGAGGACTCATCTGGTGATAAGAAAATTGGAAGAAGGAAGGACAAGAAAAGGGCCTCAAGTAAAGAGTCTCCAAAATCGTGGAGCAAAGTTGACAAGGAGGGCAAAAAGAGGAGAATCAGTAAAGAGTCTGAGTCTGAGAGCGATGCTCAAGACATCGACCCAACTGATAATCAAGTGCAGAATCACTATGGAGCCATGTGGAATTATGTGCCTCAAAGAAAGATTGCACTGGAAAGAGAGGTAGCTGCAGAAGACACTGAAATTATTGACCTCATTGAGTGTGCTGGTCTGCGAATGACTGTGACGGGGTTGACCAATTGTTATGATGGGTTGGTCAGAGAATTCATAGGTAATATCTCTGAATCTATCAACAACAGCAAGAGTCGAGCCTTCAGAAGAGTTACCATCAGAGGCAAATGTGTATGGTTCTCTCCTAAAGTGATCAATGGCTACTTAGGAAGAAGTGAGGAAGAATGTGAAGAATTGGAAGTCTCCAACAATGTGATATGTAAAGAAATCACTGGTGGTCAGGTAAAAGTTTGGCCAGAAGATGGAAAGCTGCAAACCAGGTTGTTGAGTGTCAAATATGCCATTCTGCACAGAATTAGTGCTGTCAACTGGGTTCCTACTGGGCACAAGACCACAATTTCGGTTGAATTGGGGAAGATAATCTATGCTGTAGGGACAAAGCAAAGAATTGACTATGGCTCCTACATCTTTGATTACACTGTTAAGCATGCTGCTACTATGAAGATACCAATTGCTTTTCCCTCTCTCATTTGTGGGGTTATCTTATCTCAACAGCCTGGAATTCTACAGCATTGGGATATAGCTTGCACAAGGAAGCCTGCCTTGTCAGTCCATTCCAAATTGTTTGAAGTGAAACATGTTTCTGACAATGTCAAGACATCTGCTTCAACATCACAACAGCAGCCAGCCAAGACAGGGTTAATTTCAGAACTGGAAGAGGCTTGCAAGGAGTTGGACGAAGTCATCAAAGTTAGTACTGAAAGGAAACAAAAATTTGAAAGACTTGTCATGACTCTGAAAATGGCAGCAAAGGAAGGTGGAGCAGTCAACACTAGCAAGGATGATGAAGGACCTGATGATAAAGGAGAAAGTGAGGAGCTCAGCTCTGATGAAGACTAGCTTACTACCTTGCTGTTTTTTGTAGTTAGTAGTTTAGTTTTCTTGTTTTGTTGTTTTGCACTAAATGTGCTTGCTTTGTAATTTGAATATTGTGCTGGTTTATGCACCTACTTTTTGTTCTATGATTTGTTTTGCCTGTTTGCTGACTGTGAGGCTAACAATGAGGGCTAGTTTAGGACTAACTGTATTGGGATAATTGTCTAATTATGGCTAAAAAGGGGGAGAGTTAAAAATTGCCATGAGGAGAAGAGTAGTTGCTGCTAAAAGAATAAAAATAAAAGGTGTTTAGTTGAAAAGTAATGATACAGCTGTGGAGGGGGAGTATAGACAGCATAGTTGTAGAGCTACTAGTGAAGAATTCATAGCATTGAACAGTGCAGAGTGCAGCAAAGCAGACATCAAGGGGGAGATGTGCTGCACATTGTGAGCTACTGAACAGCTGTGATGCTGGTTCAAGTTTTTGAGGGGGAGCACCAATTGGCTGTTGTCAATAATGAACATGGTGCTGCAGCAGATCAAGTAATGAAGACTATATGAAGATTGTCAAACTGCTGCAAGTTAAAGTTTGAAAATATTGAAGATATTCCGCTGCTGAAGTCTCTGAAGATGCAGAGATTGTTTTAGCCAAAATTAGCCAAAGGGGGAGATTGTAAGTTCCTGGATTGGCTGGAATGTTGGTAAAACAACAAGGTGTTCAATGCTGATGTCATGGTGTTGATGTTGCAGCATTGAGTCTTAGTACTGGGCTGTACTAAGTTGTGAAGTTTAACTATGTTTGATGTCATGGGCTTGATGTCATAACATTGCACTTAACACTGGGCTGTGTTAAGGTTGCTAGTTGCTGAAGTGGATGTCTGATGTCACATAGGTGATGTTGTAACATCAGACCTGCAGAACTGAAGCTAATGACAGCATGGGCTTGTTGTTATTAGGGTCGCGTATTAGCTGGAATTGTGGAGAGTGTTGACTCGTTGGATGAGAATATCTTGGGCTAGATATTTTCTGTTACATGGGAGATTTGATTGCAGGTTTGTTGGAGAATTAAAAGGTGGAAGATTTAAAAAGATTTTGGGGATAAAATCTGTTTTAAAAGTCAAGTTAAGTCAAGCTTGGGGTATCATCCTCCCCCTAACTTCATGCATCCGTTGTTGTTTGATCAATCTCAATAGTTGTTATTGCTTGAATTACTTGTATTTTTCTTCTCCATCTTTGACAACATTAAAAAGAAATAAAGAAATAACATATCAAAGATATAATATCGAATTTGGCATTTTTACAGAATTGGCAACATGTGACGCCCCCCAATCTATACCCCCAATTAACATGCAATTAAAGCGGTAAAAGAAAATTCGAAAATTGATCAGAGTATATTTGAAACATCATGGCATAGAAAGGGAGGATCACATCAATTGTAACAAAACACACACATAACATGCAACACCTGCCCATAATGATATGCAACGTGGGGTAACAATCATACAGAGGAAACTCCGTTCCTTACACCCACTTTTCAGAAATTAGAATTAAAGCGGAAAAATCTAAAATCTGAATAACACATATACATATATACATATAAACTTGGCTGTCGTACATCAAGCTATAACTGTACAACCAAAATATATCATCAGATATACAAAACAATCACAAACGGCCTCCCTATGCTACCCGGAGTCACATATCAGAGCCGACCGACCAAAATAATGAAGACGCAACGCTTCACAAAAAGGAATACCTCCAGCAGCTCTAATCTGCAACGCCTCATAGAGCGTTATAAAACAGCAGAAGGGTGAGAAAAACAACCATAATATAATTGTATAAAATTATATATTAACACAAACATTCACAAGTAACGTATTCTCACCACCAAAGCACACAGATAAATTATAACAACACACAGTATAATTCACACGTATCAATTACCACTGCACATCAATCATTCACAATACAATCACACATATTCCATTTCATTAATCACATTCACAATTCCATGCACAAATGACTCATGATGAATGCAAATGCACATAGATCGACACAACGACTCTATGCACATGCCATGCGGTACCGACTTCCTTTGTCACGTCATTAGTCCACTCAGGAACTATTGGAACCATCGCTTGTTACTGAGACTTAGTCAAGTAACTCCCCGTCGGGCCTACGATGTTCACCCGTCGCTTTAAGTCCTCAGGCATCGCCTCATAGTTTTGAGGCCCACGACGTTAAGGATTGCTTTAAGTCTCCAAAGGAGCCCACAATCGTCTATACCCATCGCTTTAAGTCCTCAGGCATCGCCTCATATTTTTGAGGCACACGATGGTATAGCATATTCCCTTAGGAATCAAACTGTCTCTCAGGACGTTTCCACAATGCACATTATGATGCTTGGCATACAATGACTCATGACACTCACATTGCATCCATGCACACATTCATAATCATGCATAAATCATCAAATACAACACTTAGCATTTCTTGCCTTTCGGCCACAACTTATCCTCACAACAGCATATAAGGCATACATATCCAAAGCACAAACATATAGCATAATACATGACAATTATGCACCATTAAAACGACAAAAGTCGACCATTGACACTATTTGTAAGTTCCTAGATTGGCTGGAATTTTGGTAAAACAACAAGGTGTTCAATGCTGATGTCATGGTGTTGATGTTGCAGCATTGAGTCTTAGTACTGGGCTGTACTAAGTTGTGAAGTTTAACTATGTTTGATGTCATGGGCTTGATGTCATAACATTGCACTTAACACTGGGCTGTGTTAAGGTTGCTAGTTGCTGAAGTGGATGTCTGATGTCACATAGGTGATGTTGTAACATCAGACCTGCAGAACTGAAGCTAATGACAGCATGGGCTTGTTGTTATTAGGGTCGCGTATTAGCTGGAATTGTGGAAAGTGTTGACTCGTTGGATGAGAATATCTTGGGCTAGATATTTTCTGTTACATGGGAGATTTGATTGCAGGTTTGTTGGAGAATTAAAAGGTGGAAGATTTAAAAAGATTTTGGGGATAAAATCTGTTTTAAAAGATTCAGTTTTTAATTAACAAATCTGATCAAATATTGTGACAAATCCAATCCAAATTCAAGGAGCTATATAAAGCGCACAAGACCAAGGAAGAAGGTACAGAAAACAGATTGAAGATCAAGGGCTGGAGGCTTAGAGTCTAGGGTTTGTTTAGAGTACTTGTAATCACACTATTCTAGGTTTGAATAGGTGTTGGATTTTCTGTCCTCTCTAGAAGCTGTGAAGCAATAGAGAGTTGTTGATTGATCGAAGCTAGGAAGCAATATCAAGGGATCTCAAAGAGGTTGTTCTTTGAGTGTTTTAGGGGATTGAGTAGTGTTCTCATATCTAAGTGGTTTCTTAGGTAGAAAGTCACTAGTAGAGTATAAGTTTAGGAGATTGTCAACTGGTGTGTTGAGTCTGTAAATTATATCTACAAGTAGTGAATTTCATCCCTGGCTTGGTAGCCCCCAGACGTAGGTAGTTAGACCGAACTGGGTGAATAATTCCTTGTGTTTTTCCTGTTGTTTATTCTGTCCATTATTACAGAGTGTGTTATTGTGACATCGCACCTTAACATCACACGTCTAGTACCAGAATTTCAATTGGTATCAGAGCAGGCATCCTGTCTGTCTCTGGGTGAGATCTAGGGAAGTACTTTCTGGTGAAAGATGGACAAAGAGGTTGGAGGATTTGTCAACAGACCCCCTATATTGGATGGCTCAAACTATGAGTATTGGAAGCCTAGAATGACTACTTTTTTAAAGTCATTAGACAGCAGAGCTTGGAAGGCTGTCATTAAAGAGTGGAAAGCTCCAGAGGTATGTGAGAAAGATGAGGCTGGCAAGGATAAAGAAGGCACCTCAAAGCCTAAGCCTGAAGAAGAATGGACCAAGGAAGAAGATGAGCTTGCCCTTGGGAATTCAAAAGCCCTAAATGCTATCTTCAATGGGGTTGACAAGAACATATTCAGGCTGATCAACTCATGTGAAACTGCTAAGGCTGCTTGGGATATTTTGAAGGCTACTCATGAAGGCACATCTAGAGTGAAGATGTCAAGACTTCAGCTTTTAACATCTAAGTTTGAAAGCTTGAAGATGAAGGAAGAGGAAACTATTCATGACTTCCACATGAGTGTTCTTGAGCTGTCAAATGCATCCAGTGCTCTTGGTGAGAAGATGACAGAAGAGAAGCTGGTAAGAAAGATTCTTAGGTCCCTCCCTAAGAAGTATAAGATGAAGGTAACAGCCATTGAAGAATCTCAAGACATCAGCAAGATGAGAGTTGATGAGCTTATTGGATCTCTTCAAACATTTGAACTTGGACTGAATGAGGAAGAACCAGAAAAGAAGCCTAAGAGTATAGCTTTAGTCTCCACTCCTGCAGCAGCTAAAGATGATGAGTCCCAGGAGGATCTGCCTCAGGCTATAGTTATGTTAGGAAGACAGTTCAATAAAGTGTTCAAGAAGATGAACTATAGACCTAGTGTCAAGAACATCTCTTCTGACATCAGTAAGTCAAAAGAGAAAGATGAAGAGAAGATTGCTCAAGGTAAAGGAGTTCAGTGCTTTGAATGTGAAGGGTATGGACATGTCAAGAAAGAGTGTCCCACATTCTTGAAGAAGCAGAATAAAGGCTTGACAATTTCATGGTCTAACACTAATAGCGAAGATGAAAGTGAGTCAGCAAAGCATGTTACAGCTTTGACAGGAATTATTGAATCTGATGATGATAGTGATGGAGAAGTCACCTATGATGAGCTAGCTTCAACCTACAAGGAGTTGTGTTTAAAGAGTGCTGAAGTTTGTCAAGAAAACAAGTGCCACAAGGAACAGATTGCTCAACTTGAGAATGAAAAATCTGATCTGGAATATGAAGTTGTTCTAGTGAGATCTCAACTTGATCAGATGACAAAATCTGTTAGGATGCCTAACAGTGGTACAGCCACTCTTGACAAGATACTCCAGTCAGAACAGGTTGCTGGTAACAAAGTTGGGATAGGATATGTGGCCGAAGACAAAGGTACCTCAGAAGCAAGTACTTCAGGTCTAAAGAAGGAAGAGTCACAAACTGTGCCTCAACATCAGCCAAAGAGGCAGAATCTTACTCCCAAGGAAGCTGATGTTTCACAACCTAAGAAGATTGAGAAGAAGACTGGTCATAATCAGAAGAGAAAGCAGCCACAAGGAGCAAGCCAGAATATGCCCCCCCCAATATCATAGGAGCATGGAAGCTGCAAGGGTCAAGCAGACCAGGTCACATCCGATGTCTCAACATCAGGAAAACTGGTATGGACCTAGCCTCAACAATGCTGTGCCGTATAATTATGGAAGAAGGAAGCCTCATCACCATGGGAGACAGCCTAGAAGACAGCATCCTCAGTTCAAACAGCACGTGTCTTATCGGGTGTCTCAACATCAGGGGTATGGTTACACTAATGCTGTGTCTCATTATGGAAGGAGAAAGTCCCACCATCATGGGAGACAATCCAGGAAAAAGCATTCTCAGCTTCCTTATGGATACCAGCATAATAGAAGGCAGGCAAGCAATGTTAGGAGAAGACCACATTATGGATGGCAACCTATGCAGTCTCATCAAGGCAGGAGATTCAGAGAAGAAAGGGTGAGATGCTTTTATTGTGGAAGGCTTGGACATATGCAATACTCTTGCTACAAGCTGCATGGATACCCTCAGATACAGAACAGATGGAGAGAATACAGGCCCAAAGTCGTTAAACAATTGGTACAGAATGAGAAGATGAAGTGCTTATTGGCTCACCTGGCTGACAAAGAAGCTAAAGAAGAAACATGGTATTTTGACAGTGGGTGTTCCAAACACATGTCTGGATGTAGATCCATGTTTGCTAAATGTAGACCGTGTCCTTCTCTTGAAGTGGTGTTTGGTAAAGGGAATAACGGAGTTGTAGAAGGTATTGGAAAAGTAAGAGGACCTGAACTTGACAATGTTTATCTTGTCAATGGTTTGAATGCTAATCTGATAAGCATCAGCCAATTATGTGATGAAGGGTACAAAGTCTGCTACTCAAAGGATGAGTGTCTGGTGACAAGTGAGAAGGATGAAGTGGTCATGAAAGGAGTCAGAACCAGAAACAATTGTTATTCTTGGATACCCATAAAGGATGACAAGACTGATGCTTTAACATTAGGTTGTGACATCAAGTATGAAGGGATACTGAAAGGTCAAACTGAGCTAATGAGCTCTAGGGTGAATCATTTTAAATTTTTAAAAGGAAAGGTTTCGTGGAGGGAAAACTTTAGTAATTGGAACCAAAATCAGGGGCCTTACCATATTAATATCACATCAAGACCTTCCAAAACCATCTCATCACAACGCCTCATCTTCCTAAATCTCAACAACATAGAGAGTTTTGTTCTAAACCTGGTCTGTTTCAAAGGAATGATGTCTTCCAAGAACTCTGAACCGGCACGAACTAGGGTTCCCTCCGAAAACGACCTAGGCAATGATGAACACGGTTCTGGTGCTCCTTCCGAGTCAGATAACCCTAAACCCTCCCCTAGGAATAAAACTGAAGGCAGGACATCATCATCCCAAGCTGTTGAAGAGAAGTTTAATGTAGACTTGGAGTTAGAACAGCTTACCACCAAAATCCTGGAGAAGGGGATACGCGTAAAAGGGATTTCTGTCCCTCTAAGGCAAATGGCTGCTGAGAAGGTCGCCACTCAAGAGGACAAAGATCTTCAAAAGGATGAGGGTAAAGATCCTGATGTCAATGGTAATGTCAGAACATCATCCCCTAGGGAAGCTAGTCACAAGGGTAAAGAGAAGGATCAGGTCGAGGTCATTGAGATTGAGGACTCATCTGGTGATAAGAAAATTGGAAGAAGGAAGGACAAGAAAGGGCCTCAAGTAAAGAGTCTCCAAAATCGTGGAGCAAAGTTGACAAGGAGGGCAAAAAGAGGAGAATCAGTAAAGAGTCTGAGTCTGAGAGCGATGCTCAAGACATCGACCCAACTGATAATCAAGTGCAGAATCACTATGGAGCCATGTGGAATTATGTGCCTCAAAGAAAGATTGCACTGGAAAGAGAGGTAGCTGCAGAAGACACTGAAATTATTGACCTCATTGAGTGTGCTGGTCTGCGAATGACTGTGACGGGGTTGACCAATTGTTATGATGGGTTGGTCAGAGAATTCATAGGTAATATCTCTGAATCTATCAACAACAGCAAGAGTCGAGCCTTCAGAAGAGTTACCATCAGAGGCAAATGTGTATGGTTCTCTCCTAAAGTGATCAATGGCTACTTAGGAAGAAGTGAGGAAGAATGTGAAGAATTGGAAGTCTCCAACAATGTGATATGTAAAGAAATCACTGGTGGTCAGGTAAAAGTTTGGCCAGAAGATGGAAAGCTGCAAACCAGGTTGTTGAGTGTCAAATATGCCATTCTGCACAGAATTGGTGCTGTCAACTGGGTTCCTACTAGGCACAAGACCACAATTTCGGTTGAATTGGGGAAGATAATCTATGCTGTAGGGACAAAGCAAAGAATTGACTATGGCTCCTACATCTTTGATTACACTGTTAAGCATGCTGCTACTATGAAGATACCAATGGCTTTTCCCTCTCTCATTTGTGGGGTTATCTTATCTCAACAGCCTGGAATTCTACAGCATTGGGATATAGCTTGCACAAGGAAGCCTGCCTTGTCAGTCCATTCCAAATTGTTTGAAGTGAAACATGTTTCTGACAATGTCAAGACATCTGCTTCAACATCACAACAGCAGCCAGCCAAGACAGGGTTAATTTCAGAACTGGAAGAGGCTTGCAAGGAGTTGGATGAAGTCATCAAAGTTAGTACTGAAAGGAAACAAAAATTTGAAAGACTTGTCATGACTCTGAAAATGGCAGCAAAGGAAGGTGGAGCAGTCAACACTAGCAAGGATGATGAAGGACCTGATGATAAAGGAGAAAGTGAGGAGCTCAGCTCTGATGAAGACTAGCTTACTACCTTGCTGTTTTTTGTAGTTAGTAGTTTAGTTTTCTTGTTTTGTTGTTTTGCACTAAATGTGCTTGCTTTGTAATTTGAATATTGTGCTGGTTTATGCACCTACTTTTTGTTCTATGATTTGTTTTGCCTGTTTGCTGATTGTGAGGCTAACAATGAGGGCTAGTTTAGGACTAACTGTATTGGGATAATTGTCTAATTATGGCTAAAAAGGGGGAGAGTTAAAAATTGCCATGAGGAGAAGAGTAGTTGCTGCTAAAAGAATAAAAATAAAAGGTGTTTAGTTGAAAAGTAATGATACAGCTGTGGAGGGGGAGTATAGACAGCATAGTTGTAGAGCTGCTAGTGAAGAATTCATAGCATTGAACAGTGCAGAGTGCAGCAAAGCAGACATCAAGGGGGAGATGTGCTGCACATTGTGAGCTACTGAACAGCTGTGATGCTGGTTCAAGTTTTTGAGGGGGAGCACCAATTGGCTGTTGTCAATAATGAACATGGTGCTGCAGCAGATCAAGTAATGAAGACTATATGAAGATTGTCAAACTGCTGCAAGTTAAAGTTTGAAAATATTGAAGATATTCCGCTGCTGAAGTCTCTGAAGATGCAGAGATTGTTTTAGCCAAAATTAGCCAAAGGGGGAGATTGTAAGTTCCTGGATTGGCTGGAATGTTGGTAAAACAACAAGGTGTTCAATGCTGATGTCATGGTGTTGATGTTGCAGCATTGAGTCTTAGTACTGGGCTGTACTAAGTTGTGAAGTTTAACTATGTTTGATGTCATGGGCTTGATGTCATAACATTGCACTTAACACTGGGCTGTGTTAAGGTTGCTAGTTGCTGAAGTGGATGTCTGATGTCACATAGGTGATGTTGTAACATCAGACCTGCAGAACTGAAGCTAATGACAGCATGAGCTTGTTGTTATTAGGGTCGCGTATTAGCTGGAATTGTGGAGAGTGTTGACTCGTTGGATGAGAATATCTTGGGCTAGATATTTTCTGTTACATGGGAGATTTGATTGCAGGTTTGTTGGAGAATTAAAAGGTGGAAGATTTAAAAAGATTTTGGGGATAAAATCTGTTTTAAAAGTCAAGTCAAGTCAAGCTTGGGGTATCATCCTCCCCCTAACTTCATGCATCCGTTGTTGTTTGATCAATCTCAATAGTTGTTATTGCTTGAATTACTTGTAATTTTCTTCTCCATCTTTGACAACATTAAAAAGAAATAAAGAAATAACATATCAAAGATATAATATCGAATTTGGCATTTTTACAGAATTGGCAACATGTGACGCCCCCCAATCTATACCCCCAATTAACATGCAATTAAAGCGGTAAAAGAAAATTCGAAAATTAATCAGAGTATATTTGAAACATCATGGCATAGAAAGGGAGGATCACATCAATTGTAACAAAACACACACATAACATGCAACACCTGCCCATAATGATATGCAACGTGGGGGTAACAATCATACAGAGGAAACTCCGTTCCTTACACCCACTTTTCAGAAATTAGAATTAAAGCGGAAAAATCTAAAATCTGAATAACACATATACATATATACATATAAACTTGGCTGTCGTACATCAAGCTATAACTGTACAACCAAAATATATCATCAGATATACAAAACAATCACAAACGGCCACCCTATGCTACCCGGAGTCACATATCAGAGCCGACCGACCAAAATAATGAAGACGCAACGCTTCACAAAAAGGAATACCTCCAGCAGCTCTAATCTGCAATGCCTCATAGAGCGTTATAAAACAGCAGAAGGGTGAGAAAAACAACCATAATATAATTGTATAAAATTATATATTAACACAAACATTCACAAGTAACGTATTCTCACCACCAAAGCACACAGATAAATTATAACAACACACAGTACAATTCACACGTATCAATTACCACTGCACATCAATCATTCACAATACAATCACACATATTCCATTTCATTAATCACATTCACAATTCCATGCACAAATGACTCATGATGAATGCAAATGCACATAGATCGACACAACGACTCTATGCACATGCCATGCGGTACCGACTTCCTTTGTCACGTCATTAGTCCACTCAGGAACTATTGGAACCATCGCTTGTTACTGAGACTTAGTCAAGTAACTCCCCGTCGGGCCTACGATGTTCACCCGTCGCTTTAAGTCCTCAGGCATCGCCTCATATTTTCGAGGCCCACGACGTTAAGGATTGCTTTAAGTCTCCAAAGGAGCCCACAATCATCTATACCCATCGCTTTAAGTCATCAGGCATCGCCTCATATTTTCGAGGCACACGATGGTATAGCATATTCCCTTAGGAATCAAACCGTCTCTCAGGACATTTCCACAATGCACATTATGATGCTTGGCATACAATGACTCATGACACTCACATTGCATCCATGCACACATTCATAATCATGCATAAATCATCAAATACAACACTTAGCATTTCTTGCCTTTCGGCCACAACTTATCCTCACAACAGCATATAACGCATACATATCCAAAGCACAAACATATAGCATAATACATGACAATTATGCACCATTAAAACGACAAAAGTCGACCATTGACACTATTCACATTTACCGACAAAATAAAATCGGCCAACAAATTCTAAACCATCATAATAAGAAAGTACAGCTCAATGGCTTTCCAACGCATCAAACCACGCCTCAAACCGAAACACAGATCAAAAGTTATGCAGAAAACAAAATTACACGAACAGCACTGTTCGCTGGGCGAATCTCCCTCGCGAGCCTTCGCTAGCTGCTTCGCTAGGCGAACATCCCTCGCGAGCATTCGCTAGCTCCTTCGCTAGGCGAATGTTCCAGCGAACCAACTGTTAGCTAAAAACAGACACAAAGTTCGCTAGGCGAGCACTTGGCGAACCAAGTCAGAACCAAACAGAGCCAAAAACACCCAAAGTTCGCTAGGCGAACACTCTAGCGAACCTTCGCTCATGCCTTCGCTAGGCGAATACCCGTAGCGAACCTTCGCTACCCTTCGCTGATTGGTTAGCTAGGCGAACCTGCGAAAACTCAGAATCCTTCAGCGCTGTTGGAAACCCAAAAATGATATTTTCCAACCCAAACCATTTCCAAATCAACATATTTCAATCAGAACCTATTCTAATCATGTCAACAAACCAAATACCACCTTTACATCGATTTCCAACTGTTAAACCATCGATTCTCATAATCCGACCTAAAATCAAAAGCTATAAAACACCACCAAAACACACACACACACACACATACATAACCATACACAAGTATAATATAATCGAGTTTCGCACCCTTACCCGATTAAATCGACTCTAGGAATTGATCTTGATGATTTTCACACTTTTTCTCCAATTTTCTCTCTTCTCCTCTTTTCTTCTCTTTTCCCTTCTTTCTTCTTTCTTTCTCTCTATTTTTCTTTCCCTTTTCTTTTCTATTTTTCTTTTTCTTTCTTTCTTACTAACTTAATGAAAATAAGTGGGAAAAGACCAAAATACCCCCACACTCAAATATCTCGCAAACGTTCCCAAAACGCGATAAAATATAATCACGACGAAAAATAACACATTTTCACATAAAAGTCGAAAATAAAATAAAATAATAATAAAATAATCCAAAAAGACTCAATAAAACAAAATTAGCAAAACGGGGCGTTACAATTCTCCCCCACTTAGAAATTTTCGTCGTCGAAAATCTTACCTGATACAAACAACTCCGGATACGACTTCCGCATCCTACTCTCCAATTCCCACGTCAAATTACCCTCAGCAGCGCCTCCCCACGCCACTTTCACAAGTACAATCTCTTTACCCCTCAACCGCTTCACCTCGCGATCCAAAATACCAACCGGTAATGCCTCGACCGTAAGGTTATCTCTTACCTCAACCTCGTCCATCGGAATCACATGTGAAGGGTCCGGAACATACTTCCGAAGCTGTGAAACATGAAAAACATCATGCAAATTCGACAGATTCGGCGGCAATGCCACACGATACGCTACAGCACCCACTCTCGCAGATATCTGGTAAGGACCAATAAATCGAGAAGTAAGCTTCTTAGATTTCAAAGCACGACCAACACCCGTTACCGGCGTAACTCTCAGAAATACGTGATCACCCTCTTGAAACTCAAGATTCTTACGTCTCCGATCATGATAACTCTTTTGTCTATCCTGAGAAGCCTTCATTTTCTCAAGAATAAACTTTACCTTTTCCGTCGTCTGTTGCACCAATTCTGGTCCAACTACAGAACTCTCACCTGTCTCGTGCCAACACAACGGCGTTCGACATCTTCGCCCATATAAAGCCTCAAAAGGTGCCATTCCAATACTAGAATGGAAACTATTATTATACGCGAACTCATTCAAAGCAAGATAACCGTCCCACGCACCACCTTGTTCCAAAACACACGCTCTCAACAAATCCTCCAAAGACTGAATAGTTATTTCGGTCTGACCATCCATCTGCGGATGATAAGCCGAACTCAACCTCAATCTAGAACCCAAAGCCTTCTGTAAACTTTCCCAAAATCTCGATGTAAACCTAGGATCTCGATCAGAAACAATACTCAAAGGAACCCCATGCAATTTCACCACCACACTAATATAGATCTCAGCTAACCTCTCCAAAGAAAAACTGATGTCATTCGGAATAAAATGCGCCAATTTAGTCAGCCTGTCCACAATCACCCAAATAGCATTATGCCCACGCTGAGTGTTCGGTAATCCCATCACAAAATCAATCGAAATGCTATCCCATTTCCACTCAGGAATATCCAACGGTTGCAACAAACCACTAGGTCTCAAATGTTCCACTTTCGATTTCTGACAAGTCAAACATGCATACACAAACTGAGCCACATCTCTTTTCAAACCAGACCACCAGAAAATCTTCTTCAAATCTTGGTACATCTTATTCGCACCCGGATGTATACTTAAATTACTCCGGTGTCCTTCCTCCAAAATCATTCTTTTCAACTCCGCATCATCAGGAATACAAATACGACCACGGAATCTCAAAACACCAAAATTATCCACCTTGAAATCCACATTCTCATTCCTCATCAAATCAACGAATTTCAAATCCAGCTTTTGTTTCTCACTAACCGACATCAAAAATTCATTCGTAACTTTCAACATTCCAAGCCTCACACTAACCGATGTCACTTCACATACCAAACTCAAATCTCTAAACGATTCCAAAAGTTCCAACTCTTTCACCATCAATGCGGACATATGCAACGATTTCCGGCTCAATGCATCGGCTACCACATTAGCTTTACAAGGATGGTAATTCAAGCCAAAGTCGTAGTCTTTCAAGAATTCCAACCATCTTCGTTGCCTCATGTTCAACTCTTTCTGATCAAATAAATATTTCAAGCTTTTATGATCACTAAAGACCTCGAACCTTGCACCATAGAGATAGTGCCTCCAAATCTTCAACACAAAAACTACAGCCGCTAACTCAAGATCATGAGTAGGATAGTTTTTCTCATGAACTCTTAACTGTCTTGAAGCATAAGCTACAACCTTACCTTCCTGCATCAGAACACCACCCAAACCAATTAAAGAAGCATCGCAATACACAACAAATGGTTCATTAGAATTAGGTAAAATAAGAATCGGAGCTGTCGTCAATCTTCTCTTCAGCTCACAAAAACTCTCTTCGCATTGAATATCCCAAATGAATGCTTTGCCCTTACAAGTCAACTGCGTCAAAGGAAGTGCCAACTTCGAAAATCCCTCAATAAACCTCCGATAATAACCCGCCAAACCTAGAAAGCTTCGAATTTCAGTAACGGATCTAGGAGCCTCCCATTGTAGAACTGCTTCTACTTTAGATGGATCCACAGCAATACCATTGCCTGAAATTACGTGCCCAAGAAAACTCACCTCAGACAACCAGAATTCACACTTGGACAATTTGGCAAAAAGCTTCCTTTCCTTCAAAACCTGCAAAACAATACGCAAATGCTCTGCATGTTCCTCCTGAGACTTAGAATAGATTAAAATATCATCAATAAACACCACATCTAAACCTTCCAACGGTAAACACACCAAATCCATCGCAAAGTCTTTACCATAAATGGATAAAGGACAACTTAGACACACCAAAGAAGTAGTTACTAACCCCATCGCTGGAGTATTAATAACCATCTCACCATCCATTGAAGACAATCCAAGATTCAAACGTTCCGCGCACTCAGACGAAATAAACGAATGAGTCGCTCCAGTATCAATAATAGCAATTAAAGGCGTATTATTAATAAAGCAAGTACCTCTTATCAGACGATCAGCACTTGAAGTCTGAGTTCCCGCCAACGAAAACACCTTCCCACTGGTCTGAGCCTTCTTCGAATTAGGACACTTCGGACTAATGTGACCAGGTTCCCCACAGTTATAACACTTCACTACATTCTTCCTTTTACAATCAGCTAAAACATGTCCGATACCACCACAATTAGAACACTTATTCAACTTCTTCCTACATTCATGCTGGCGATGACCCAATTCACCACATCCAAAACACCTAATAGGATTAGACATACCTTCTCCACCTAACCTTCGATCAAAAGTTCCCCTTTGTTTACCTTTATCAGCCGGTGACACATACGGACCACCACGGAACTGTTGTTTCCCTTTCCTGTCACTTACACTTTTATAGTGAGCAGACCTCATAAATCCTACAGCATTCCACCAAATCAGCAAACCTTCGAATCCTCTGATAACCAATAGCCTGCTTTATCTCAGGACGCAAACCACTTTCATACTTCACACACTTTGAAAATTCAGCAGTCGCTTCCACATAATGAGGATAAAACTGCACAAGTTCCACAAACTTAGTAGTATAGTCAATAACCGACATATTACCTTGTTTTAGCTCTAGAAACTCGATCTCCTTCTTTCCTCGGACATCCTCGGGAAAATACTTCCTTAGAAACTCTCGGCTAAACACCTCCCAAGTGATCTCTTCTTCCTCCTCATTAGCTTCCAACACCTGACGAGTACTGACCCACCAGTCATCAGCCCCTTCGTGTAGCATATGAGTGCCCAGCCTCACCTTATCATCATCGTCATCATAATCCATTACCCTAAAAATCCTCTCAATCTCTTTCAACCACAACTGTGCACCATCCGGATCATGTTTCCCTTTAAAGACCGGCGGCTTATTCTTTCTAAACTCATCATTTTCGGCAGCATTCGGTGCACCCTGCACAGCTCGTGTCATCGCTTCCATCGCCGCAGCCAAAGCAGCATCATTACGACCAGCCATATTTTGTTCGTCTAAACACAGAAACTATGGTTAAACAACCACTTGCTCAACACAACTCGCCCAATATGCCAGACACAACAGACACAAACTACACAACTGACACGGACTGGCTCTGATACCACTTAATGTGACGCCCCCCAATCTATACCCCCAATTAACACGCAATTAAAGCGGTAAAAGAAAATTTGAAAATTGATCAGAGTATATTTGAAACATCATGGCATAGAAAGGGAGGATCACATCAATTGTAACAAAACACACACATAACATGCAACACCTGCCCATAATGATATGCAACGTGGGGTAACAATCATACAGAGGAAACTTCGCTCCTTACACCCACTTTTCAGAAATTAGAATTAAAGCGGAAAGATCTAAAATCTGAATAACACATATACATATATACATATAAACTTGGCTGTCGTACATCAAGCTATAACTGTACAACCAAAATATATCATCAGATATACAAAACAATCACAAACGGCCACCCTATGCTACCCGGAGTCACATATCAGAGCCGACCGACCAAAATAATGAAGACGCAACGCTTCACAAAAAGGAATACCTCCAGCAGCTCTAATCTGCAACGCCTCATAGAGCGTTATAAAGCAGTAGAAGGGTGAGAAAAACAACCATAATATAATTGTATAAAATTATATATTAACACAAACATTCACAAGTAACGTATTCTCACCACCAAAGCACACAGATAAATTATAACAACACACAGTACAATTCACACGTATCAATTACCACTGCACATCAATCATTCACAATACAATCACACATATTCCATTTCATTAATCACATTCACAATTCCATGCACAAATGACTCATGATGAATGCAAATGCACATAGATCGACACAACGACTCTATGCACATGCCATGCGGTACCGACTTCCTTTGTCACGTCATGTCACGTCATTAGTCCACTCAGGAACTATTGGAACCATCGCTTGTTACTGAGACTTAGTCAAGTAACTCCCCGTCGGGCCTACGATGTTCACCCGTCGCTTTAAGTCCTCAGGCATCGCCTCATATTTTCGAGGCCCACGACGTTAAGGATTGCTTTAAGTCTCCAAAGGAGCCCACAATCATCTATACCCATCGCTTTAAGTCATCAGGCATCGCCTCATATTTTCGAGGCACACGATGGTATAGCATATTCCCTTAGGAATCAAACCGTCTCTCAGGACATTTCCACAATGCACATTATGATGCTTGGCATACAATGACTCATGACACTCACATTGCATCCATGCACACATTCATAATCATGCATAAATCATCAAATACAACACTTAGCATTTCTTGCCTTTCGGCCACAACTTATCCTCACAACAGCATATAACGCATACATATCCAAAGCACAAACATATAGCATAATACATGACAATTATGCACCATTAAAACGACAAAAGTCGACCATTGACACTATTCACATTTACCGACAAAATAAAATCGGCCAACAAATTCTAAACCATCATAATAAGAAAGTACAGCTCAATGGCTTTCCAACGCATCAAACCACGCCTCAAACCGAAACACAGATCAAAAGTTATGCAGAAAACAAAATTACACGAACAGCACTGTTCGCTGGGCGAATCTCCCTCGCGAGCCTTCGCTAGCTGCTTCGCTAGGCGAACATCCCTCGCGAGCATTCGCTAGCTCCTTCGCTAGGCGAATGTTCCAGCGAACCAACTGTTAGCTAAAAACAGACACAAAGTTCGCTAGGCGAGCACTTGGCGAACCAAGTCAGAACCAAACAGAGCCAAAAACACCCAAAGTTCGCTAGGCGAACACTCTAGCGAACCTTCGCTCATGCCTTCGCTAGGCGAATACCCGTAGCGAACTTTCGCTACCCTTCGCTGATTGGTTCGCTAGGCGAACCTGCGAAAACTCAGAATCCTTCAGCGCTGTTGGAAACCCAAAAATGATATTTTCCAACCCAAACCATTTCCAAATCAACATATTTCAATCAGAACCTATTCTAATCATGTCAACAAACCAACTACCACCTTTACATCGATTTCCAACCGTTAAACCATCGATTCTCACAATCCGACCTAAAATCAAAAGCTATAAACCACCACCAAAACACACACACACACATACATAACCATACACAAGTATAATATAATCGAGTTTCGCACCCTTACCCGATTAAATCGACTCTAGGAATTGATCTTGATGATTTTCACACTTTTTCTCCAATTTTCTCTCTTCTCCTCTTTTCTTCTCTTTTCCCTTCTTTCTTCTTTCTTTCTCTCTATTTTTCTTTCCCTTTTCTTTTCTATTTTTCTTTTTCTTTCTTTCTTACTAACTTAATGAAAATAAGTGGGAAAAGACCAAAATACCCCCACACTCAAATATCTCGCAAACGTTCCCTAAACGCGATAAAATATAATCACGACGAAAAATAACACATTTTCACATAAAAGTCGAAAATAAAATAAAATAATAATAAAATAATCCAAAAAGACTCAATAAAACAAAATTAGCAAAACGGGGCGTTACACAACACGTAACCATTAACGCACATCCACATAAAATGCTTGTTAATGAGGAATATAGTAAGATAAATAGAAACATGAGAATAAACTTTAAAAAACTAAAATGCTTAATAAACATGAAATATAGTGTAGTACATTGTCACGGCATAGGAAAGCTGGAAAGCAAAAGTACAAGACCACTAAAAAACGAAACACATAACGAACAGAAACATAATAGAGTCATTAAGATAAAATGCGAAAAGCAAAGCACAAGCATCGATGATATGAGATGCAACAGAAAATCCTCAAGGCATCCTCCCCCTAAAGTGATGGCCTCTTCCGCGAAAAGGATGGTTATGAGGTGGTGGTGGAGGTTGTATGTCTAATTGCTCAGTCAACTCTAACACAGCTTGGTTCAGAGTGTTGAAACTAGTTGTAGGGGCACGGTTTTGGTTAGCAGCTGTCTTAGCCATGGTGTTGAACCTTCCCATTACACTGTTGGCAAAAGAATCGAAGTTATTGGTGTGCGCTTGAAGCTCATCGTACAGTGTCATGAAGCGTTCATCTTGATCTGTGGCAAACTGCTGCTGTTGGAGTTGCATGTTCCTCATAAGTTCAAGAAGTTCCTCATCATTTTGTTGAGGACGTGCAGGTGATGGAGGTGTAAAGTAGGAGTCTTGGTAATCCAAACCTTGAGTTAATGGCATATAGTTTGGACCAAGAGTGGTCCAACCAGTATATTGCCATTGACCCCAGCCTTGGTCAATCTCAGTTTCCATGGTAGATGATTGAGGCATCCATGCACCGGTATGTTGCCATTGACCCTAGCCTTAGTCTTCCTCAGATTCCATGGTAGATGAATGAGGCATCCAAGCACTACTACCTTGACCATCAGCACCTGTATCCATCTGATTTTCTTCTTCGTCTTCACTTTTATCTTCTTCTTGCTCGTCTTTTTCTTCATCCCTCTCATCAGATTCCTGCAAAATAGCGGTGTTTGATTTCACAATATACCTATACCTTTTCCTTTAATATCCTAGAGATGCCCCATCATGGTCAACATTTTCTGACTAAATTCTTGGTCGGTGGTGAGAGATTTGTACGAAAGACCAGGAACATAGATTTTGGCATGGTTGAGCACAGTTTGGATGAAGAAGGCGTAAAACAACGCGATCCCTCTACTGGAGTCATGCAAAGCGTACATCCTCCTTGCAAAATAATAAGGCCAACTGATTTTGATTTTGTTTTTCAGAATATACATCAAGTGGACCTTAGGCTAATCACCCTAGAATATCCGCCTTTCTTGGGTCGAAGGATATATGATACAATCCACTGCAGGATCCTGTCAATGGGATTTAAACGCCCGGTTGTCACCAATTTCAGAAACAGATTACTATCCACGATCTGGTCCGAGTACGGTCTCTTCAACATAGAATTCAAAGCTTTCTTAAAATTATAACCCTCAACAGTCTTTGTATCAGTTACATGTTCTGCAGGACCAGCATCGAGTACAGGCATACTAAACAAATCTCTCCATTAGAGTCTTTGATAGCAACAACTTTATTCCCTAGCTTACACTTAAACATATAACCCTCAAACTTACCCATCAAACCAGTATAGAAAATTCGAACTAAGTCCTCATTGTATTTAGTATCACATTCTAAAAATTTATTGAAATTTTTAAAATCCAACAATTCCATTACCTCCTCTATATGCATTCTGTCAGCCGCACGACGGTAGTAAACATATTGCTTAACAATAGAGCATTTGCTCAACTTTGTCTCATATAGAGCAGAGAATTCATCTGATATAAGAGATGAAAGTGTTGCCTGTGAGTTTGGAGGAGGTTGAGAAGTACCAGCATGAGATGATGGGTCCCTTGTGACTCTTTTGTGAGTGATTCTTCGAGAAGCCATTGAGAGAAATGCTTGAGAAGGATGAATAGTGACTGATTTCTTTCAATTTGATGAGAAACCCAAATGTGGTTGTTGAGAGATTTGGGGTTAGGGTTTGTTTATAGAGTTTTTAGGGAAGAGGAGAAGATGAGGAGAATGATACAATGTCTTGATGCAATGAACACAATATAGTAATGACACTTAAAGGAATCATGAAAAGCATAAAAACCAATAAATGGGTCAAAGAAAATCATGAAACCCAATAATTTTTTCAGAATGTGTCAACGACGCGTCGACCGCTGGCTTGTGTGCGTCGACGCATACTTGCGTATTTTCTATAATAATAGATATTAATGCTTTGAGTCGACCAAAGGGTCGACCTGAGCATCCCAGCCTCTAAATGTAAACAAATCCAATATTGGTGAGTCGACCAAAGGGTCGACCTGAGCATCCCAGCCTCTAAATGTAAACAAATCCAATATTGGTGAGTCGACCGGAGTCCTGTTTAGGTCGACTCAGCCAGTGAAACAATGCAAAAACCATATAAATGCGTCATTTATGCACCAACTTTGGATAAATAAGAAGCCAACACAAACATCAAACATTTAAATGGATAAAATATGCTTAATTGTGCAGTAAACATCAGTTTCAACACTCAACATGGTACATATACATAAAAGAAAATTATGAAGAGGAACAATATTACCGTAATCATGATTGATGATTAATGCCCTCACATATGGAGAGCCAGTATATTGATGAATTCTCAAGCACGATCCGAGATGTCGAGAACGCCTAGTTCCCTACGGATGTGAAAGAAAGGCTCTGTAGCGAGTGGTTTTGTAAAAATGTCAGCAAGTTGATTTTTAGTATCAACATGCTCAAAAACCACATCACCTTTCTCTACATGATCCCTAAGGAAGTGATGATGTATTTCGATATGCTTGGTGCGTGAATACAATACGGGGTTTTTAGTTAGGATAATGGCACTTGTGCTATCGCATAAAATAAGAATACGCTCAAGTTTTAAATTGAAGTCGAGCAATTGTTGCTTAAGCCATAGGACTTGAGCACAACAACTGCCGGCGGTAACGTATTCCGCCTCGGTTGTTGACAAAGCAACGGAAACCTGCTTTTTGCTATGCCAACTCACCAAGGAATTTGAGAAAGAATGACACGTGCCACTAGTGCTTTTCCTATCCGATTTGCACCCGGCAAAGTCACAATCGGAATAGCCAACTAAGTAACAACCAATACCCTTGGAATACCAAAGCCCATACTTTGGAGTACCGGAAGGTATCTAAGTATGCGCTTAACGGCTTTCAAGTGAGATTCCTTGGGACGTGATTAATACCTTGCACACATGCGAACACTGAACATAATGTCTGGTCGTGATGCGGTAAGATAGAGGAGAGATCCAATCATACCTCTATACTTCTTTACCTCTACATCTTTACCATTTTTGTCACGATCAAGGTTAGCACAAGTAGGCATCGGAGTATCAATTGCCTTGCAGTTTACCATGTCAAAACGTTTGAGAAGCTCAAGACAATATTTCGTCTGACTCACAAACGTGCCCTCTTCGAGTTGTTTGATTTGAAATCCGAGGAAATAGTTAAGCTCCCCCATCATGCTCATTTCTAACTCACCCTGCATCAAACTAGAAAACTCCTTGACCAAGGTCATGTTAGTAGACCCGAAAATGATATCATCAACATAAATTTGTACCAAAATTAAATGTTTTCCTTGACGTTTAATAAAGAGGGTTATGTCAACCTTGCCTCTTGAATACCCTTGATCAAGAAGAAATTTGCTAAGACGTTCATACCAAGCCCTAGGGGCTTGTTTAAGTCCGTACAGAGCATGTTTAAGTTTGTAAACATGATCAGGATATTCGTGGAATTCAAAACCCGGAGGTTGGGCTACATAAACCTCTTCATTGATGTATCCATTAAGGAAAACACTTTTAACATCCATTTGAAACAATTTGAAATTTTTAGTGCAAGCGTAAGCAAGTAAAAGGCGTATAGCCTCGAGTTGGGCAACCGACGCATAAGTTTCCTCATAGTCGATTCCTTCCTCTTGGTTTTACCCTTGCGCTACAAGTCGCGCTTTGTTTCGAGTTATAACTCCATTTTCGCCGAGCTTGTTCCTAAACTCCCATCGGGTGCCGATTACTCGATGGCCTCGCGGAGGGGGGACAAGGTCCCAAACCTCATTTCTCCTGAATTGATTAAGTTCTTCTTGTATAGATAAAAAGCAATGATCATCGAGTAATGCCTGTTTTGGATTTTTAGGCTCAACTTGCGAAACGAAAGCGGTGTAATAACAGAAGTTACTTAGCTTGGAGCGGGTTGTTACTCCCTTAGAGATGTCACCGAGAATGTTGTCAATGGGATGGTCTTTGGAAGACTTCTAAGCTAGAGGAAGGTCATCTTTATTAGATGAATGATCCTCCTCACTCTTCATAGGTTGGTGATCTTTTTCCTTCTCAATACGCACTGCTTCATGTTTATCAATTCCTTTATTAGTGTCCTTGAGTATGTCTTCTGAAGATACACCTGCACCATGAAAAGAACTACCTTCTCCGACATTTTTCGGATAAGACTCATCAAAAGTAACGTGTACCGACTCCTCAACAATATGTAACCTCTTATTATAAATCCTATATGTCTTACTTGACTAAGAGTAACCAAGAAAAATACCCTTGTCGGCCTTAGCATCAAACTTACCAAGTGTCTCTTTACCATTATTCAACACGAAACACTTACAACCAAAAACGTGAAGGTGAGAGACATTAGGCTTTCTCCCTTTTAAAAGCTCATACAATGTCTTGTTTAGAATAGGTCGGATAAGCACCCTATTCAAAACGTAACAAGCCGTACTTATGGTGTCGACCCAAAAGTATTTTGGATGTCCACTCTCATTGATCATAGTCCTTCCTAATTCTTCCAAAATTCTATTTTTACGTTCCACAACCCCGTTTTGTTGAGGGGTACGTAGTGCGGAAAAATTATGATCAATTCCATGGCTTTCACAAAATGCTTCAAAAAGATGATTTTCGAACTCATCCCCATGATCACTTCTAATTGAAATAATGTTCATGTTTAATTTGTTTTGGGATAACTTGGCAAATCTTTCAATGGCCGAAAAGGTATCACGCTTGTTTCCTAAGAAAATAGTCCATCAAAACCGTGAAAAGTCATCGACTATCACAAAACCATAATAGTTACCACCTAGGCTTTTGATCCTAGATGGTATAAAGAGGTCCATATGGAGGAGCTCAAGGGGTCTCATAGTTGAAACAATGTCTTTAGATTTGAATGAGATCCTCATTTGCTTCCCCATTTGACAAGCATCACAAAGGTGATCCTTTGTGAATTTGATTTTGGATAAACCGATACTAGGTCTTTAGAGACTATTTTGTTAAGCAAATCAAAATTGATATACGTCAACCGTCTATGCCATAACCATGAATCTTCATTCATGGTGACTAGACACTTGTTGCCATTCAATAATACCTCATTTAAGTCTAGCATATAGATGTTATTCACCCTCAATTATGCAACAATCCTTAGAAAAATATACTTTATAGTCCTTGTCACATAATCGGCTAATGCTTAAAAGGTTATGATTAAGGCCTTCAACTAGAAGCACATCAGAGATAGTAGTAGATGAGGGGTTACCTACACTACCTTTGCCAAGAATTTGTCCCTTGTTGTTGTCTCCGTAGGTAACAAACCCCTTTTTCTTCGCCACAAAGTCGATGAAAAGAGATATGCCTCCTGTCATATGTCTTGAGCAGCTACTATCCAGAATCCATCTTCTTTCGGTGGTCTCAAGACGTTGTACCTACATAGTCAATCAAGGGAAAGTAGGTATCCAATTTTTATTGGGTCCTTTATGGTGAGTGAAACCAGGGTTGCATTTGGGCAACCATTGATAAATGCCTTTTAGAACAAGAAATCTTCTAAAATGACATTTAGCAATAGTATGACCCCGTTTGCAACAATATAGGCAATTACGGTTCATTTAAGGTTTACCTTTGCTATCTCTATCTCGAATCAACTACGTATACCTTTGATACAGATTATTCATACTTTCTCGATAGTGTGATCGATCAATAGCAAACGTAACTTTAGGCTTTAGAGCCTTGTCTAATTTGGCCTTAAGGGTTCTCACATTTTTTGCAAAATATGACAAATATCACAGCCCCAATTGAACCAAGGAGACTTGTCCTCTTCAATTTCAGGTTTTGATGTATTCACCATAGAGTTTTTAAGAGCTTCCAATTCCTTTTCGGAATCGGAGATCTTTTTCTCCAAATATTAAAATATCTTTTTGTTCGAGGCTAAGCGTTGAAAAGCTTCCTTAGCCTCATGGTGCAACATACACTACTACGAAAAACCCATTTAACAATGGTTGGGAATGACATATAATGACGTGGGGGAAGGCGTTGTTATGTAGATTGTCGTTGTAAGTTCGCTATTTCTACAACGGTCTAGAAACCGTCATTGAAAGGCAGGACGCGCGCCATATATCACAACGGTTATGATAATAAACCGTTGTGATACATACACTTAGGTACTGGGGTCGAACCCATAAGCAGCGAATTATATAAAACATAAATTACCTATAATGACGGTTATTATAGATAACCGTTGTTGTAGAACTACCTATAATGATGGTTATTTTAAATAACCGTTGTTGTATGTCTTTTAATAAAAAAAATTTATAGCATTAGAACAAGAACAACAGAAAGAACAAGAACAACAGCAAGAACAACAAGAACATTAATAACAACAAGAACATCAAGAACAACAAGAACATCAAGAACAACAATAAGAATAACAACAACAACAACAATAACAAGAACAACAAGAACAACAACAACAACAACAAAAATAACAATAGCAACAACAACAACAACAACAACAACGACAATAACAACAACAACAATAACAAGAAGAAGAAGAAGAAGAAGAAGAAGAAGAAGAAGAAGAAGAAGAAGAAGAAGAAGAAGAATAAGAAGAAGAACAAGAACAAGAACAAGAACAAGAACAAGAACATCATCAACAACAACAATAATAATAACAATAATAACAACATTAATAAAAAAGAACAACAAGAACAACATTAATAAAAAAGAACAACAATAATTAAAAAAGAACACCAACAACTAACATTGCTAACTCGAGTTCTGAAATTTGTTCTGAAATTTGGTTTGGTGGAGAAATAGAGTATCGTAAATGAAAGATGATGTTTGGAGGTAGAAGATGTCTAAGTTTTAGGTTTCACGCGGATCACTAATAGTAGTGTCTTGGCCATTGATAATCACTAAATGGACGACCAAGATTTGTTTAAGGATAGTGAATAAACTCATTATGCGCGCCACCTATAATGTTGGTAATGAGACTTGAAAAAATAAGTAAAAAAACCAAAAATGCTGGTGTTGGGACTTGAACCCATGACAAAACGCTACCTATAATGACGATTGGTTTAAATTACCCGTGGTGAAAGGTCTGTAAGCGTTTTGAAAAAATAAGTAAAAAACGCTACCTATAATGACGGTTGGTTTAAATACCCGTGGTTAAAGGTCTGTCAGTATTTTGAAAAAATAGGAAAGAAGTAACATGATTAAAATAAATTCAGAAAAATCTAAAAACACGAAATTTAATCTAATTAGGTAAAATAAGAATTTTGAGATTTTTTTGGAATTTTTTGAGACTATGAAAACAGTAAAAAATTCATTAAAAATAGAAAAATGATGAATTTGGGGTTTTGAGGGTGAAGTCCCGTAACTCTTCTAGAGTACGGGATTAATGACCATACGATTTTTCTGCTTCAGATACACGAAACAGATCTAAAAAAGGAGACGATTTTCCCTAAAACCGATTTTTTGAAGTGCAAGACCTAAAACTAAACTATAGGCTATAATGAAGGTTGAAAACATAACTATGGTGAAAGGTTATTGGCATTTTGAAAAAATATTTAAAAACCATAAATGCTGGTGTTGGGAATTGAACCCATGACCAGGCGCTACCTATAATGACGGTTCTTTAAATACCCGTGGTGAAAGGCCTACATTTCACCACAGTTGAAATTTTAACCGTCATTAAAAAAACGTGCGAATCTATTACAACGGTGTATAGGCAAGCCGTTATAAGCCTGGCGTTGTTGTTTGCGCGTTTTGTAGTAGTGATATCAAAAGCTTTTTGTAATTCTAAATGAGACATATTATTAGAGTTATCGTATTTAGAGTGTTTTACCTCTTTCTTATTGTTTCGATGTGCCATAAGACAAAGATTAATGGTTTCACTTTCATCACTTGAGCTGTCATCTTTTTCCGACTCGCTATCGCTCTCCCAAGCGATGTATGCTCGTCTAGATTTGTTTAACTTTTTGTGTTCACAACTCTTATCCTTATCCCTGTCTTTCTTAAGTGATGGACAATCTGGCTTGTAATGCCCGGACTTTCCACAATTGAAACAAGATCCTTTCAACTTGCCACTCGTGTTGCCTTCATTTCTTGATTGCCTTCTAAATTTGACTAGATTTTTATCCGAGTGCTGAATTTCATTCTTTCGAATGTACCTATTGTATTTCTTCACAAATAGCCCCATGTTATCACTCGAGTCATCATCTTCATCATTGTTGGTTTCATTGTCACTTTGCTCTTGAGATGTGGACTTTGAACAAGAAGCTTTAAGAGCGATCGACTTCTTTTCCGTTTCCTTTGTTTTCTCCTTTTTTACACTCTTCTCATGTTTTCCAAGTTGATGAGTACTTGCTCATGTTCATCGAGTTTGCCAAATAATGTCCTGAGGTCTAGACTAGTTAGATCATTGGTCTCCTTGATCGCGGTGACCTTCGGTTGCCATTCCCTATTAAGACACCTCAATATTTTATTAGTAACAACCTCGTTGGGAACCGGTTTACCAAGTGTATGTAATTTGTTGATTATATGAGTGAATCGTTTTTGCATGTCGACAATGGTTTCCCCTTGCTTCATGTAAAAAAGACCGAACTCTTGCGTTAATGTGTTGATTCGGGCCAATTTCACATCATTAGTACCTTCGTGGGCTACTTGTAAAGCATCACATATGGCTTTGGATGTTTCACAATGAGAGACTCGATAATATTCGTCAACTCCCAAAGAGGAGATCAAAATATTCCGAGCCTTCCAGTCATAACTGTACTTTTTCTCATCCTCATCATTCCATTGTGCTTCGGGCTTGGGAATAACAACACCATTTTCATCGGTCATGGTTATTTCCATAGGTCCGTTTAAAATAACATTACAAACCTTCCGATCAATGGAATTTATATGCATGCGCATACAATCTTTCTAGTAGCTATAATTCTCGCCTGTAAAAACTAGAGCTCTATTATAAGCCCCTTTAGGTTCGTTCGCCATTTTCTAAGAAATTATATCGAAGCACCAGATAAACTGGAGCTCGTGATACCACTTGTTAGACGATGGCTTGGATCTAGAAGGGGGGTTAAATAGATCCCACAATTTATTACACGCTAATTGTGTTCCAAAATTAGTTTCAAAATTTTAATTTGGAAGCAACCACTGAATCACTTCGTCTACAATGAACCGCTACTAGAAAAATCGGATATGCGTAAAGCCACTACGAATGATGCGGCAGATGAGAAAAACGAAGCAGAATCAACAATACACAATGTAATCAACTCAAATATATGCACTTGATATTATCCAATCACCAACGGGTGAATTCAACAAACTTAATTCACAAAGCGCTTTCGAAACTTGAGCTTAATAAATTTATCAAACACTTGGCGTGCGAGGTACTCCAAGTGTAAATTTCAAAGCAATGTGAGTGTAGAGCTAATCTAAATACAATCCAAAGGATTGTAGTGTTTTTACAAATCAATTATTCAGCTCTATACTACACTACACCGAAATTTTCAATCAATTGATAATTCACAAGTTTAAACAATATCAAAAATGTAAAAGGATAGGGAAAGAGAGAACAAACATGATTTGATTAGGCAGTTCCCCAATCGTCCTCGCTAAGGGTACCTCTGCCCCCAATTCCAAAAATGGAATTGAGATATGTATATATTACGGTTGCAATTGTTTATTACAAGAGAAAAACCAATACACCAAACCCTCAAACGTCTTTGATGTCGATGCAAAGTCTTCTCTCTCCTTGATTCAAGATGAATCAAGTGCCTCGAATTTGGTCGAACAAATCACCGTCTCACGCTACTCGATTGCAAGAACCCGCAACTCTTCAATCCCCTTCACTCGGTCGATTTCAATCTTCCACAATTCGATCCCAAATCTTTCTCGTACGATCCTCCGATTGTTGCTACTCGACTGAACGAACACTCAGTTCTTCAATCCCCTTCGCACGGCTGAATTCTTGTAGAGAAATGATTTGTGCAAAAACCCCTAAAATCACTCGGATTCTTGGAGAACAAAACCTAGGGTTTCATTCAAGAAACACCCACTGATTCTCAACCCAGCACAAAGGATCCACACACCTAAGTCTGAACGTTATCACTTCACAAAATACACAACACTAACAAAAATGGTTATGTGTAGTTGTTAGAGAATGTAAGGTTGAAGATGAAGATGGAGAGAAAAAGCAGTGCCTATTTCACGTTTCTTGTTGTACATGTAAAAATGAGCCAAAACAATAGATATACTATGCTAAAAGAAAGTAACAAGAATAACAGAAATTTGAAATCAAAATACAGCAGAAAAATGGTGCAAAAAAAGCGAACGGTCGACCTATACAGGTGGGAGGGTCGACCTGAGCAAACCCGTCAACCACACTGCGCAGAAAATACATGTTTGCGTCGACCAGAACAGGACATGCGCCGACGCAAGCCTCCTAGTTTTTGACAATCTTGATTGCAGACAGTATGAGTCGACCGAAGGGTCGACGCGAGCACTCCAGCTGCCAACTCTAAGAAATGCAACAAATATGAGTCGACCAGAATAGGGTTGTGAGTCGACTCAAACCCTTGAAACTTGCAAAACTCGATATTTTGACATTTCTAAAGGTTCCTAACAACGCCTAATGCACATACAACATTATCAACATAACCAAACACATTTAAAACCACATAGTATGCATTATATATGAACCTACATGTGTATTCTATATATGCTAGACATGATATGTTATTCTACACATAAATGTTTTGACATCATTAAAAACGAGTATAAAGACAACTTGCCCTCACAGATTAGACTTATTGGTCTATAGTCATCAAGATTATCAGGAGCTTCACGTTTAGGTACCAACACAAGGAAAGATGAAGACAGTACCTTAGGAAGCTTACCAACCTCAAAGAATTCTAGTATGCATCTTGTAAAATCTAATCCCACAATTTCCTAACATTGTTGAAAGAAAGCCATGTTGAAACCGTCAGGTCCCGGTGTTCTATCTCCTTGAAATTGGAAAACGCATTCCTAATTTCCTCACTTCTAAACAGTTCTTCAATTGCCAGCTGGTTCTCTTTCGTCAGAAGCTTAAGCTGCTCACTGCCAATAAAAGGCAATGGCCCGTTGATTGATTTAAACCTCTCCTCAAAATGCATTGCTACCGCCTCTTTCACACCTTTCACATCATCAATGATCCGATTATTAACTACCACAGATGATATGTTATTTATGATATTACGATGGTTGATGATGGCATGAAAGAATTTAGTATTTTGATATGCGTCTTCAATCCATTTGGTGCGGATTTCTGTTGCAGAATGCTTTCCTTAATTCTAAGATGTTTCCACATTTCATCCTCTGCCAATCTTCTATTATTGAAGTCAATAGAACCATCCACTCCATCATTCTCTGCAAGCTTATCTTCTATGTTATTTATAATTCCAACATTTTCAGTGATTTTGTATCAATCCAACCAAAGACAGAGCTATTCCAAATCCTCAACCTCGACCGCAAAAGTTGCAGTTTTTTTGACAGGATGTATGAAGGATTGCCTTGGATCAAAACAGAATCCCAAACATCCTTAACAAAAGTATAGAATTCTGGATGTTGAAACCAGCAGTTGAGGAACCTAAAGGGTTTAGGTCCCTAATTAATATTCCTAACCGAGTTCCAGACTGGCCGATGATCCGAAATATCCCGTAAACCCACTTTCTGATAAGCCATATTCCACCCATTTAACAAGCCATTAGATATTAGGAATCGGTCAATTCTGCTACAAGCTTTACCTGATGAATTGAACCATATATATTTATTGCCCAAAGTAGACAAGTCCACACAACCGGTTAATTGGATAAAGTCACTAAATTCAGCCATCATCTTCTTATTTTGACTACCTCTACCTTTTCTTTCTCTCACATTTTTCACTGCATTAAAATCTCCTCCTATAACTCACTCTTCCTCCTCCAATTTTGATATTAAAGTAAGAATATCACTCCAGAGATCTCTCTTTTCCTTGTTATTGCACGATGAGTATATGTTGAAGAAGTAACAAATTTTCTTTTTCCAAATAACCTTCATGCCTAAGTAGCCTTTACCTCTATAGCTGCATATGGGATCAAATTAATCCTTCCTCCAAATGGTTAGAATGTCCCCAGAGAGTCCTTTTGAATTTAGAGCAGTCCAAAGACAATTATTGTTGCCCCAAATGTTGTGCACAATATCTTCCTTCATGTCAACACATTTCATTTTTTGTAAGAAAACTAAATCTGCCCCTCCAACTTGTAACATGTTGCGAATTTCCTGGTCTTAATCTTGCTACCACACCCTCTTATATTGTATGTAACAAAATTCATAGAAAACCTGTAGCAGCCTCCTTCTTATCTATTTTGTGCTTCCTATCTTCTGCTTCCATCTTCCGAATTATAGATTCGAATACTTCGTCATCTTCTTCAACTTCTACCCCTAACCTTTTAATAGAGTCCCATGTCCTGATTGGTAAATCAGCAAGCCTTTTCTTGATCCTGGAATTAGATTTTATGACCTCTACATCTCATATAGATCCATTGCTATTATGATTAGAATCTCCAGAAAAATTTGAAATGTCTTCAAACTGGTCTCCCTCAACACCCCCAAGCCTTAATTGACTCTCTAAAACCTTTTTGACAGAATTACTCTGGTTGTTATCAGCTTGAAGCAAAGTTGAGTAATATGATGGTGCAAACGGAATTTTTAAATTCTGATATATCTCCTTATGTAACTTTTTTTCCTATTAGGCCTAACCTTACAAATTGCATCAGAAACAAAAGGCCTCATAGGGCTCACAGTTCCCAAACCCTGCTCCTCATCCTTGTTATCGCATCCATTCATAATTACCTCTAGATCTACTTTTGAATTGATACATATCTCAACATTCTGTCCCACCATAATCTCCTGACTCACGTTACCTGATGCACCTATAAAGTTGTGTTTATTTGACTCATAGCCACCTGCCTCTATGCTGTCACCAACCATTTGATTTCCTTTGTCTTCTAAAGTCCTTAAATATTAATATTAAATTCCTGACCGTACGCATGCTTTTTGAATCCTTATACAACTTTTGCTAAGTCACCCTCAGCTTTATTAGGTACATCAACTTTATCCCTTATCTTGTCCTTTCTCACCACATGGCTATCCACCTCCTTATCTTTACCACATCTTAACTGTATTACTTCCTGGTTATTATCCTCTGGTTCAGTTATGCCCAACTCTGATTCTAACACCTCAGTGTCCGATGATACCATCTTGTAATTTCTCTTCCACAACCTTAATACGAAAAATACTTTTTTTCACTTCTATATTACAAACTTCATTAAGATTCATCACGAATTTGGTCCTAATAAGTATGTGTGCAACGTCCAGCTTTAGATGTTTCTGCGTTTCCCCGTCTGCTTTGACGAAAGATCCAATTCTGCATGCAAGAAAACTAAAAAACTTGTCACCCTAAATATGACAAGGTAATCCAAAAATATTCACCCAAGTCAATCTTTCCACGTCGACATCGTCAGGAGACCATGGATGGACATCCGAGAACCATTTTGATATCCAAGCTTCATCTTCGACCACCATTTTCTTAATATCCCCTGTATTTTCTTCTTCTAACAGCACCAAATTTGCACCCAACGGAGTGGCTTTGATTGTAAAATAGCCCTCCATATATAAAGCTTCTTGTATATCAAAAGATGTATCGGGTTTCTCCATAACCCCCACAAAAGCCTGTTCAAATCTTCCTATCTCCCATAAGCGCCTGATAAGAATTGCTATTAAACCCTTCACCTCTCATAACTTGTGCGAATGATCTCTTCCCAAACTCATACCTCGTATTATGAATATTGACATTAGCCTTTACTTTCGAAAAGTTTTCTTTCTCAGCTCTTATTTTCGACGTTCCCATCTTGCCTTCTCCATCATCTCTCTTAAATCTAGGAGTATTTGCGAATATCTTGTTGCCATTAATGACAATATTGTCCAGTTTATTGGCAAGAAGATGTTCATCCAACACCTTCTTAAATCTGACAAAGCCAAACCTTTTACCCCTTTTGTCTAATCTTGCAGGGATAAAAACTTCGAGTACCAAGCCGTGTTCTTTAAATACATCAAACATGCGTTTTGCCTCATATGATTCTGGAAACTCAGTGAAGAAGAACGACGAAGCCTCATGAATGTCTTGATCAATACCTTTGCCACCATGAGCTTTCCAGATGGATCTCTTGGGTACCAAAGGTTTCTTAACATGTGCCTTCCTTACATGCTCCCAAACCCCTTCTTTGTGCATACCCTGAACCATGATGGATCTCTTGAAATCTCAGAAATAGAACAGCCTACACCAGAAACAAGATTTACCAACCAAACTTTTACGAAAGCAGATCTATATCTCTTAACAATGCAATGAAATCAGATGCCAAGGTCCCCATACCTAAATATAGGAGTTTAAATCGAAAACATCCAACCTCTAACATTGCCAAGATGCACTAGTAACGACTAGAGAGTGGTTGGACGAAAAGAATTTTTGTTTATCTTAAAACCCAATTAAAAGGAAGAGAGAAGTTTGAGCTTCTCTCTCTAGAATGATTGCCTAAACCCGAATATAATTCTTTTAACCGTTGATTGAACCAAGGAATTCACTTGCATTCCATTCACATGCTGAGTTTATTATTCAATTCCAACTCATCTCTCTTTGTTATGATTTGTATAAGATTGTTGGCAAAGTGTGGTTGTTAATAGGTTGAAGATTATTATTTCTCAAATTGTTTTTCGTTTTTTAAATAGATTTTGTATTAAGGAGAAGTATTCATGAAAATATTGTAGTGGTTCAAGAAATGACTCATAATATACATAAGATGAAGGGAAAGATGGATTATTTTGTGAATAATATACATAACATGAAAGGAAAGATGGATTATTTTGTGAATAAGATGCTATATAGAAATATGGATGTGTAAACTCTTTATAAGTTAGAGTACCTATAAACTTAAATATACTAATGGTTTAATTTAAGAAGTGATGTTTAATTTAATTTATTTTATGTGATTTTTCAAAAGCCCAATAATTATGTTCAGTCCTCCTCATGATCAACACATCTAAAGAAGAATGGTTTTGAGTTTACCAGCGAAAACGGGTGTTTAAAGAACCGCACATGCACTTATGAATTGGTGTTGGAAACGATTCTTTTAGGGTCTGTTTGGTTCAAATGAAGGGGAGGAGAGGGGAGAGATTTTAATGGAGGGAAGGGGAAGAGAGGGGAAAGATTTTTTTTAATTAGATAAGTGTTTGGTTCAAAAGAGGGGAGGGGAAGGGAGGAATTTTAATTAAAAATGTGTTTGGTTTAGGAGGGGAGGGATTTTATTAATAATTTACATTTTTATCCTTATAATCTTATATAAGTGATATGATATTTAAATGTGAAAAATTCATGCATGCTTTTTTCTTTTTTTGATAAAATTTCTAATATTGATTGACTAAAAAATTATTTATGGTTTAAAATATATTTAATAAAATAAATGGTTTAAAATTAGATATAAAAGAAAATATGATATGATACATAATAAAATTAGAAGAAAAAAACGAATATAACTAAACATATTTTTTTATAAAAAAACAAAATATAACTATAATGATTATAATTTATATTAAGTAAAAAACTATAAATAATTTGAAGGTGGAGAATAATTATAATAAATTAATGGAAGCAATCGAAAAAATCACACATAAGAGAAATAGTAACACGAAAAAAAATGAATAATTTTGAAATAATAAAATTTAATTGAGGATATTTTAGTAAATATAATAATTTTTTAATTATCAAAACTCACTTTCTCTCTCCTCCCTTCCAAATCCCCCCAATTCGGAGGAAAGCAAAAAATGTGTTTTGGAGGGATTTTGCTCCCTCCCCTTCTCTCCCTCCTAAAATTTGAACCAAACATATTTAGTTAAAAATTTCCCCTCCACTATCCTCCCCTCCATCTACTCCGAACCAAACACACCCTTAGAGGTGTTGTCAATAGTATGATAGAATTTAGAATATATAATTATTTTTAGTGGGAATTCAAAGCACAAATCAGGAACAATCGAAGAAATTTTTTTTAAGGGAAACTATTTGAAATAAATAACATCAACAAATTCAATGAGCAAGAGATTAATTTTGTAAAAATAGATTCTTAAAACAAATACAAGTTTTCTCATAATCTAGGGTGGTCCCACAAATCAGGAACAATTAAAGAAAAAATTAAAAAGAAACTTTTTGAAATAAACAACATCGAGCAAGAGATCCATTGATTCTAGAATGAAAAGTAAAGATCGCATCACATGACAAGAGGATCAATTACGATCTTCACAAAATGCAAATTAATCATAATTTCTTTTTCGTTTTGAACGCCTTTCGGTTTCTTTCGGTTGAGGCGGGTTTTGCGGTAACGGACAGTTTTCTGAATCTTTGGGATTGAGAACTTGTCCAATAAAGAGTATTGTTCTAGAGAAATCTTCTCTAATAAAAAACATGAAAGGGTGGTCAGCTACAAAGTCTATCGGGGGCGGAGGATTGGTAGGCAGACCACATCCACCCAACATTAATGCACTACGGGACACTGCAGCAGCTTCAGTTCCTAATTCATTTACTTCAATGAAAGACTTTTGGTATATAGCGGAAACATAAAGGTCTTCACCCATAGGAGAATCCACCCTAGGAGAGTCCACCATTTTTGTCAAACCTCCACCTGCTTCAGAGAAAGGTAAAACCACTCCTAGCTCTTTCAGCATGCTAGAAGTTTCAAGGTCAAAAGAAATGTTGAATCTTGGAATTCTAAAAGCACCTACTGGCACTGCATTTTTAGGACGCGTGCGCTCCAAAAACACAGATTCAGAAGCTACCTTTTCAATCAAAGCTAACAATCCATCTTTTGCATCGGGAAGATAAAAGTAAATAGAGAATTTACGCTTATCCTTGTGCTTATATGACTCACCTCCCTTATAAGAAAGACGAAGGACTTTAAAACCATCAAAAACTCTAATAAATTGTTTCTTCCAGCTTGTCATGAAGGGAACTTTGACCGAGCTGCCATTAAGAAGGTAAAAATCATTGTCTTTTGTTTTTGATTCCTCAAACTTGTTCGACCATACTCCTTTGAAGTATAATGCATTTGCAAATATGAGTCTGGTTAGGCTATTAACTGAACCAGGTGGAAGTAGATTATTTATAAGACCTTTTGTCTCTTTTATAGCCCATGAATTCACTTCTTTTCTCACTTCAGAAGACTTCAAAACAATATCAAATATATTAGTTATTACTCTAAAGTTCTAAAGTGCTAAAGAATCATGGTAAAAATAAAAACAGTATGATGATAGATTAATATACCTTGGTTACGAAATCAACAGAGGCAACCGGGGCTTTGAAATCAGTAGCCATACTTTTTTTGAAGGAGGGTTGAAGAGAAAATGATTGTTGAACCCAGACACCGTTGACGAAAGACACCCGAGGTCCGCCTGTGGGGCGATTATCGGCAAGCACATAGGAAACGAGTTGAGAGCATAAGGTTTTGAGTTGGCCGGTAGAGTCAGATCGGAGGAATTCAAGAAGCTGGTGTTGCGTGGAACCCTCAGAGCCAACAGCGATAATACTGAGTATGATTTGGAGCGACAATGGCGAAAACACAACGTTCGTTTCTTTATATTTTTGTTTGGAGAACAAATGTTTGGCGATGTTCAATGAAACATCCGTTTGGTTGGTGACTGATTCAGCGAGGAGATTCATTCTTATTCCGATTGAATAGATAACAAAAAACTTAGAGTCTCCCAAAACCCTAGAGATAAAAAGTGAGTTTCTTGCTAAACCCGAAATCCTTATGTATTTATATAAAAGATGCCTTGCTAATCAAGTTACGCAAAAATATTAGGTCCAAATTTTACGTTTTATCTTCGAATAAAATTATATTGCAATAATTACGCTTTGAAATTTCCATTAATGAGAGGCGGCGAAAGATATTGAAGGGAAAGATCCATGTTTAGCGAAAATTTTTGTATCTACGAGAGAATCTGGGGATGACAAAGCTAAGTGATACTGCAATGAATACTAATGAATTCAAATAGTAACAGAATTTTCAAATTTAATATTTAATATAATATAGATATATTTTATTCTAACTTAAATTTAGGAAAATACGTAGTACTATTTTATAAGGTATACAATTGTCAAACATAAAAAAAAAAAAAAAAAAAAACTTAAAAAAAACAAAAATTTAAGAAATCTTTTTAGTTAGTTTCGGGCCTTGGTATCAATTTCCACAAGAGCAAGATTATTCGCTACAACGTTAATGATAATTTTCTCCTTGCGGCTTCTACTTTTCTTTCATGTTGAACGGAATCGAGGTCTTTTACTTTTTTAGGAATTCCTATTGGTGTCAATCCTAGAAGGATTGATTCTTGGTCTTCTTTGATTTCCAAGTTTCGAAGAAGATTCTCGTGTTGGCAAGGGAGATTGTTGAGTTTTGGTGGTAGGATAACTCTCCTCAAATCCGCTCTTAGTAGTCTTTCCATTTTTCACCTTTCTTTTTACAAAGCTCCGGTGAAAATTCGGAACAAAATTAATAAGATTCAAAGTAGTTTCCTTTGGGGTAGTTGGAGCTTCTTGTGTTTGCCTTACAACAAAGGAGGTCTGAATTTGAGGAGATTAGATGTTTTTAATGTTGCTTTACTTCAAAAGTGGAGGTGGAAAATCTTGGCGGGTTCAAATGAATTGTGGTTTCGTGTGTTGAGAGCTAGATATGGGGATTTAAAATTGCTTATGACTGATGTTGGCAATTTATCTAACAGGGGCAATTCCTATTCCACGTGGTTGCGGGACATTTTGTCGTTAAAAAATTATGGACAGGAGGATTTGTTATTGAATAACAGCAGGTTTTTTTGTTGGAACAGGTTTCAGAATTTCTTTTTGGAAGTGCAACTGGACGGGAGATGGTCCTCTTGCGCAGCGGTTTTCGGAAGTGTATGAAGCATCCCAGCTGCAGAATGTAGCAGTGGCTGCCATGGGGGGCTGGTCGGAGGGTGGCTGGTCATGGAACGATCTCGGGATACCGAGATCAGTGCTGAATACTCCTAATTCCAGCAGTTGTGCGGTTCCAGCTCATGGTTCCTGCTGTACTGCTGGCTGTCCTGGTCAGCTTTAGCAGACTGTTCCCGCGCTGCAGCAGGACATTACGGTGCTGGCAGCTGCTGTTACGGAGCTGCGGAACATGCTGGCGGATCATTGCATTTACCATGACGTGGAGGATAGGGTGGTTTGGAGTTTGGAACAGTCGGGGGTTTTCTCGGTAAGTTCCTTTTACCGGTCGGTTAATAAGCTTTTCATTCCATTAGGTCCTTGTAACAAGGATAACTTGGCTCTTGAGTTGATTTGGAAAGTTGTGGTGCCGTCGCGGATTTGTGCTTTTGGATGGCGTTGTCTGTTAAATAGATTGCCATCTAAGGTTTTATTATGGAGGAAAGAGATTCTTTCCGACTATAGTAACACTTTTTGTCCGTTTTGTAACTCGGTTCCGGAAACGTTGAATCATGTCCTCTTGGAGTGTGTGGTGGCAGTTTTGCTCTGGAAGGAAATATCCGGTTGGTTGGGTTTTCTGTTTCGCCGTGACAAAGATCTTAAAGAGAGTTTTATGGTATGGTTTCATTTGTGTAGAAAGATGAAAGTCAATAAAAGGCGAGAAAGAAGTGTGTGGTTGGCGGTGTGTTGGGGTATCTGGACTTGTAGGAACGACATTATTTTTAGAAATTCCACGTGGAACATTGTTGATATGGTTTCGAAGGTTAAATACACGGTTTGGAGATGGTCTCTTATGAGAGATATTAATTATTCCAATTGCAACTTGTACAATTTCGACAAAGACCCTTTGTTATTTTTGTCATAGGTTTTTCAATTGGTTGTTAATTTCTCTATTCTAGGCAAGATTGGTTCTCTTGGCCTATTTTTTGTATCTGGAAGAGTACCCTTTATACTCATTTTCAATATAATCCTTGCTTATTGAAAAAAAAAATTTTTTGCACGTTTCCCCTAGAGAAAAGAGAGTAGTTTGTTAAACCCTAAACCCTTATAATATCTTTTTATATCTTAATTATATAATAATTATTATAATATTTTTATTATTATTATTTATATTTATATTATTATTATTATATAATAAAATGAAACAACATATGCACCTCGTATCAAACTCTAATTCACTGCCTTTTTTCTCTATCTATCATTAATAAAATATAATTAATATAATAAATGCTTAATGATTTTGTTTCATTTTAAATACGTGGAGCACTATATGCAGCTCCTATGTTTTAGATTTATTTCTTCTTCTATATATAATATTATTAATGATAATGCTCCATTAATTACTCTCCACATATCCATTATTCTGCATAACATATTATCAATAATTGGAAAACCCTTACCATATGCGCGAAGCCTTCAGCCACAATAGCAAAGAGGAAGGGGGACAGTGGATCATCTTGTCGTAGGCCCCGCGATATCTTGAAATCAGTCTTTGCGCTTCCGTTTACAAGTATGAACATAAAGCTTGAAAAAATAGTCTCTTCCATCCATCTCATCCATCTCTCCCCAAACCCCATAGAAACCATCATCTGACGAAGGAAATTCTAATCCACGCAATCATATATGCCTTGGAAAAATTTACCTTGAACAAAACACACGGTTGCTTTCTCTTCTTAGCCAAGTCTATTATTTCATTTAGCACCGTCACGCCATCTAACAAATGGCGACTAGGAATAAATGCAGATTGAGTATTGGATATAATTTTCCCAATGACACCTCTCAACCTATTTGACAGTAGCTTAGTAACCACCTTATACACGCACCCAACCAATCAGATGGGTCTAAAATCATCAATACTTTGAGGACTATCACGTTTTGGTATTAACGTGAGAAAGGATGAGGTGATGGCTTTATTCAATCTACTCGATGCACACAATTCCTGAACACAGTTGATGAATTCATCTTTAATAATATCCCAAATTTTTTGACAGAAACCCAATGTAAACCCGTCTGGCCCTGGACTCCTGTTGGCAGTACATAAGAAAACAGTCTATCTAATTTTCTCTTCATCAAAATCACGCTCCAAAGAAATTCTATCCTCATCTGTTAGCTCTGACAAATTCTGGAAATTAAAGCTCATGCAAGGGTTCTTCTTTCTACAGAATTGTTGACGACATGATTTTGTTGAGTGATGGTAGTGTTCGCTGGTGAATTTGGCGAACAACCTCTGGTTTCCTAATTTATGAAAATTAGTTTACTAACAGGACCAACCACACAAATCCTAGGACAAAGTGCTTTTGAAAATGTCTTTGATTTGAAAAATAATGTATTCGTTTTGTATTTGCTAAGGTTTCTTTTAATGGTTTTTTCGACTAAAAGAACAAAGGCACGATAATGGCGAAAAAGTAATTGAAGATAGGTTTAAATGGGAAACAAAGTAAATTGCTGAAGTAAAGGAAATGACTTGAATGTAAAGAAATGAAGAAAAGCTTGGAATTTTATTAAAGTGCATAAATGTAAACTGGTGTTTTCCATACATACATTTTCCATAACACCCGTTTCTCTCACACGGTTACTTTGAGTATTTGCGGTAATTTGTACAAAGTTTGGAACACCCCCAAATCTAACACTAAGACCTCCTATTTATATATAAATGAAATAACTACCAATAACAGCTATTTCTCCTAATGGCGACAAATGGCATTCTGCATGCATTCGCCTCCTAGATGCGTTCCACGCGTCCAATTTCAAAAGTGAAACTCCCTCCTGAAATTTGAATTTCAAATACCCGTCGAATAGACCTATTTCTCTTGTGTCGAAATTATCCTTCTTACTTAGAAAAATCTACCAATGCTTTCCCTAAGTACCATTTGTCTTCGGCTTGCCTTTCTCATTAAAAACCTTCTAATCGAAATGACTTGTCGAATTGACCTGTCGATTTCTCCACTTTTCTTTTGAACAATTTCCCTGGCGTCGAAATTAGCAACCTACAAATTGCCCCCCAAAAAATGCATTTCGACCGAGGGAGAAAAGCATTTTTTGCCAATGCAATTCGACGCCATCAATAATTCGACCAGTGACTGTTCATATGATTTAGACGTTAGAAATGTTAGAATCATCATTACGCTTTTCCCCAAACGTCTTTTCAGCCCACGTTTTGAGATCTTCATCATTCCTACTCTAACCCCTAGCAGATCGTGGGTCAAAACCCTAACTGCCACCGTCTGAATTATCCACTTCACAATCTCCACGTGTCCCACAATCTTTCCATTATTTTTCCCATTAAAGTTTCTAGATACTAACCGCTTCCATTCCTCTATCTATATATAAGTTAAAAACTCCATTTTGCATCTTTTTTATGTTTCCTCTTTCCAAAACAAAACTCTCTTCAAACTTCATCTTCTCCATTTTTTCTATTGCTTTGTAATCAACAATAGCGTCTTCTGCTACTCCAAAAGTCACAAGTAAAGATTCCTGGAAATCCAGCAGCTTAGCACCAGTAGAAAGAATCTTTGGTCCCAAGGTGGTGGGAAATCAAGAATATGTTCCGGAACCTCCCAATGAAGAGGAAAAACGCTGCATCTATCAATCCCAGGTACTCATTCCTATCTTGATTTCTGGTAAATCCCATGCCATGCTAGGACCTTTGCCTGACCTAAAATTAGACCCAGTTAAGGTACGAGAATTTTTCCCAACCTATCATCGTTACAAACCCATAACGAACGGGGTTAGACCTAGAACGGATAAGGAGAAAATTATAGACGAAAAGTCCAAAGTAGATGGCCAAGGGACCCCCTCTGAAGAAGTCATAAACTTAGAGTATATGAATAATTTTAGAATTTTTAGATCCTGTCCTTTGTCGAAAGATCCCTCTGATTACCTAGCTTAGTTGGAAAAAATAGAGAAGGTTAAAAGTAATGATTGGAAAACTATGGGTATTTTTTATCTTATTCAGCTGTCGAAAGTAGGGCCAGGATATTGTCCTTCCATGCTTCTAGCTTCCATCTATTTCTGGGACAACACTTATAACAACTTCCACATTCCTTGTGGGATGATTACTCCCACCCTTTTCGACATAGCTGCCATTACTGGCTTAAGCCCCTTAGGAGTCGATTATGATCCAAACCTGCTATCCGATGATTCAATAGGCTTCGACGCCAACAAAACCACTTTTACAGCCTACATTTCCAACTATCATGATAAAGAAACTAAAGAAGTATCTGATCAAGAGCATGTACCCTTCCTCGCCCTTTGGCTGTCGAGATGCGTCTTTTGCTCCAGATCTCTCCAAGTGGCGAAGCGCTACATCACCATAGAAAATGAGCTTCATGCTGGACACCGGCTGTGTCTTAGCGAGATGATTTTGGAGAATCTCTACGAATCCCTTGGCGAAGGGGTTACCATCCTGAAGAATATTAAGGAGAAGAAAACTCTGCTGTTATCAGGACCCTTCTGGCTCTTACAATTGTGGCTCAATGCCACCTTCGAAGCCTCCCTTCCCAACAAGTCAACTGTGGACACAGCTGCTCTAGGGGACAGAAGAGTTGAAGGCCTTCGCTTGGCGCAACTAACGCCCCATGACGAAGGTCTGAGCCTCCAACAAACCTTTACCAGCTATGTCATGATGTTTGCTAAACGTTACAATTTTACACCCAACATGGCTCCTTTTGCTGATAGGAAGGTTGGACCTGCATGGTTTACCAGAAAACTTCCCTTTGAGTCGAAATCTCTGGAAGACGAATTCCTCAACGTCTAGGAATGTTTTCTTACTCCTAGACTTTTAGTTTCCAAACTTGGTCCTTCGAAACTAAAGGTTTCCCTTGTCAATTATCAGCCCAATCTGGTTTTTCGACAGTTTGGGTTGATACAAATAATACCAAAACCTCTCTTTTCCAGAAAAGGCTCTTTGATTCACTATAATATGACTCATACTGAAGATGAATGCTCTGGGTTATTGGCGAAGTATTCGAATCTGGTCGAAATCCAACCAGTGGTCTTTCGACCCAGCTTCTTTTGCACTCAAGAGTTTGACGCATGGTGGAGGGCCTATTATGATTCTCAAATTTTTAATGTGGATTCTTTCATCATTCAACTGACCAGAGCCTTTGCCCTTGTGCAGGACAAGACAAAGAAAGGTACTTCTCAACACGTCAAAGAAATCCAAGCTTTCCAGAAATACTTTGAAACTGCCTATAGGCCTAATGAACTTAGTCGAACCATAAGCGAAGCAGCAGTTACTTTGAAACAAAAATTTACAGAAAAACTTGATGAGTTAAAACTACCTGCGTATGTTCGACCAGAACAACGTTATGAGGTAGCTTTTAAACTCAATCGACCAAAATTTCCCCCTCTACCATCTGCTGAATTTGGCGTGGCTCTTAGCCCTCCATTTCCAGATTGGTTCATTGGTGGGGATTCTCTGAAAATTCTTCGCCAAGAAAACCAGAAACGTGCCAAGCGAGTGGTTCCGACTAAGTACACCTTGGACAATTTCAAAGGCCACCTTCATATTGGCATAGAACACGTTCGCGTGGAAACTCCTATATATGAAGGTGTGAAAAATGGGAAGAAGTTCAATCTCACTTTTCATTTACTCAAACATATATACGTTATTTTATACTTGACCCTTTTCTTCTTTTCTTGTCTAGCTATCAAGATTTCGACCAAAAAATCCGCCACAGGCGAAGCAACAACTGCTGGAGATGCAGAGCCCCAAAAAGACACTGCCAAGACACCTTTTGCGAAGGTATTACTTTACTTTTCTTTTAGGTCACCAAGTGTTTTATTTTCTGACATACTAATAAAATTTCTCTTATTCCACAGGGCAGTCGAAGACCGCCATCGACGCCTAAAAAAAGAAAAGCGAAAGAACATGAAGTCAAAGCTACCGACACTGATGATGGTGATGAGTCACCAGACCAAGTAAAGCCTACCAAGAAGAAAAAGAAAACAACCAAACCTCCACCACAGACACCTCCTACTCCCAGAATTTTAGAAAAAACTCTACCAAAAAATCCAGGCGAGGAAACTACCCCTGCTCCAGCAGAAAGCGAAAGCTCTAGCCTGAAGACTAACACTCCAAAGGTATGGTCTCTTTTTTTTTTTTTATCTTTCGACACTGAAAAGGCTGTTTACTTGTGTTACCTTTCTTGATCTATTTATCTCTCAGGTACCTGTCGATACTCATGGGCATCCCATGGTCCAAGTTCTCCCAAAGACCAGCAGTGATCCTACCTACAAACCAACCAGCGCCTCCAAATCTGCTCCTAAGAATTCTGCAAAGGAATCATCTACTGAAGTAAATCAACCCACTGCTATTTCTACACGAATTCCAGACGTAGTGGAAGAAGAGACTGGTCCTGAGACTGACGACTTAGTCGACACTGGTGGGGATACTGTGATGTCTACTACAGTGGTTATCATAAGTAATGAACCTGAAGACCAATCTCCCCCAACTCACCAGTTGCTGATGAAGAGAAGGATGAGGAGGTTGCAACTGATGCCGAAGAGGAGGAAGAAAAAGAAAACGACCATGCTTGAAAATCTGAAGGTGCAAAGACCTTTTGAGTACCTAAAGACCATGCTTAGTTCCCGCTACAATTTTGCTGATACTACCATTAGTAGTTCGACTACCTCAGGGACTACTTCTGATACCAAATCAGTGGACGAATCGCTGGCAAATATTTGACAGAAAGTTCTCGACATTGACCTATTTCAACTTTTGGAGAATGACTCATCTGCTCAATTTGACCTAAAGAAAATCCTGAAGCAAATCAATGTCCTGGAGGCCCCCCCTGAAGTTACTGATGTGGTGTTGGACCTCATTACCCTGATAGATCTTGTGGTGACTGACTTTAATCGGCTTCGAGATTACTCCAAGAAGCTCGAAAATAAGACAGAAACCCAACTTGCTGAGTGGGATGCTGCTTCCAATTCATCCAACAAAGTAACTGAACTAGAAAAAGTGTCTGAACAAAATAAGAAAGAAGCAACTTTGTGTGGTGAGAACATCCTTAAGTGGAAGAAGCAAATTGCTGCTCTCTAAAGCAAAATTTCCCAGGCGGAAAAGCGTCAAGCAGAACTGCAACAGATCGACCAAGAGGAAATCCGTAAAGAACTTGAAGTTGGTGTGCATCATGTTGATAGGGCCCGAAAACTTGGTGAGGAAATTGAGGAGCTTTCGAAAGGCAAGGCACTTTGTGAGCATCGTTTCCAAATTCAGAAGTCAAAATTTGAAAAGCTGAAAAAATCTTTCCCCGTTTGAATATTTGTAATATTTTTTGTTTGACTTTTTAAGGCCTTTTTTGTAATGACATTGGATCTATATTATTTGGCGAAAAGATTTTCAATCCACCATATTGCTTTTTCTCTGCATAATTATTCGACTGTTATTTTAACGTCTTGTAATGTGGGCCTATATTTTTTCAAATACTTTCCGTTTATTTTTAATATACGCTTATCTTTATCCACTTCTTCGACTTCATATGCGCCATTGGAAAATACTCGTATAATTTGAAAAGGTCCTTCCCACTTAGGGGACCATTTTCCCATAAGTCTGTCTTTTCGATCCATGGGGAGAATTACTTTCCAAACTAACTCACCAATTAGGAAAGTCTTACATTTCACTTTCTTATTGTAAAACTTTTCGACTCTTTCTTTTTGTCTTTTCAATAAATCCAATGCATTTAATCTTTCTTCGTCCAAATCAACTAACTCGTCCATCATCATACCCCAATATGTATCTAATGGAATTTCATGATGCCTCTGAATTCGAATCGACTGTAAATAAACCTCAACTGGTAAAACTGCATCATGTCCATATGTCAATCTAAATGGAGTAGTATTTGTTGCTTCTTTAGGGGACGTTTGACAAGCCCACAATACTTGATCCAAAGTCTTATGCCAATTCTTAGGCTTTGTCCCCACATGCTTTTTAATCAAACTTATTACAACCTTATTTGCTGCTTCGACTTGTCCATTTGCTTGAGCGTAATAAGGTGTTGATGTCAGGAGCTTAAATCCTGTTTCCTTTGCAAATGTTTGCATATTCTTCCCAGTAAACACAGATCCTTGATCTGTTGTTATTGTCCCAGGTAACCCATATCTATAGATGATATGCTTTCGAATGAAATCGATCACTGCTTCTTGATCCACGTTCACTAAGGGTATGGCTTCAATCCATTTCGTAAAATAATCTATTCCCACCAAAATAAATTTCTGGTTTTTTGAAGAGGCAGGTCGAATTTCTCCAATTAGATCCAAAGCCCAACCCCTAAATGGCCAAGGCTTCACAATAGAATGTAACTCACTTGCAGGAACGTGTGGTATTCCTGCATGTACCTGACATTCTTGGCACCCTTTTGCAAATTCGACACAGTCCTTCAACATCGTTGGCCAATACATTCCTTGTCGAAATAACAACCATTTCATTTTATGGTCTGCTTGATGCGCACCACATGCTCCACTGTGCACATTCGACAACGCTATAAAAGCTTCATCTTCGCCCAAACATTTTAACAAAACTCCCTCTGAAGTCTTTTTAAACAACTCATTTCCAAAAAGCACATAACTTAACGCTCTGTACTTAACTTTTCTTTCGACTTTCTGATTTGGGTCTTGCAAATAATCCTTAATGGGCTTTCTCCAATCTTCGACTCTTGAATCGTCTATATTAAATATCTCAAAACTCTCTTCGTCACCATACCCTAACTTTATTGTCTCCAAATCTGATGGGGACAACTTAGTTGATACAACTCTTCCTCTTACTTCAATGGCCTTTTTCCAATTTTTCCTTCGACACTTTATAACCCGATGCGAGCTGTGCCAAATCATTCGCCACTTGATTTTCCATTCGAGGAATATGTCTGATGGTTACATTGTCGAATTTCTTCAAGAGCCTGTTAGCTATTACGAAGTACATAATTAAATTTTCTTTAACACACTTGTACTCCTTGGTCACTTGCTTTATTACTAACTCAGAGTCTCCCATTATTTCGACTCTAGTTGCCCCCAATTCCAATAAAATTTCAAGTCCAGTTATCAAAGCTTCATATTCTGCTTCATTGTTCGAACATAATCCTTCGACTTTGTACTTGAATTTTGTTGGAATTCTATTAGGAGAAATAATCAATATCCCAATACCAGTTCCATTCTTATGACTGAAACCGTCGAAGTATCGTTTCCATGGCTCTATTTCGACATATTCAATATAATCTTCATTTATGGCGTGGTCAGCTATAAAGTCAGCCACCACTTGCCCCTTAACGGCCTTCAAAGGCAAGTACATTAAGGAATATTCAGTCAATGCCAAAGCCCATTTCCCAATTCGACTATGTAAAATTGATTTTGATAACATATGCTTTATTACGTCAAAATGAGATGAAATATATACATCGACTGGCTTTATATAGTGTTTTAACTTCATACACGAAAAGTAAACACACAGACATAGCTTTTCTATTACACTATACCTAGTTTCGGCATCGTTTAAGACTCTACTGAGGTAGTAGATGGCTCTTTCGACGCCATTCTCATCCTCTTGACATAACATACTTCCTAACGTCCTATCGGATGCCGCTATATACAACCTCATACTTTTACTTCTGCAAGGAGACGTCAAGATTGGGGGATGGGTCAAGTATTCCTTGATTTTGTCGAACGCAGCTTGTTGATCCTGCCCCCACACAAAATCTTCCTTCTTCAGTCGAAGTAGAGGAGAGAAGGCTTGCGTTTTTCCACTAAGGTTGGAGATGAACCTTCTGAGAAAGTTTATCTTCCCAAGCAGAGACTGCAACTCCTTCTTTGTCGATGACGCTTTCGCCTCCATTATTGCTTTGGCTTTATTTTCACTAATTTCGATCCCCTTCTTGTGAACCACAAAGCCAAGGAAATCTCCCGCCTGCACACCAAAAGCACATTTAAGAGGGTTCATTTTTAAACCAAACTTCCTCATCCTTTCAAAGGACTGTCGAAGATGGTCCACATGATTTTTGCCTGAAACAGACTTGATTATAATGTCATCTATGTAGATTTGCATGAAAGTTTCAATAAAATCATGAAAAATTGAGTTCATGGCTCGCTGATAAGTTGCCCCAGCATTTTTTAAACCGAAGGGCATTACCACCCATTCGTAGGTGCCTATGGCTCCAGGACAACGAAATGCCGTCTTAGAGACATCTTCTTCAGCAATAAAAATTTGATTATAGCCAGAGTACCCATCTAACATACTCATATACTCATGGCCAGCAGCAGAGTCTATAAGCATTTCTGCCACTGGCATAGGATATTCGTCCTTAGGGGTAGCTGAATTCAAATCTCAAAAGTCAATGCATACCCTTAATTTGCCATTTTTCTTTATTACAGGAACAATATTTGCAATCCATTCGACATACCTCATTGTGGGGATAAACTTAGATTTCAGAAGTCTTTCGACCTCCTCTTTAATCTTCAATAAAATCTCTGGTGCGAAGCGTCTGGGAGTTTGCTTTACAGGCTTCTTTCCTGCTATTATAGGCAACTTCAATTCGACCAAACTCCTGTCGAGCCCACGCATTTCGTCGTAGTCCCACGCGAAACAATCTTTAAATTCTTTCAGCAGTTGGACTATTTCGACTTTTAACTGAGGGTCCATCTTGGCACTTACGTAGGTTGGCCTTTTTCTGCCCCTAGTCCTAAATCGACTTCTTCCAATGGATCCTGCGCCACCATCTTCATGTCTGTTGAAGCTGGATCCTTTTCAAACCCCAAGGGTTCGTCATCATAAATGGCGTCTAACTTTTGATGTTGCCATTCGCCAACTTCTGCGTTGAACAAATCCTCCTCAACATCCCTCTGAGGACATTGTTTGTTGAAATGATTTTTATTGGCTTCGACAGCCATGTATTTTACTTCGGCTTCAAGAGCCGCCTTGAGTTTATTTTCGGCTATATAAGCCGTAATCTTTTCGAGCGCTGCTGACTCACTCATCGTCACCAAACTTACTTCCCCAGCCCGTTGGCTCTATATGTGCAGTCCCAAAGACATAGTTTGCCTCGTCGACCACTTCCATATCCCACTGGAAACCATATGTGGGGTGGAGATACAGCGAACAGAAAGCATTATCAGTAGCCTTCAGGTCGAAAGTTACTGGACTGCATGGAGCTATATGGCCCAAGTGTTTGTCGAAGCTGCATCGATCCACATGGTTTACTTCAGCCATGAAATAGCTTTGATCCGCCTCTATGTTTTCGATAATTCCATCAGCTCGCCAAATAGCTATACGCTGATGCATCGACGAGGGAACATCACCCACGCCATAGATCCATTCTCTACCCAGAAGTAAATTATAATTAGCCTTTGAGGCTATGATCATGAACATCGTTGGTCTAGTTATAGTCCCAACAGTTAAATCCACTTGGATAACACCCAAAGTGGTTCCCACTTTGCCTTCATAGTTTGACAATACCATGTTGTGGGGCTTTGCATCAGACTCATCTTTCCCAATTCTCTTCAACATATAATGGGGCATTAAGTTAACTGCAGCCCCTCCATCGACCAGGATTTTGTTCACCCCCACGTTCTCCACTTTCCCCTTTATGAATAGAGGCTTGAGGTGGCCACGCATGGAGTCATCTGGCCTTTCAAAAAAGGAATTCTGTTCCTCGACACAACCGTTATTCATAATATAGTAACATACTGGCCTGTGCCCTATAACTTCACTCTCCATAACATCCTCCTCTTCTTCGACCTCCATGACTTGGTCGTATTCTTTTGGAAGGACAGATACCACGTTGCATACGATGTCGAGAGACGCGTCCAACTCAGACCTGAAGTCATCAGTCATTTCGTCATCCTCTCCCACTTTTTCTTTAGATGGTACTGGTTCAATTGCATTGCAGGAATTGTTGCTGTAACATGCCTCTTTTCGATTCACTACTTCGGCGTTGCTACTTGACTCTGGTTTACTTCTTTCGACAACAACTTTCTCAGCAACCCCTTTCTCAGCAGCTTCCTTTTCCGCCCTTTTTTGTCTTTGGAATCGCCTCCATTGGGACCTCGACATGGGATTCTTGCCTTTATAATTCTCTGAGGGATAAAGCCTTGGTTTTGGCCTTTCGTCTTCCTTGTTGCCAGCCATAGAAGAACCCCTCTGAACTTCAAAATTTTTCCACTTTCTCTGTCCCTGGGCCTCCCTTATTGGTTGAACCCATTTGTCACTAGGAGCTTTGTTGGTAGGTTTGAAGGTATTTGAGTACCTTCCTCCAAACTTTTTCTGGTTTTGATCATTTCGCCTTGGGTCGAACCTCTCCGTTCTCGCAGGCGGAACTGCCCCCCAGTTTCCTTTCCTTTTTGCTTTTTCCATTCCCTCCAGGTTGTTTGCTGCCTTCTTGTCGAACACAGCGCTACAGCGGGGGCACAGCATAACCTCAGACCTTTTCTTCTGACACCTTTGAAGGAACTCAATCCGATTCTCTTCCTCTTTAGGATACGCCACTATTGATATTCCTCTCTATGGCGCTCTTCATCAGTCTGCATTGGAGCTTTCTAGGATACCTCCACCATATTAACATTGGCTGTTTGCCCATCTCCAATACTTAGCTTGTCCATCTTCAGAGTGAGTCCCTCCTCAATCTCATGCTTCTTCTTTGCCAGGTCGAAATCTCCCTGGCCCTCTTTTTTATCCCCTCCTGGAGATGGCTTCTTAACGTCATGTTGACAACAAAAAACAACATATTTCTCTCTAGGATCCTCCATTATTCTTCGTAGAATCCTATAAACAGTTGGCTTCGCAGGACCATCAGTAGTCTTTGCGTTAACCTTAGAGACACCTTCGCCAACGTCAGTATTGGCTTGGTCGAAAGTACCACCAAACTCCATGTTGTCTAAATTAAGGCCCTCAGTAGCCTTATTCTTGTCTTCGATAAAACCTTCCGTAGCTTCGTCATTCTTCATAAAGTTGAAACCCTCAGTGGCCTCCTTCTCTTCCTCGACGGAACTTTTAGTAGTTTCGTCATTCTTTGAATTGTTGGAACCCTCAGTGGTTTCATCCTTGTTCACATTGTTCAGGCCTTCAGTGGCCTCTTTGTTGATGCAATTCTTCAAGCTTCCTTCGCCAAGGTATTCAGTAACCTTGATCATCACTGGTTTATTGATGAAGTCTTCGGATATTTCCTCCATATCTCTTTCATCTGTAGGGATCTCAGCAATCTCTACCATGTTCACATTTGCGTCGAAACTTTCAGTGGCTTCTATCATCTCAAAGCTGTAGTCAGAACCCTCTTCGACCTCCACCATGTTCACTGTGGATGGTTCAGCATAGTGGGCTTCGACCATCTGCATCAGATTTGAGTCAACCTTCATTGGTGGCTTCGACTTGTCGCCGAACTTCAATCTTACGTCACGAATGGCATTTTGCACCAGATCCCTGAAAAGGAAACATTGAGATGTTTTATGACCTAAAAAATTATGGTACTTACAAAAACCTCTCTTTTTCTGTTGTTCTATAGGAGGCACTTTAGTGCCAGGTGGCACTATCATTTGGCCATATTTAACCAACAAGTCAAATATTTCGTCACAATTAGTGACGTCGAATGTATAAGTCGTTTTAGGAAATTTATCATTCTTTTTAGGTTCGACTGGGTTTTTTCCTTTTGATGGAGCCAATACTTTACAGGAGTATGGCGGACCCTGTTTCAATTCTGCTAAGTCGACTTCTTGTTCGTCGAAACTAAATGATTCGCTCTCGTCATCATCATCTTCTTGACATACCCCCACATAAGCCATTCTTTCTTTCTTATTTTTAGTTACTCTAGCTTTTTCGGCTTTTAAACGTTCGACCTGTCTCACCCTATCCGCCAATTGTGCCATATCCCTCAGATATTGAGTGTCTAATTTCTTTCTAATTGAATAGTCTAAACCACCTGCTGCCATTTCGACTAATTCGTGCTCAGGCACTTGCGTGAAACATTTCGCCTTAAGTAATCTAAACCTATTTAAATAATCATCAATTGGCTCAGAGAATTTTCTTTTAACACTAGCCAACTCCTTCAAACTTATTTTTGTTTGTCCCATGTAAAATTGTTCATGGAACAGCCTTTCTAACTGGACCCACGTATGGATCGAATTTGCAGGCAAAGACGTGAACCAAGTAAAAGCATTTTTTGTTAAAGAACTTGAAAAATATTTCATTTTTAAATTTTCATTGCGTGCAATTTCTCCTGCTTCGATCAAGTAACGGGCCACATGTTCGACAGTGGATTCGCTAGTATCCCCTGAGAATTTGGTAAACTTGGGGACTTTCCATCTTGGGGGCAATTCTTGTTGCAAAATATACTCAGACAATGGGGATGTATAACTGGGGCTTTGCAGCCCCACATTCACACCATTTCTGTCCATAATCCTTTCGACCATGGCTGCTAAATTGTTTTCTGCTGGCATGTTGTTATGATGCAATTGTTGCACAACATCATCAGCATCTTGGTCTCTATGGACTAACACCCTTCTAGGCTCTTGTTGGACAGGAATTTTGACATGAGGTTGTTCGACCACTACCTCTTGGTTTCTAGGGTTTACTTGAGGAACATTCGCTGGCCTCTAGTTTATTGTGGTTTCCTCTTCGACAACTACTCTGGGATTCTGAACTATTTGTTCCCTTGGTTGGTTTGAGGAACACCAAAGAAGTCAGCAATGCACGTCATTTGCGCTGCTAATAACTGGTTCGTTTGGGTGGTATTTTGGATTAAAGGATTAAACACAGCCCCCATTTGTTGCGTTAGCATCTGCACCATATCATGGTTGCTTTTGTCCATTTGTTGCCTAATTACTTGTGCAGAATTGTTAGTGATTGCAGGCATATAAGTTTGGTATCCCGTTGGCACAGGCTGACCCATTCTGCCTATGTGGTTCGCACCAGACCCTGATCCTTGTAGGGGCGAAGTAACATTAACCAAAGGATCAGAATATAATGACGACGCATTGTGCAAACTTGCCATCACCGTTGTTGGCATTCCATAAGGTTGTTCTCTATTATGTGGAGGCATTGAAAAATTCATCACAAATGGCCTATGAACACCCCCTAAGGGAGGAGGGGTTATATGAGGCATTTGGGGTCCCACTGTAGAGCACTGGGCGCGTTTTGGGATGCCGAAAACGCTGGGATCGACCCCGTTGATGTTGGTATCGCCTCTGATACAGAAACTGGCGCCGTATTGTCTCCTGTCGAAGGAATAGGCGTTGCGTTGTTAACATTTTGATTATTAGGCGCGCTTTGATTCGCCATTCTTCTTGTTCTTGTTCTTTTTGGTCTTTCTTCGTTGTTCACGGCTAACTTGCCACTCCTTAGAATCATACAACGAAATAAAAACTCTTTCTTCTAATAATTTGCTATAAGAACAAAGGACAAACTAAACAAATGCACTAGGTCCCACTGGGCATGCCAATTTGTTCGCTGGTGAATTTGGCGAACAACCTCTGGTTTCCTAATTTATGAAAATTAGTTTACTAACAGGACCAACCACACAAATCCTAGGACAAAGTGCTTTTGAAAATGTCTTTGATTTGAAAAAGAATGTATTCGTTTTGTATTTGCTAAGGTTTCTTTTAATGGTTTTTTTCGACTAAAAGAACAAAGGAACGATAATGGCGAAAAAGTAATTGAAGATAGGTTTAAATGGGAAACAAAGTAAATTGCTGAAGTAAAGGAAATGACTTGAATGTAAAGAAATGAAGAAAAGCTTGGAATTTTATTAAAGTGCATAAATGTAAACTGGTGTTTTCCATACATACATTTTCCAGAACACTCGTTTCTCTCACATGGTTACTTTGAGTATTTGCGGTAATTTGTACAAAGTTTGGAACACCCCCAAATCTAACACTAAGACCTCCTATTTATATATAAATGAAATAACTATCAATAACAGCTATTTCTCCTAATGGCGACAAATGGCATTCTGCATGCATTCGCCTCCTAGATGCGTTCCACGCGTCCAATTTCAAAAGTGAAACTCCCTCCTGAAATTTGAATTTCAAATACCCGTCGAATGGGCCTATTTCTCTTGTGTCGAAATTATCCTTCTTACTTAGAAAAATTTGCCAATGCTTCCCCTAAGTACCATTTGTCTTCGACTTGCCTTTCTCATTAATAACCTTCTAATCGAAATGACTTGTCGAATTGACCTTTCTCCACTTTTCTTTTGAACAATTTCCCTGGCGTCGAAATTAGTAACCTACAGGTAGTTGGAGCAATTTCTGGACGTTTAAAGCTATTCTAAAAGGGTTTGTTATTTTTGAACACACCCATAGATATTAATGATTATAAATTACAACAAAGTATTCATGAAAATATTGTAGTGGTTCAAGAAATGGCTCATATACATAAAATGTAATCAACTAAAGAATAAGATGCTATATAGAAATATGGACGTAGTTTATACGGGGGAAGCAGAATTGATTTCTTTTTGGATTGGTGTGGTATTGGTAACTCGTCCGAAGGGAATAAGAAATTAGGTTTGATTTGGCTTATTACAGTGGAGCATATGGATATGCAGGAACCGGATAATTTTCAAAAACGAATCTTTTAATTTGGATAATTTGTGTTGGGACATTAAAATTAGGATCTGGTTGTATGGACCCTCTAAGAGGGTAGCTATGTTAGAGTTGGTTGGAAATTTCATTCTGCTTCTTTTTGCTTGTGTACTCTGTTACTGAACACTATTTGTGTTCTTTGTGTTCTTTATTCTAATTACATTGGCTTGAAGAAAAAAAAAGAAAAAATTTAAGATGTGATGTTCAATTTAATTTATTTTATGTGATTTTTCAAAAGTCCAATAATAATTTTCAGTAAACACATCTAAAGAAGAATTGTTTTGAGTTTACAAGCAAAAACGGGCGCACATGCACTTATGATAGAATTTGAGATGCGTCAACTTAGAATATATAATTATTTTTAGTGGGAATTCAAAGCACAAATCAGGAACAATCGAAGAAAAAAAATTGAAGGGAAACTATTAGAAATAAACTACATCAACAAATTCAATGAGCAAGAGATTAATTCTGTAAAAATAGATTCTTAAAACAAATTCAAGTTTTTTCATAATCTAGGGTGGTCCCACAAATCAGGAACAATTAAAAGAAAAAATTAAAAGGAAACTTTTTGAAATAAACAAGATCGAGCAAGAGATCCATTGATTCTAGAATGAAAAGTAAAGATCACATCACATTACATGAGGATGAATTACGATCTCACAAAATGTGAATTAATGATAATTTCTTTTTCGTTTTGAACGCCTTGTGGTTTCCTTTTGTTGAGGCCATTTTTGAGGTAACGGACAGTTTTCTGAATCTTTGGGATTGAGAACTTGTCCAATAAAGAGTATTGTTCCAGAGAAATCTTCTCTAATAAAAAACATGAAAGGATGATCAGCTACAAAGTCTATCGGAGGCGGTTGTGGTTTGTTAAACCTACCACATCCACCCAACATTGCACTACAGGACACTGCAGCAGCTTCAGTTCCTTTTTCATTTACTTCAATGAAAGACTTGTGGTATATGGCGGAAACATAAAGGTCTTCACCCATAGGAGAATCCACCCTAGGAGAGTCCACCATTTTTGTCAAACCTCCACCTGCTTCAGAGAAAGGTAAAACCACTCCTAGCTCTTTCAGCATGCTAGAAGTTTCAAGGTCAAAAGAAATATTGAACTTTGGAATTCTAAAATCACCTACTGGCACTGTATTTCTAGGACGCGTACGCTCCAAAAACTCAGATTCAGAAGCTACCTTTTCAATCAAAGCTAACAATCCATCTTTTGCATCAGGAAGATAAAAGTAAATAGAGAAATAACGCTCATCCTTGAGCTTATAAGCCTTATATGACTCACCTCCCTTATAAGAAAGACGAAGGACTTTAAAACCATCAAAAACACTAATAAATTGTTCCTCCTCACTCGTCATGAAGGGAACTTTGACTGAGCTGCCATTAAGAAGGTAAAAATCATTGTCTTTTGTTTTTGATTCATCAAACTCGTCCGACCATACTCCTTTGAAGTATAATGCATTTGCAAATATGAGTCTGGTTAAGCTATTAACTGAACCAGATGGAAGTAGATTCTTTATAAGACCTTTTGTCTCTTTTTCAGCCCATGAATTCACTTTATTTCTCACTTCAAGTGCCTTTAAAACAATATCAAATATAAAATTAATATCAAATATATTTGTTGTTACTCTAAAGTGCTAAAGAATCATGGTAAAAACAGTATGATGATGGATTAATATACCTTGGTTACGAAATCAACAGAGGCAACAGAGGCTTTGAAATCAGTAGCCATACTTTTTTTGAAGCATGGTTGAAGAGAAAATGATTGTTGAACCCACACACCATTGACGAAAGACACCAGAGGTCCGCCGGCGGGTGTGTTATCAGCAAGCACATAGGAAACGAGTTGAGAGCATAAGGTTTTGAGTTGGCCGGTAGAGTCCGATTGGAGGAATTCAAGAAGCTGGTCTTGCGTGGAACCCTCAGAGCCAACGGCGATAATACTTATTATGATTTGGAGCGACAATGGCGAAAACACAATGTTCGTTTCTTTATATTCTTCTTTAGAGAACAAATGTTTGGCGATGTTCAATGAAACATCCGTTTGGTTGGTGACGGATTCAGCGAGGAGATTCATTCTTATTCCGATTGAATTGATAACAAAAAGATGTTTTATATAAAAAGTGAGTTTCTTGCTGAACCCGAAATCCTTATATATTTATATAAAAGATGCCTTGCTAATCAAGTTACGCAAAAATATTCGGTCCAATTTTTACGTTTTATCTTCGAATAAAAAGGGACAACTTCATTACCCATCAGAAAAAATTGGGTAATGTACCTTCACCCAATCCAGTAATGCCATATCATTTTATTATACTTAATTATTTATTTAATAATTTAAATTTTGTAGATTTTCAATGCAATGTAATCTAATTTACTCTATGGATAACTCTACCCAACTTTTTGAGATGGGTAGATAAGAAGTCACCCGAATAAAATTATATGCAATAATCACGCTTTGAAGTTTCCATTAATGAGAGGCGGCGAAAGATATTGAAGGGAAAGATCCATGCTTAGCGAAAAATTTTGTAGCTAAGAGAGAATCAAGGGATGACAAATCTAAGTGATACTGCAATGAATACTAATGAATTCAAATAGTAACAGAATTTTCAAATTTAATATTTAATATAATAAAGATATATTCTATTCTAACTTAAATTTAGGAAAATAGGTAGTATTTTATAAGGTATACAATTGTCAAACATAAAAAATAAAAATAAAAAAAATTATAAAAAACATAAATTTAAGAAATCTTTTTAATAGTAAATTCCGAATTCCTTATGGTCCGTGCAATAACTTTGAAGAGGTGTTTTCTATTATTTGGAAGGTGGAGGTTCCTCAAAAAATAAAAGTTTTTGGGTGGAGATGTTTTCTTGGTAGGCTTCCTACAAATGATTGTCTTCAAATTAGAGGTTGTGTTTTTTCGGATGGTGTTTTGAATTGTGTTTTCTGTCGTAATTCAAATGAATCTTTAGTTCACATTTTATTGAATTGTGTTGTTGCTATATTGATTTGGAAGGAAGTCGCCGATTGGATTGGTTTTGTGGACTATGATTCTAGGAATATTAAGGAGAATTTTTTAAAGTGGTTTGTGTTTGGTAAGAGGAGTAGAATGAAGAAGGGGAAGGAGGGGAGTCTTTGGTTAGCAACCACTTGGCACATATGCCTTTTGAGAAATGACATCATTTTTAGGAATGACACATATGACCTTTGTTCTCGCTTTAATATATTTTTGCTTATTAAAAAAAAAGCAATTTTGCTTGTTAACCCTAGAGAGAGGGGTAGAAAAGAGAGTAGCTTGCTAAACCCTAAACCCTTATAATATCTTTTTATATCTTTATTATATAATAATTATTATAATATTGTTATTATTATTATTTATATTTATATTATTATTATTATTATATAATAAAATGAAACACATATGCACCTCGTATCAAACTCTAATTCACTGCCTTTTTCTCTATCTATCATTAATAAAATATAATTAATGCTTAATGATTTTGCTTTATTTTAAATACGTGGAGCACTATATGCAGCTCCTATGTTTTAGATTTATTTCTTCTTCTATATATAATATTATTAATGATAATGCTCCATTAATTACTCTCCACATATCCATTATTCTGTATAACATATTATCAATAGTCGGAAAACCCTAATTTACTATAATAGGATATCCACTATATGCATATCCTATTATAAATGGTTAGAAAATTAGTTGAGAACACACATTAATTAGATTGAACATCAAACGGTTCTAAAAATAATTGTGACTAATAATCATATTAATATAAACTTCCACGCCTATTATTAGATTAGGAGTGACATCAAAGGGTGCGAAGGAAGGGTATTGATAAGTGCAAAATGTACTTATTTTTGTATATAAGTTTTGTTGCACTTATCTATACTTTTTGTTAAATATCATTCAAATAAATCCCACTTTGTATGTAAATGTGTATATTTAGTGTATAATAAAGTTTTAGTGTATTTGTGTACCGTTTGATAATTTTCTGCTCATTTTGTAGGTATTGAGGTGTATTTGGGGCATGAGCAATAAAGTGTCGAAGACATGGCTTCAAACGCGCGATTTTTAGCGACTCATCAACGAATACGGCTCAAAATGAGGATAATAAAAATCACCAATTTGGTTGATATTTATTCATTGTTAGATAGGAAATTGAATAAGCTTTCCAACGCTTCGAACCGGGCGAAAAACGGAGTTACGGTTCTCAAGTTATGGCTGAAACATTTTTCAAGTCAGCTGGTAGCCTGCTGAGCGCGCTCCAAGCCCGCTGAGCGCGCTCCGAGCCCGCTGAGCGCGCTTGTAAGGCGGTTTAACTTTAAAAAGAGCGCGTTGAGCGCCCATAGCGCGCTGAGGGCGGTCTGCGATGATGACAGCAATAAATATGGGTAAAAAACACATTTTTAGGGATGGTTTTGGGTATTTTTTGCTCCCAACTCCATCAAACTTCATTTTTCTTGTAGATTAGCTTAGAAAACATCATTGGAGCTTGCATTTGGATGATCCGGAGTCGAATCTCTCGTCGATTGGTGTTGACAAACCAAGAAATGTTTGGTTCCTCTTTTCTCTTCTCTTTGTAATTTCTTTGTTGGGTGTTTGTATAATTACTTTGAACATATGTATCTTTGTTGATCATAATATTATATGAAATTTGCTTTACAAATCATTATCGATGTCTTCCTTGATCTTTTTGCATTTATGTTTGGATTTGTGTTGTGCTAGAGATAAACATCACGAATCTTGATTAGGGATGGATATCTATTGTCTAGATGCTAGAGATAGATTTAGATGATAATCTTTTGGGTGTCGGGACTTAATGTCTTCCGTGTTTCGAGGCGCCGTGCGCGAGAGTGACGACGAGAGTAATACGGTTGTCTCTCAGCTCAGTGTGCCAGAGATGGACACTGTTGTGAGTGATGCTGGATGATTTTGACGAGTATTGCAGGTGGAGTATAATTGGTCGGTAAATTTATGTTTGTGATGAGTGGATTATATGTATGCTTGATAAGTTCGTCTTGTTGAAGAATGAATTGTTTTTATGTTTTTATTTACTTTTCTGTTTTTACGCTTTAAACCAGTTTAAACCCAAACTCATTAACAATTAAATTATCGAACGGCAGTTCAGTAGCACCGATCTCTGTGGACACGATAAATTCTCAGAAAAATACTTCCAAATCTTTTTGCTTGCTTGCCCTATTCCGCAACCAACAGGTATAGGGAGAGAACTATGGAGAAGGAAAAGGCGGACAAGAAGAGAATGCTAATAAGGAGGGAGAACAACAATGGTTTAAAATGATTATCGAATCATTGAATATTATAGGAGGTGGGTCTCTTTTGAAGAGAAGAAGAATTAGTCAGATCATAAAAAAAGGGAAGGCGAATTTGTTTTTATCACAGGAAACTAAGTTGTCTACTATGAAGGAGGGTGTGGTCAAGAGTTTTTGGAGTAGGGAGAAGGTTGGTTTTTCTTTTCTTGAATCTAGAGGCGCCTCGGTGGGCTTGCTATATTGTGGAAGGAAGGAGATATAGAAGTTGTGTGTAGCTTTAGAGGGGAGGGGTACTTGGGTATTAAAGTGATGTGGAAGAGCTTTTTATATTACATTGTGAATGTTTATTCTCCTTGTGAGTTATCCAATAAGAGGGTATTGTGGAATTCTTAATTAGATTTCAAGTCCAGAAATACGAATAGGGAGTGGGTAATGTGTGGTGACTTTAATGCGGTGAAGAATAATTTTGAAAGGAAAGGCAAATCTAGTTGGAATAGAAGTTCAGAGATGAAAGAGTTCGGGATGTTTATTGATAAGAGCTTGTTGGTGGATGTTCCTTGTAAAGGAAAGAGATTTAGTTGGTATAGTGGAGATGGGAAGGCTATGAGCAGAATCGACCGTTTCCTAGTGTCGGACGCTATTGTGAACAGATGGGGGATTGTGGGTCAATTGATTGGTGAGAGGGATTTATCGGATCATTGTTCGATTTGGTTGGTAGTGGATTGTAAGGAATGGGGTCCAAAGCCATTTAAGTTCAACAACGAATGGTTTGATAACAAAGATTGTATCCCTTTTGTGGAAAAGGAATGGAAGAAATTGGTGGTTAACGGTAGGAGCGACTTTGTGATGAAGGAGAAATTGAGATTGATCAAAGGTAGTTTAAAGTGGTGGAATATTAATGTTTTCGGGAGGTACGAATTAGAAGTGGAGGAGGGGGTTAGGGAGGTGAATGAGGCAGATTATATTTTAACCCATGTGGATGAGCATGAGGTCGATGAGGTTTTAGGGAAGAGGAAAGAAGCGACTAGTCAGTTTGGTTAAATTTAAAGATAAAGGAGAACATGTTAATTCAAAAGGCGCAGTCGAAATGTATTAATGATGGTGATAATAATAGTGGTTTTTTTCACAAAGTCATGAAGAGAAGGAGGAGGAGGAGGAGGAACCATATTGGTATGATTAATACCGACAATGGCATTGTGGAATCGGTAGGTTCAGTGAAGAAGGAGGTGTTCAATCATTTCTCTAATAAATTTAAGGAAGATGATGTCGAGAGACCTTTGTTAGATGGTATTCCTTTGTTATCTCTCACGCCTTTGGAGAATGCTTCTCTTGAAGCTTCATTTTTCGAGGGGGAGATTAAGGAGGCGGTTTGGAGTTGTGAGGGGACGAAGAGTCCGGGTCCCGATGGGTTTTCGCTTTTGTTCTTCCGGAAATGTTGGTTTTTCTTGAAAGACGTTTTTGTGAATTTCTTTAATGGTTTCCACTCGGGTTCGAATCTCTCTAAATCTATCACTTCGTCCTTCTTGACTTTGATTCCGAAGGTTCCGAATCCTTTAGTGCTGGATGATTATAGGCCAATTTGCTTGGTGGGGAGTTTTTATAAGGTTTTATCAAAACTTTTGATGGGTAGATTGAAGAGGGTGTTGGATTCTTTGATTTCTCTGTGTCAAAGTGCTTTTGTTCCCGAAAGGCAACTTCTTGACGGGGTGGTGATTGCTAATGAATTGGTTGACTTTTACTCTAAGGAAGGTAGGAGTGGTATTCTTTTTAAGGTGGATTTCGAAAAAGCTTATGACAAGGTTAGTTGGAATTTTATTAGATATATGATGAGAAGGATGGGTTTTGGTGGGAGATGGATGAGATGGATGGAATTATTGGTATTCAATAGTAATATGTCGGTGCTTGTGAATGGGAGTCCAACGAAGGATTTTAGGGTGGAGAGGGGTTTGAGACAAGGAGACCCGCTATCACCTTTCATTTTTTTTATTGCGGCGGAGGGTCTTTCGGGGTTGATTAAGACGGCGGTGGATATAGGGGTGTATGGAGGAGCGGTTATTAATAGATTGTGTTCGGTAAACATCCTTCTATTTACGGATGATACATTATTGATTGGGGAATCATCTTGGAATCAAATTTGGGCTTTCAAGGCGGTTCTTAGAAGTTTCGAAATTGCGCCGGGTTTGGGTATCAACTATCACAAGAGCAAGTTGATTAGAATCAATTCGAATCCTCGTTTCTTGGAAGTCGCGGCCTATTTCCTATCTTGTAAAGTGGAAGGTTCCAATTTTAACTTTCTTGGGATCCCTATTGGTTTTAGCCCAAGAAGAATCTCAACTTGGAAGCCTTTGGTGGATAAGTTTAAGAGGCGTTTAGACAATTGGAAGAATCGGTTCCTTAGTATTGGCGGTAGAATTACTCTTCTTAAGTCGGTTTTGTGTTCTTTATCGATTTTTTGGCTTTCTTTTTATAGGATGCTGGTGAAGATTGCGAAGGAAATCACAAGTTTGCAAAGTAACTTTTTATGGGGAGGCACGGAGGGGAGGCGGAGGATTCATTGGGTAGGTTGGAATGATGTTTGTAAGCCTTTCGAAAAAGGTGGTTTGGGGATTAGAAGGATTGAGGATTTCAACATGGCTCTCCTTCTCAAATGGAGATGGCATATTCTTAACGGAACGGACTCTTTGTGGTATAGGTTATTGAAAGCCCTCTATGGTGACATCAACTCGGCCTTAATTAGCGGGGTTAATTCTTATGAAAACAAGGGTTCTTGTTCGGTGTGGTGGAAAGATTTGGGCATTATTAATAAGAAGTTAGAGGAAGATTGCTTTACTAAGAATTGTGCTTTTGAGATAGGAAATGGAATGACGACGTCTTTTTAGTATGCTTATTGGTTGGATAATTGTTGCCTTAAAGATAGATTTCCTCTTGCTTTTGAGGTCTCGGAGCTCCAAAATGTATCGGTGGGAGCTATGGGAGGTTGGGTTAATGGGAGTTGGGTTTGGAGTGAATTGGGTATTAATCGGGTGGAGTCTGAGTTGTTGCTTTTACGTTCGTTGTTGGATGGTCATGGTCCTTCATCGTCAGCCCGTGATAAGGTTAAATGGAAAGCGGATATTGAAGTTGGATATTCAGTGAGGTCGTTTGCTGAATTAATTCAGAAATGCAGGTATAATGGGGTTGCTTCTAATAGGCACAGTAGTAACTCTGTTGCTGCAGTTTCCAGTGACCTTAGTAGCCTCTCTGTTGCTGCTGTATATAATTCTATTTCTGTAGATGTTTCAATTTGGCAATGTAACCTCCCTATTGCTGCTGTTTCTGCAGTTGTTTCGGTCCCTACTGCTGTTGTTCCTGCAGACATTTTGGTTCCCACTTCGTTGCACTGCGTTTGTAACAGCTCTGTTTCCGAATGCCTGCAGGTTTTGGATAGCAGAATGATTGAGGCCTCAGACGGGTTAGTCCCTGGTAGCGGGATTGCTTTGCAGCATGCTTCTTCGGTTGACCTGCTTGTTCCGTCTGGGGTTTCTTTTAGGGTTGGTAGCTCTGCGGCAAATGGGCTAGTAGGATCGGCTGAGGAGACTTGTTGGAATTTATTATGGAAGTCGGGGGTACCTACTAAAGTTAAGGCATTCGGGTGGCAGTTATTCAAGAACAGACTTCCGACTATTGATAATCTCAAGGTGCGAGGTATTATTTTTCCCGATTCTTCTTCTACTGCTTGTATGTTTTGCTCTTCGGTAGAAGAAACGTTGGATCATTCTTTTTTGGGGTGTACAGTGGGGAATTTGATTTGGAGGGAGATAAGGGAGTGGATTGGTTTTGTGGATATTTCGGCTTTAGTAGCAGGGAGCTTCCAAGATAGTTTTTCGAGGTGGTTTATTTTTTGCAAATCTCGGAAAGTCAAAAAAGGGAAAGCGGGTGTAATTTGGTTGGCGGTGTGTTGGAATTTGTGGTATCTAAGGAATAGTATTACTTTCGAAAATCAAGGGTGGAATGTCCTTGATACGGTTTGGAACATCAAGTTTACATCTTGGAAGTGGTCCTTTATAGGTGATATTGCTAAAACCAATTGTAATTTTTACGATTTTTGTAAAAATCCGTTGTATTACTTTTCGTAGGATCAATTGGTTTTCAATATCTTTTTTGTCGAGAGTTTCTCTCTCGTTCTTTATGTAAACAGGTTCAAGAACCCTTAGTTCTCGTTTTATTGAATCAACTTGCTTAAAAAAAACTTCCACGCCTATCTTTTTTATATGCTTGAATACATGTTTTCATGTAAATTTTTTGATTTGTTCAATAGTATATCATAAAAAAAAGATATAGATTAATTACTAATACTCACTGGTACTTAGAAATGCGGGTGAATAGGTATGAGTATGGGTACTTAGGTACCCATTGAGTACAGGCACAGGTACAAATGTTGGTGCCCATGTGGGTATGAAATGCTTCTGTTTGCGTTGCATGGTTACAGAACTTCAGTTCGCACTTCTACTGGGGCAACTCCGTATTCGCTTGTGTATGGTATGGAGGTTGTTCTACCCATTGATGTCGAGATCCCTTCGCTCAGAGTAATCATGGAAGCAAGCCTTGATGAAGCTGAATGGGTCCAATCCAGATATGACCAGCTGAATCTCATCGAAGAGAAGCGCCTTACAGCCGTTTGTCATGATCAATTGTATCAGAGACGGCTCAAGCGAGCTTTTGACAAGAAAGTTCTCCTTCGAGCATTCCGTGAAGGCGAACTTGTACTCAAGAGGCATTCACCTGTTCACTCGGATCCACGCGGCAAGTGGACTCCCAATTACGAATGACCCTTTGTTGTCAAGAAGGCCTTCTCAGGCGGAGCCCTGATCCTCACCACCATGGATGGGGAGAATTTGCCATCGCCCGTGAACTACGATGCAGTCAAAAAATATTATGCCTGAAAAAAATGGATAAAGAGCCCGCTAGATTGTCATTCACAAGGACAATCTAGGCAAAAATGGGCGTCCCGATGACAAAAAAAAAAGAAATGTCCATGCAAAAGTTAGGGACAATGAAAAAAAACAATAACAGCCCGCTAAGTTGAAAACCTGCAACGGCCACTTAGGCAAAAATGGGTATCCCGGTGGACGAAAAAAATAGAAAACATGTCTAGGCAAAAATTAGGGATAAAGGCATTTGACTGTGAACACTTGAGCTGCTTTTCATCATAGCTAGACCTCAGACGGTAACAAAACAGTCAAATCATCATCAACTGGTGCAAGGCGTTGGAACCTAGACTTACAGTGGATGGTAGCCAATGTTGTAATCAATGCAAAACATGATTTCCCTTTGCCATTTACATTTGTTTTTCAATTTTATTGCAAATTTCCTCATCAAGGATTTTTGCATCCATGTACACATCTTATGTACAAATATTTTCATATTCAATAAAAATGCATCATTTGTTCTCTCAATTGTTTTCTTTTCAGTCTTTTGTTTGCAAAATAAATGATTATTTATGATCACATAATACCATAAAGCGTTGAGAACAATATAAAGCTAAATCAATAGAGAAAGCGTTATGCATTGCATATTTTACTGGTGACTCATACATGCTAATCGGTAATATCCATTAGCAAGCCTAATGCCCGACCGACCAACACAGTGGTAGTTCTCTGAAGAGGTTGTTATCTCCTCTGCAGAGTCATCATTCCCTTAGTAATCGCCATTGTGGTTCTCCGGAGAGGTTGGTTACCTTACAGTTCCCCAACAGATCCATAAGGTCTCCGACAAAGTTGTCAAGATGCACCCTAAGAGGAGATGATTGTTCTTTTCCCCAGCACGGGTCGTGCGTCATTCTCAGCATGTCAGAACTATCACGCACCGGTAGCGGTGCGACTTAGTTCCTCGTCTTCCCCAAGCAGAGAAGATTCTCCGGACCCTGGTAATTCCCTGCAGTAGAGTCAACGGTAGTCTTCTGGGTTCGTTGTCCCGGCAGTCAGACATGATGAAAGGATTGATCTGATCCTCTTATTCCCGGTAGTGTCAACGGTGATAACCTAGAAAGCTGATGTTTCTCAGTTTCTTCCTCAGCAGAGTTGTCACCTATCGTGGACTTTTTCTCCAGCAGGCCGTCTTCATCTGTGGGTTCTCCCCCCAGTCGAGGATGTCGAGTTCGTTTTGCTACAATCTCTGCCTAGCCACAATGCAATACCTCGACTCGCACCTTTGCATTGCATGATCTCAAGCATCATGTAGAACAGCACATACATGGCATATCCATCTAGCATACTCCCTTTCTTTTGGCCTGATTCAGCTCCCCAGTAGATTTTCAGTCAAACTTCAAACACTCTCAAAACCTCTCTTTTTGTCGTCGTCGGCCAAACTTTTGAGCTACTCTTTTATTTAATCCTCTTCTACCTTGAATCATTGAAAAGCTAGCGCAATTCGTACATTCAAGTCCACAAGGATTAAATAGGGGCAGTTGTCGTAACCCGAAATTTGACCTCTCCTATTTTTGTCTTTTGCATAATCATGTGCATTCACATCGCGGGCATACACATTTGCATTCTTTTTCTCTGTGTTTCTTGTTGTAGGATTTTCAAGTTTTTAAGCCCGATTAATCACATCCTCTCAAGATCGTCACATCATCAAAACAAGCACACAATAAGGGTTTTCATGCCTATTCATCAAAACAAGAGGTGGAAAAGCGAAACCGGGGTCTCAACATTTGTTTTTAAGGGATCTGGACAATTTTTGCCTAGAGTAACCGGTTACTCAATATAGGGTAACCGGTTACTCAGTACAATTTTGCAGTCTCTGCTGTATTTTTTGGGACAGTACCTCTGCACTCTCTTTATTCTTGGATTCTACAGGGTTCTAGCATTGTGTGGAACATTCTAGACAATTCAAGACCATTCAAGACACTCCACTTACATTTACCCCAATGCATCACTTAAAATTAAGTGCACCATGTTCCTTGATTGCCAAGTATGTGAACCTTTGGATGTGAAGCTTACATTGGGATTGCTACCGAGTTAACTTCCTAACTAACCGAGTTAACCGCTTGACTCGGTGAGTCAAGTGTAACTAACTCCTAGCCTAGTTCCAAACCACCCAAAGCTAACTCCTAGCCTAATTCCAAACCTCTCACACTCCAAACCAAAACTCTATATAAACAAAGCTTCACTATTTTCACAAAAGTAGAATCATTTTCTCAATCATTTTCTCCACAATCTCTCAACCATTACACACACTTGACTCTCACATTCTCTCTGAATTTTTCTGCAACTTATTCATCTTCATCTACATTTTCTTTCCAAACCTCACCATAGCTCTTCTCCATTGAAGATTAATCACTTCTACTTTGGAAGTGATTATTTCTTGAGCTTAAACTTCATCATCTTGCAATTATACTAGGATTTCTGGAGTTCTATTAGCTTTTGGATTCATCTCAAGTGTTTGCATCAGAATTCAACGGTTCGAAATCGTATTTCGAAGTTTTGGCGCAATTTGCTCGATTTCGGTATGATTCGGCTATAATTGAAGATTTCCTCTGTTTTTTTTTTATTATCTTCATCAAGATTACTTTGCAACAATCACCAAGCCAATCCTCCAGCTTGTAGGTTGGTAGATCTCACTCATTTTTACTATTCCAAACGTTTTCGTATCATTCGCGATGTAGTTCGATATCTTTTGTGTGAACTGATTATGTCGTTGCTAGATCCATGATCTTGATGTGTTAATTGATTCCATCACTGCATATTTGCTGCTTTTAAGCTTAATTTCCGTGCACCAATTCATACCCTAGCATGTGGTAATTTGCACAAGTGACTTGGATGCATTAAGTGCTTTTTCCAAAGCTATTTTTGCCACTGTTACAATGGTAACCAGTTACTCAATATAGGGTAACCAGTTACCCTTCACAATTTTGCATCAACGCTGTCTTTTTTCAATTGAGTAATCGGTTACTCAATATAAGGTAACCGGTTACCCTGAACAATTTTCCCCAGATTTACCGTTTTCAAGCAAGTAACTGGTTACTCAATATAAGGTAACCGGTTACCACTGTAACAGAGTGCCATTTTTGGTTTTTTTAAAGCTCATTTGCCATGCTTTCCTCCTCTAACTTCCATGGATTGATACATGTGATTTTTATGGATGTTTTAGGCGCTGTTTCAATTCAGTTTAAAGCATGATTGTGAACTTTCCGATTATTTCGATTTCATAATTATGCTCATTCTTGACATTGCATGAACACGATCATTCTTGCACATCCTTTTGCTCACTTGTTAACATGATTTTGTGTTGCATTTTAAGTGACATTTGGTGCTGCCTTTGCAATTTCATTCTTGATCACATTAAATTTGTTCTTCATTGAGCAAGTTTAATCATATATAATCAATAATTCACCCTCTTTGCTTTAATGATTATCCATTCTTTTGGAAAATTATTAGCATATTCCTCCCTTTGATTAGTCAATCGAAACCACGTTTCGATTATTAATCATCCTGTGGGCGCTTCTCTTTAGGCCTCCTTTAGAGCTTTTTCTCCCGCTTTCCCCCGCAGAGTCAGAGTTTCGCGTGACACTGGAGCACTGTACAACTTGGAGCTGTTACGTTGTCCGTTTTAATTCTTGCACTACGCCCTGTGTGTTAGAGAAGGAATGAGAAGGGAGAATTCCTACTCTCATTCTGACTACTTAGGTAGGGGACGAATGACCCTGTGCCTGGCTTAGTCACCTCTATCTCCAGGCGGTAGCGTACTTCTTTCCCCAGTTGAGTCGATCCTTGGTCACTCTTGGCTCTCTTGCCACTTTTTATCTCTCTTTTGGTCAATCACCATGTCTTGGTTACGATCATTGTTCTTGGGTTAGCAAACTCTGTTTGTTTCAACACCCTATTCTTTTCTTGGGGTCAGTCATTGCTCTTTGATTCCCCAGGAGAGTCTCATTACTTGTTCTTCGGTTAAACACAGTCTTCCTATTACAACCATATCTCCAGGAGTTCGCAACCTTCCCTTGGTTCTTCTCCCTTTGTTTGGTGAACCACTGCTTGTCAATTAAAACACCAATTCGCACTCTTCCTCAGTTAACCACAGTCTACCTGTTAACACACAGAGTTCCTCTTGTGTTAATCACCTTATCTTGGTTAATCACCCATTTTTTCAGTTAACCACAGCCAGCCTATTAAAATACTGATTTTTTTTTGAGTTTATCACCTTCTCTTGGTTAATCACTCGTCTTCTTTTCGGTTAATCACAGTTTCTTCTGTTAACACCGAATCCTAGCTGTTAGCAACCTCTTTTGGTTCAATACCCTTTTTGTTGGTCAAGTACTGCTTGTTCAGTCAGTATCAACGTCCTTTGGGTCACGACCTTCGCCCGGTCCTACACCCGTTCTTTTAGTTGATCACAGACTATCTGTTAAAACTTTTATCCCTTCCAGAGTCTTTATCTATTTTCGTTCGGTTAACCACTGCCAGTCAGTTAACATACCGAGGTTCCTTATTCTCTTGGTTTTGACACCACCCCTTTGTTTGTTCCCTAGTAGGGTCGCTTACCCTCTGGTCCCTAGCATTTCTTTATTCTCTTCCTCCGCAGTGGAGTCTTCTCTATTATCCTTTTGCTCCTCGCCTTTTTCTGGGTTTCGACACCATTGTTGCACGTTATTCCATTTGTCTTTCCTTTTGCATTCTTTTTCTTGGTTTTGACACCATTTCTTGGGAATCCCCATCGGAGTTTCCTTCTTTCTTGTGTTCTTGGTTTTGACACCATTCCTTTCTTGTTTCTTGTGCAATCGCTCTTACTGCTCGGGTTTCCCCAGTATAGTTTCTTTCTTTCTTTTGCTCTTGGTTTTGACACCGCTTTCCTTTCCTTTTCCTTTTCCGTCTTAGTTCCCTGAACTACGGAAGCTCTGATTCTGCATTCATTCGAATGTATGATACGTAGGCACGAGATCGCGATGATCTTGGAGAGCACACTTCCATCTTATTCCATTCCCCTTTTCTTTCCCTGGTTCCTCTGAACTACGGCGCTCTGATTTCCTCATTGTACTATGAGGGTACGTAGGCACGAGGGCCCTAATCCTCTGCAAGAACTTTCTTTCTTTCTCTTTTCTCTCTCTCTTTCTTTTAGCTAGAAGCCTTTAGATAGATAACCCATCCAAGCCTAGAAGCAAGCAAAATGGTTCCTGTCGAGTACGACGGATGCGTAAGGTGCTAGTACCTTCCTTTCGCATAACCGACTCCCATTCATGTTTCTCTTCCCCTTGGGTTTTATCGATATTTTCCCTGTCCTTTGGGACTAAATAAAGTTCGGTGGCGACTCTGTTGTATCTTTGAGTGTGTGATTCACTCAGGTATAAACCATCCATCTTCAGATATCATATGCATTTTCATGTGTCTTTGCAAGCTGGACTTTATTATCACACCAAAACACACCCTTTATGGTTGCAACATTCATATTGGTTTTAATTGCTTCGTATAAAGGAACTTTTATTTTGGTTTTAATATCTTAGTTTATGATACACATTTATACTTTCCTTTTTTTATATGGAACTAATATACATGTCTTTGTGCCGACATCGTATATGGATGAGTTTGATACAATTTTAACTGTAGACCACACTTACACTATATCAAACTTCCAGGTTGAGACTAATGATTTTTTCACAAGTATATGGTAAAGTTCACCGGAGGGACGTCTGTGAGTGATATGAACAAACATGAGATTCCAGACAAAACTAACAAGTTTACCAGTTTTACTGATATTATAACCGAACGATATCATGAGGATGTCCTCATAGGTGAAAAACTTTGTTTCTATGCCTCTCCATTAATTTAATGTTGGCATGTTTCTTATACTTGTTCATGCTTACAATTTTCTATCCAGATATCATAGGAATGGTTGATAGCATTGGTTACACGTAAACCCAACCAAAGGCTAAAAAACAGCAAGTCAATCTTGTATTGAGAGACCATGGGTGTGTTTCCTTTCTCCCAACACCACACTTAACTGCTTCCTGACTTACTTCCTATTGTGTCATTGTCTAATTAACATTCTTACACGTATTGTAGTAATAACTCCATCAAATGTACCCTTTAGGAGATGAATGCTTCCCAATTCATCAAATTTAACCAACAACGTTTAGATACCTCTGGCCCAATTGTCATCATGCTCTATTACACCAAAGTCAAGGAAGAAGGTTTTTGTAAATGTAATGCTCTTACCATATTTACTCAAGTGTTGTAATTTAATTATTATCTCTAACACACAAATATAATATATAATGTAGGAAAATATCCACTATCTGTTACAGACACGTACAACGTAACCAAATTGTACATGAATGTTGATATGCCTTCAATCAAGAAGTTTATTAATAGGTGAAACAACACAACTTGCTTTGTTTCATTGGTGATTAGGCTCTCATGTTTTGGCATCCATATAAATGACTTGATTTTTTTGGGTACTACTAGATTTCATATATGGATCTAAAACTCAAAGGTGTCTTGATCATTTTTGTTCAAGTTCATTAACTGGTATGCACTATATACTTGGTTTCCATTCCACATATAGACATCCTTACCATTCTCAACATTAAGATGCTTTAAAGTTGTCATTGTGAGAGCAAAAGTTGTCTCTACAAGTTGATCTATGTTTTGATGATAACAATACGTATTTGTGAAAGAACCATTTTATGTTCTAACGTGTGTTGTGTGCAGATCATAATTATAGAATATATCAGATCCAATAAGCACCAGCCAGATGAGCGTAATTGATAATATGCGAAGTTACTATGTGTGACACAAGTCGCAAGAAGCAAGAACGCTTCTGTATCTGATCGTGATCAGTCAGATCCAAGGATACCGATATTGCTGATGCAATGCTCTTGTGGATGCTCTCTAAAAGTGGTCGAGATTCTGAAGACTGTGAAGCTTCTGAAGAAAAGAACCGAAGTGCTGAAGACTCTCATGACTTGAAGTTCTGAAGGCGGAAGGCTCTGAAGACCAAGTGCAGAAAGACTCTAAAGACTTATGTGTTCTGAAGATTAAGGTTCTGAAGATCAAGTATTGAAGACTATGAAGACAGATTCCTAATGGACAAGTTCTGAAGTTTCGGAAGACTTGAAGAAGAAAAGGATAACGTGCTTAAAGACAAGTGCTGAAGTTCTAAAGACTGATTCCTAATGGACTTCTTCAATTGACTGAAGACTTGACGCATCAGATATCCTGATTAAGAAGACTCTACTCATGCTTCATCAATTAACCATCAGAAGCCTCTGAAGTTCAGAAGTCAAATGTTACCTTTGTGAGTAATTATACACGGCGCCCAAGAAAGATCTATCACTTCTCCCATAGCAAAAAGGAGATGTGTCAGTACAGCGAGTTATTACACAACATCTCTTTCCAACGGCCAACAATATTTCAAACAGCTATATTTCTACTGGGCTATTTAAAGGAAAGATCATTCGCTTCTAATTGAAGACATAGTCCACAGATCGATTTAGCCGTGAATGGAGAATTGTTCAAGTCATTGTGTAAAGATAGCAACAACGATGAGTTCTCGTTGTAACACTTAGAATAACCAAAGCTATCACCATTTGCACATGGCCATTGTTGTTGAAGCTCAAAGATCATCATTCAACACAACAACAATGAATTAGTATAGAAGCTGTTGATGAAGAAGACAACATTGCAAATCAGTCAAGTCATCAACCACCTTCTCGTCAGTGCTACATTGAAGATCTGAAGCAAGGAGTTGTTGCTCAAAGCTTTCTCACCCTGAAGACGAAGAAGAAGAAGATCTACAAGATGTCAACAACTGTCAAATCATTATACATCTCTGTAGTTTCTCAGAATAGCAAGGAGCTATTGCTCACATCTTGCTTGAACACTTGTGTGTTCTTTGTACTTAAACTTAGGAGTAATCTGCTTGTTAAGAAGCATCTTTGTAATCACCTGTATAACTAATTCTTGGTGAATTAGGACTCCTTGAGTGGTCAGTGTGACCGGAGACTTAAGAAGACAATGGCGAGATGTCATTGTGGGAAAAGCCTGAAATAGGGTCAGTAGCGTTATATTCATTGCGATGAATCCCTGAATGTCTAGCTGTGAAAGCCTAGCAGTAGATCTTGCGAGATTAGAACCTGCAGGTCAATGTTCGTTATATTCATTAAGTTGAATCCCTGAACGGTTCATTGTATGTTAGTCACAGTGCGGCTGTGCAAATGGTTAGTCACCGGCTGTTGCCCGTGCATCTGTAATCGAGATTAATTATAGTGGATTAAGACCTTGTGTTCAAGGAAAAATCACCTGAGGAGGGTGGACTGGATTAGCCTTTGTGGTGAACCAGGATATATCGTGTGTTCTTTACTCTTATGCTTAATGTCTTTGTTTATCTTAGAGTATTAGAACCTTACACAAGTAAGTAAGAACCTTGCAGCTTAACTCTGATAAGCTTCCGCACTGCAAGTTCTGAGAAATAGATCTTATGTTCAGACTCTTGTTAGTTCTGAAGCCTCATGCTTAGCAAGTCTAAATGTAACTTCTCCAGTCAGAGTCTCACAATGAACTCAGATGTAATCCTAAGTGATTCATCGACAAGAAAGGAAAAGTAGTCAAAAGAGCAAATACACAATTCAAACCCCCCTTTCTTGTGTCTTTCTCGCACCTTCAATTGGTATCAGAGCTCCGGTTCTGTTATTGATGGATATCAAACACTTAACAGTGTCAGAAACAGATCCTGATGAGGTGCGCAGAAATACTCTGTGTGAAAATTCAATCCACTTACAATTTCTGTAAACAGCTCAGAAGTTGACTGTGTACAAAACTGTAATCAATCTGACTACTCGAGCAAATCACTGATTCTGGAAGCTTTGTTGATCAACAAAATCTTTCTCATATAAAGCCTTGTTAAAGATTGAAGAATCAACTGATTAGATGGACTCATCAGATAAGGAGTAGTATCTGCTGAATGCTCATCTTGGAAGATACGTGTAGAGGAACCACGTATTTGCTCAAGGTTGAATTATCAGAAGACAAGAAGTCTGGGCTACTGAAGAATAAATCTTTATGAGCTCCTGAGATGTTTTCAAGAAACGGACTAGGTCCACCCTTGACTTTCTCGGTTAAAGCTCATTCAGAATCTCTTCATGTAAAGAAGAAAAATTGTTGGTCTATGAATTTGAATTTCAAGAAGAGTCAGTTGAAGTTAGGAAACTGAAGAATTCAAAACTCTTAGAACTGATTCAACATCTGAATCCTGGAATGATCAGAAGTTAATGAACTCAATGAAGAACTGAACATTGTTTTCTTGAAAGCTATACAAGGAGCTGAAAGAATATTCAGAAAGAAGATCTTCATAGATTCATCAAGTACTTAATCAAGATTGATCACTTAGAGTATTGATCAAATCAGTGCAACCAAATTTTGATGACTTGAGACTATCTCAGTCGGATCAAACGTTATTAATCAGATCTCTATCTGATAAATTTTTCAGAACATTCTTAGTTCAGAATTTAGAATATGTTCGCATTCCTCAGAAACCAGAATGTAAGAAAATTTTGAAGAATCTACGAACCTACAGCAGCTCACTCAGAAGCAAGCAGAATCTGAAAAATAATAATATTATCTCAGAATGGAAAGCGCTCAAATAAGTCTGTAAAGAATCTCTGCAAAAAGGTTTCTGGATCCCTAAGGTATGATCTTCTCTACTTTGAATATTTAAACAATATTGCATGAATTTGGTTTGGTAGAAAGAAATAAATGATCTGAAATAATTGTGTCTTACAAGGAAATTTCTTTACTATGCGTGGACTCTAAAGTAACCTCAATCATAATTGTGAATCTTTGGAAACCATGCCAATCTCTGACAACATAATCTATTCTAAAATCTTATTAAATCCTAATGTACAAATCTATAATTTTCCTAGACTAGGTACAACTTATCCTACCCATTTACTTGTATAAAATCACGTCTCCCTATCAAATAACCTCATACTCAAAGTTCTCTTCACAAAATCATAGGTGTCAAAACCCTGTTGTCCGTCGTCATGCCTCCACTCACCTTTCTTGGTAACCAAGATCTTCTTGAAGTCATTCCTGAAAAATAATTTATAATCAATACCCCTCCTCTCTCGAGATGCATTGCTTGCACTATAGCAGATGTGTTTTACACTCAACAATGGACTAGGTACTCCATGATGCTAGAAAAACCTATCTATATAAATCTCGTCAAGGATTTCTGGAAACATGCTGATCTTGATTTTGAAAGCAAGTGCGTCACCTCCTTTGTGTTTGAAATCTCAATCATCATCAACCTGTTCTCTGTCACCCTTGCAACTGGGTGTGAGGATGTTGGAATTCCTGTTGATTTTGATAAAAACAAATTCTTTGCTGCCAAAAACTTTGCATCCCTTCATGACCTGACCTTAGGATACATACCCTACGATCCTGAAAATCTTCTACCCATTCCCAAAGCTTGGTACAAACTCATGCTGTCCAATTTTCTTCCCATGGGAGAAAGTCTTGACATTCTCAGATTTCATGATCATGAATTCATTTATTTACTAATGAATAAATTTCAAATAAATCTACCACATACTATCTTTAACTGTCTCTAGAAAACCATCTCTGAGTCCAGAAATCTCACAAAGTCTTACATTCCTTATGGAAGAGTTTTGTCTAAAATTTTCTTCAGAGATGGAATTGTGGACATGATCAAAGAGAGAATTAAAGAAGATGGTCCTGAAGACCTTCCAGAGAACTGCTTGTTAAAGACTAAGTGTGAGATCTTCAGTGACTAGGAAACGTAAACGTGTCTGTGTTTTAACTATATATGCATAGTGTATGTTTTGAAATTGCAGTTGTTCTAAGTCAAATCAATAGTATCAGTTTGTCCTGAGTTATTCAAAGATTAATGAACTGTGTCCATGAATCATTTTTTATTAAATTCTTAATTCTAAAATATTTGACAAAGCACTAATTGATATTAATTATTGAAAGTCCTTGGAAAATATTTTAGTGGCTCAAGACACCGTCATCATTAATATAGCAGCCCCAATGGCCACTCACGGCAAAGCAGCTGTTAACACATTAACTCCTCTCAAAATAAATAAGTAACTGTTCCATTCTCTTTTCCCACATGTTCACGCCTTTTAGCATACCCTAATTAATCATGACCACCTAGGAAATAGTAAACCCAAATCCTTGTGTACCAATCTAGTCATTACACTCCTCACTCTCATTTCGCCTATAAATAATAGGATTCTGCTTCATCCTCGCTCATCCTTATCTAAACTAATCTTCATTTAGAATCTTCTGTGTGTTAACAAATGGCTTCTCCAACATTTAGAGGGAATGTAGAAACCCTAGAAGTTATCCCAGAGAAAAGACCAAATCTAGATAGACTTCAAAATAATGGTTTGGAAATTGTAAAAAGCATGCAGATTCAATCTTGGCATGGTTATTATTCACTGCTAAACGGCCCTGTCTTTCCAGTTCTTGTGAAAGAATTCTGGAAATACGCCAGAATCAGTAATGATGGCAACACTATCTGGTCTGAAGTATATCGCCTTCCAATCACTATCTCCATTCCCTCATTTGAAAATATCATAAATTGTGTCGCCTCTGGAGTCACTGTTGAAGACTTTCAATCTGACCTAAGCTTAGTAGAGAGATGCAAGGTTTTATTTGATGATTCGGTTCCTTATGAACCAAACAACCCTGAGAAACTTCTTCCTTCACCCAGAACATGGTTCAGATTCTCTCTAACCAACCTTCGACCTCATGCAATTGCAAGGAGCACGCTGTCCCAAGATGACAGAATATTCGTCTTCCTCCTAACACACCACTTTAGGATCAATATTCCCAAAACTATTTTCAACCACCTGAAACATTCTATCAGAGTTTCAAGAACTCAGTTGAACTCTTACGTTCCTTACGGGAGAATAATATCTGAAATTATGCTAAAAGAGAAATGCTGGGGGTTAGTAAGCAGACTCGGACCAGAACCATCAGTAACTGAGACAAGATGTGATAGGGTGGACAACGTTGAAGATTTTGATGAATAAAACTTTAAATCCTGATGTAGTGTCAAATAGTACTATGTCTTGTTGTTTATCGTTCTATTTTGTGCTGATGTTTTTGTCTCTCTTTTAATCAATGAAAATATGATGTCTTCTGTTTTCTATGCCTATACCAACATCAAATTCATAATAATCGGAGATGCTTACTTTACTCAAACAAATTATTAAAATACCTAAAATATCATAATAACTGATTGAATTAAACAGTAATGCATTAGCATCCCTCAAGGAAAATGTAATCTCAAAGATTCAAAGCTTAGTAAAAGCTTCCAATTCCTGTATGGACTCCATGGAAATAAGAAACATCTGGATTGAGTTCCATGGATGGATCTCAGAAGAAACTGTGAAGAGCAAGAGGTTGGCAATTACTCAAGTAGAAGAGAGGTTGCAGGTCTCAAGAAATGATGATTCTGAAAACCTTCTCTCATCTTCTTCATCATCCTTAGGCTCACTCTAGTCTAACTCATAAGGACCCATGAAAACTCAGTTTTATTAGGTCTACGATTACTTAAAACGTTTCTCATTAGGAATCTGTGTTTGAATTATCTATGTTTTGGTTAAAACTACTTTATGCTGATGCTTCTATCTGATTGTTCATAAATAAAATGTTGTAATTAATCTTTACAGATGATCTAAAACCTTCAATTAGTAATCAGATGATTCCATCTTAAAAAAATGAATTTATTATGGTTAAAGATGGTTATCACTAAATGACTTTGATTGCTCTTAACTGCTCAAATGCTGGCTCTATGGTTCTATGTTGATTAACATATCCAGTATATATATAATGATGTTAATATGCTTAAATGCTTAAATGCTCAAATGAGGAAGAAATATATGATGTTCATTGGAAAGGGGAATTATATGCTTAAATGCCCTTATGCTCTAGCACTTTTTGATGATGTCAAAAAGGGGGAGAAATATAATGATTTTGATTGAGAAGAGGAAATAAATTTTGATTGAGAAGAGGAAATAATTGAGAAAAGGAAATCTAAAGAATGCAACTCAAACAAGTAATCAATCATATAAAAATACGTTTCTACTAACGTTTCTTGTTTGATGTTATCCGAGGAACTCTAAACAAGTTCACTAGGCATTCTAAGAACAGGAACAGGTTAAGAATGAAGAAATCCGATCATATAATAGAAGCTGCCTAAGAATCAGAAGAAGTAAGAAAGCTCTGAAAGCAGTCAAGACAAAGTACACATTCTCAAAATGCTTACTCAGAGGAACTGTGTAAATCAGAAGTCAAGATCTGTCTGAAGATCTGGATTGAAGATCCAAGAAAGAAGCTGTTCTGATGTTTACCAGAAACAAATTTAAATGAAAATGATTTGGTATCAGACTAAATCAACAATTGGTAATCAGACTCAGTACACAAAGATTAGTATCAGACTCATCAATCAGAGCAAAGCTGTGAATTATTGTCAAAATACCTTCATTGGTATCAATTTCAGCACACTAATGAAATACCTTTCAAGTGTATGAGAAGAAGTCCTTCACTTGGTATCAGACTCAACATACTCTGGTATAAGACTCAGCACATCACGTGGTATTAGACCAAAATCAAATCATGAGTACCAGATTCAGAATCAAGCGTTGATTGTGTGAGAGCAAGAATTGTCTCTACAAGTCAATCTATGTTTTGATGATAACAATAAGTATTTGTGAAAGAACCATTTTATGACCTAACGTGTGTTGTATGCAGATCATAATAACTAAAGACATCAGAACCAACATACACTAGCTAGATGTACTATGATTGAATATATACATATGCGAAGTTACTATGTGTGACAAAAGTCGCAAGAAGCAAGAACGCTTCTTTATCTAGTCATGATCAGCCAGATCCAAGGATGCCAAGATTGCTGCTGCAATGCTCTTGTGGATTCTCTCTGAAAGTGATTGAGATTCTGAAGATAGCGAAGCTTCTGAAGAAGTACACTCTGAAAGAACCAAAGTGCGGAAGACTCCAATGACTTGAAGTTCTGATGGCCGAAGGCGCTGAAGACCAAGTGCAGAAAGAATCTAAAGACTTATGAGTTCTGAAGTTCAAGGTTTCAAATATCAAAGTTCTAAAGACTCTGAAGACAGGTTCTGAGGATTCAGAAGACTTGAGGCAGAAAAGGATAACGCTCTTAAGGACCAAGTGCTGAAGTTCTGAAGACTGATTCCTAATGGACTTCTTCAATCAACTGAAGAGTTGAAGCATCATATATTCTGCTAAGAAGACTCTACTCATGCTTCATCAAATTAACATCAGAAGCCACTGAAGTTTTGAAGTCTAAATATTACCGTTGTGAGTTAAATGTACACACTTCCCAAGAAAAGATGTCCGGTCACTTCTCCCTCTGTAAAAAGGAGATGTGTCAGTACAACTCATTATATCACAACGTCTCTTTTCCAAACGCCAACAGTATTCTCAAATGACTATATTTCTACTGGCTATATAATGGAAAGAGTTTTTGCTTCTGATGTGTTGATCACTTGTAAAATCACGAACTGAATGTTCATCTACAAAATTGACCAAGTCATTGTGAAGATAGCAACAATGATGAGTTCTGGTTGTAACACTTAACATATTCAAAGCTATCATTATTTAACTAATGGCAATTGTTGTTGAAACTCAATAAGACAAATCAACACAATAACAACAATCAAGAATAGAAGTTGTTGATGAAGAAGACACCATTGAAGATATGTTAAGTCATCAACCTACCTTCTCGTCAGGACTACATTGAAGATCTGAAGCAAGGAGTTGCTGCTCAAAGCTTGCTCAACTAAGAAGACGACGAAGAAGAAGAAGATCTACAAGATGGCAACAATTGTAATATCCAAATACATCTTTGTAGTTTCTTAGGAAAGCAAGGAGTTGTTGCTCAAATCTTGCTTGAATACTTATGTGTTCTCTGTACTTGAACTTAGGAGAAACTTGCTTATTAAGAAGCACAATCTGTAATCTCCAGTTTGCCAATTCGACTAAATGAATTGAGACTCCTCAAGTGAACGTTATATCCTGAAGGGATCCCTGAACGGTTCAGTTGTGAGTTGAGGCCCTTGAGTAGATCACGTGGTGATTAGATACTTGAGATGACAATGGCTGAGGGTCATTGTGGAAAATCCTGAGATATGGTCAGTAGGCGTTATATTCATTGAATTGAATCCCTGAACGTCTAGCTGTGAAATCCTAGCAGTAGATCTTGCGAGATTGGAATCTGCAGGTCAATGTTCGTTATATTCATTAAGTTGAATCCCTGAACGGTTCATTGCGTGTTAGTCACAGCTGCGGTTGTGCAAGTGGTTAGTCACCGGTTATTGCCCGTGCAAGTGTAATCATGATTTGATTATAGTGGATTAAGTCCTTGTGTTCAAGGCGAAATCACCTGAGGAGGGTGGACTGGATTAGCCTGCGTGGTGAACCAGGATATATCATGTGTCCTTTACTCTCTTGCTTAGTATCTCTATTTATGTTTATGCATTGAATATCAGAACCTCATATTAAGAAAATTCAGAACCTTGCAGCCTATCTCTGATAAGCTTCCGCACTGCAAGTTCTGAGTATCGTATTTTATGATCAGAACCTATATGGTTCTCATGCTCCATAGTTAAGAGATCAGAATATCTCAACGAACATTGAAGGTTCTTAAGTGTCTCTTTAACAAGATGCGGAAAATTACAAAATGAGTAAATACACAATTCAAACCCCCCCCTTTCTTGTGTCTTTCTCGCACCTTCAATTGGTATCAGAGCTCCGGTTCTGTTATTGATTCAAATCAAACACTTAACAGTGTCAGAAAAAGATCCAGATGTGGTGCGTAGAAGTACTCTGGGTGAGAATGAAATCCACTTACATTTTCTGTAACAGTTCAGCAGTTGATTGTGTACAAAATTGTAATCAATCTGATTACTTCTTGAGCAATTCACTAACTCTAGATGAAGTCTCATTAAACATTGAAGAATCAGTTGATAAGATAAATTCATCAGATAAGAAACAGTATCTGTTGAATGCTCAACTTGGAAAATATGTGTGGATAAAACCACGTATATGATTAAAAGATGAATCATCAGAAAGCAAGAAATCTTGTTTGCTAAAGATTAATTCTTTATGAGTTTTTGAGATGTTTTCAAGAAACGAATTAGGTCCACCATTGACTTTCTCGTTTGAAACTCATTCAGAACCTCTTCATGCAAAGAAGAAAAGAATGTTGTTCTAAGACTTTGAATTTCAGAAAGAAATCTGTTAAAATCAGAATCTGAAAAATTCAAAATATTAGAAATGATTCAATGTCAGAATCTGGAATGATCAAAAGATTCAATGAAGAACTGAATCCCAAAGATTCAGTAAATACTTGATTCTGAATAAACTCTTAAGCTTTAACTGGTTCAGTAATCAACCTCCAACAACTTGAGATTATCCTAGTAGAACCAAATGTCGATAATCTGATTTTCGCCAGATCAAGTGTTCTCAGAACCACTTGAGCTACGAAATTAGAAGCTATCAATCCAGACATCTAGGTTCTCTAATGGATGTCTTAAAAGATGACGTTAATGATGTTCTTTTGAAGAAATCAGTTAACTCATAGATATGAGTGATCAAGCCCAAATAAGTTGATCAGCATTGTGAGAACAAGAAGGTTCATGCAAACCATGTCTAGGGATGTACATATGGGGCGTGATGATGTTTTGATTCTGAACAAGTTCTGAAACAACCTTGAGGAACAAAGTCAGAAGCTGATATATTAATTCCTCTTCGTACAACCTCTCAAAGGTTCTCACTTATCTTGTAAAATCAACCATCTTTCGAAGAACAGAAATTCTCACAAACGCAAACTAAAGTCAGGCTATGAAAGGAGAACTCAACCAACTCTCAAGTTTATCGTTTAAAACTGAGATCCATAACTTAAGAACTGTATCGGAACCAAACAGGTTCTATGGATCAAGGAAATAAGGAGTGAGAAGCAATCAAAAACAGATGTAATCTGATGCGTATGAATGGGGTCATCAAATAGAATTTATCGTTCACTAAAGTACTGCTCCCAAGCATACGAGTGTCAATTTTATTTCAGAACAGTCATTACATCACCTTATCAAAAGGATTGCATGTGTTTGGCCAAGTTCGGATGAAGTGGTTACTCTGATCATGCTAAGTCTTAATCCCGGTTATTTGATGGACAAGATTGAACAAGAAAATAGAAAAATCTGTAATTCAACTAGGATCACATTCCAAGAAAATATTCTCCTTCCTCAGAAGTCAGAACACAAGCGTAACTTGAAGAACCCAAGAAATCTCTGCAGCTTACTCGGAAATAGGCAGAATTAGAAAAATGCTCAAAGATTCAGAAAGGAATGCTTTCACGAAAAGGTTTAGCTAAAAGATTCTCTTCAAAAAGTTAAGCATCCCTAAGGTACTCCTTCTCTTTCTCATATAATATGTAAACCCATAAAATACTTTTATAAATTGTCATGACTAGTTAGATGTTTAGGACTCATTACATATCTCTTTAGGAAAATAATTCCACTATAAAAATATCTGTTAAAACTTAGCTATAAGAAATTGCTAGATAAAATCCTTTAACAAAATCTACACGCAAAAGGAACACCATAATAAATGTGAATCTTTTGAAAACATAACATATCTCTGACAGCTAAATAAAATCTCATTAAAATCTTTTGCACTAACCTACATCTTCCTAGACTAGGCATAATTCTACCTACTTACTCTAAAAAATCATGTCTCCCTTTCATACTATTATACTCAAAACCCTAAAATTCTAAGCCTCTTCATCCATCCATTATCATGCCTCCACTAACCTTTCTCGGTAATCCAAATCTCCTTGAACTCATCCCTGAGAAACGGTTCTCATTCATTACTCCTTCACTCTCAAGAGACACTGCGTGTAGTATAGCAGATATTTTAAACTCTCAACAATGGACTAGGTACTCCATGATGCTAGAAAAGCCTATCTATGTAAACCTGGTCAAAGATTTCTGGAAACATGCTGATCTTGATATTGAAAGCAAATGCATCACTTCCTATGTTTTTGAAATCCCAATTAACATCAACCTATTCTCAGTTATCCTTGCAACTGGATGTGAAGATGTTGGAATTCATGTCAATTTTGACAAACACAATTTCTTTCCTGCGAGAAATTTTGCATCCCTTCACGACTTAACCTCCAGATACATACCCTACAATCCTGAGAATCTCCTACCTACTCCCAAAGCCTGGTACAAACTTATGTTGTCAAATTTTCTTTCCAGAATAGATAACAATAATCTAATTCGATTTCATGACCATAAGTTCATTTATTTACTAATGAATGACTTTCGGATGAATTTACCATACTCAATCTTCAACTGTCTCTAGAAAACCATCCTTGAGTCTCGAAACCTCACAAAATCCTACATTCCTTATGGAAGAGTTTTGTTTGAGATATTCTTCAGAGATGGAATTGTGGACATGATCAAGGAAAGAATTGAAGAAGATGGTCCTGATGAGTTTCCAGAAAACTGCTTGTTGAAGACAAAATTTGAAGTCTTTAGTGACTAGAGAAACTATGTTAATTATGCTTTAATATTTCTTTTGTACTTGTGCTAAATTGTCCTTAGACTATCTAAGAAAACCGTATTGTCAAATCTATAATCATTAATTAAAGTCTCTCTTTGAACAATAAAATTTTACATAAATAATAAGTTAAGAATTTCTTTTACTCAAATTTATTACCTCATTAATGTACCCGACTCATTGACCACTCACCGAAAAGCCATCATAACTCCAGTATCCTTTCCAATAAATAGGTAACTAATTCGTCTCTTTAGCTACACGCGTTTACATCTCTCCATATACCCAAAGATTTAATACAATATCTAGGAAATAACAAATCAAATCATATCCCCAAAAGCGATCATCACACTTCATCCTAATCACCCATAAATAGTAGGATTCCTCTCTCTTCACTCTCAATTACAAAACTCTAAACTCAGTAAGAACGATGAACTCTCAAAGGAATGGACCAACCTTCCTTGGAAACAAAGAAAATCTGCACCTTATTCCAAAGAAGAAACTCAACCTTGCTCATCCCGGAGACTATGGTTTGGAGATACTCAGAAGCATGCAAGCCCAGTCTTGGCACGGCTATTACGCTCTCCTATATGGTCCCGTTTTTCCAAATCTCGTTAAAGAGTTCTGGAAATATGCTAGAATTAGCAACGATGGAAAAACCATCTGGTCGGAAGTCTACCTTCAACCCATTGCTGTCTCTGTCTCCTCGATAGAGAAAATCACTGGTTGTGTCTCCTCCGTAGCTATGATTGATGACTATCAATCGAACCTAAGCTTGGTGGATCAGTGCAAAATTTTATTTGACGACTCAGTTCCTTACGAACCAAACAACCCTGAGAGGCTTCTCCCCTTTCCAAAAGCATGGTTCAAATTTTCCCTGACCAACCTTCGTCCTCGTATGACTCCTGAGAACATCTTAACGCACAACGACATAATCCTTATCTTTCTTCTAACACATCATGTTACAATAGATCTCCCTAAAACCATTTTTAATCATATGAAACATTCTATCAAAGTCTCTAGAAACAAAGTGCAGGCCTTCATTCCATATGGAAGAATAATATCTGAAATACTTCTACAAGAAAAGGCCTGGGACTTAATCATCAGGCTTGAACCTGGTACTTCTCCTGTTGAAATCAGTTGTGAAAATATGGACAATGTTGAGAATTCTGATGATTAAAGTTGTGATGATCTTTTAGCAGTTGCTATGTTACAGTCTTTAATATTTTGTGTTTAATGTACAATCACCTTTGAATTAATGAAAATGCTTTATTAAGTCTCATATGAAAACTTTAGAACCTAACTCCCTCACTCTTTCTCATAGAATCTTTTAGATAATTCAACCAATATTAGAAATCATAATGGCTAAATTAAAAGAAACTAATTAATTTATCCCATCTAGAAAATTGCGTACAAAGGCTACTTCCTTATTTTTTACTAGAAATTTCTCATCCGTTCAACTCTCTTGAAATACGCATACAAACGTCCGACTAATAAAGTATTGAGGAATATCTTAATCCTTCATAACACGGAAATATGTGACTCTAAAAGTTCTCTCTTATAAAAACCAATTTTCGTCTAGTCTAGATCTGTATGTTTCTGTTTAAATCTTTATCTAATGCAATCTATGTTTTTTTTAACACTTTAATTTAATCTATGAACTTCTATGTTTAAATACAGTTAATCTGTTTAACGAGCTCCTTGTTGGTCATTTATAATCGTCCTTCAGATTAATTTTGCCATAACAAAAAGTTAGTAAAATAAATCTAATTGCTTTTAAAATACCTAAACACTAGTTTCACGACCTTCAAATTGGCTTCCATCACCTTCAAGTAATATCACTCATACACTCGATTTTAATTGATTGTTAAATATATGCTTAAATGCTCATATGCTCTAGCACTTTTTGATGATGTCAAAAAGGGGGAGAAATATAAATATTTTAATTGAGAAGGAAATCTGAAAGAATGCAGAACTCAAACAAAGTACTCACATAAAAATGTGTTACTAATAACGTTTGTTGTTTGATGTTTATCCGAGGAACTCTGAACAAGTTCACTAGGCATTCTAAGAATAGGTTAACAATGAAGAACTTCGATCATATAATAGAAGTTGTCTGAAGATCCAAGAAAGAAGTCGTTCTGATGTTTACCAGAAACAAATTTAAATGAAAATGATTTGGTATCAGACTAAATCAACAATTGGTAATCAAACTCAGTACACAAAGATTGGTATCGGACTCATCAATCAGAGCAAGGATGTAAATTATTATCAAAATACCTTCATTGGTATCATTTCAGCAAATAAAGGAATTACCTTCAAAGCGGTATAAGAAGAATTCCTCCACTTGGTATCAGACTCAACGTACTCTGGTATAATACTCAGCACATCACGTGGTATCAAACCAGAATCAAATCATGAGTACCAGATTCAGAATCAAGCGTTGATTGATCACTATAATTAATCCTTCAATTGGTATCTGATAAAAAAATCGTGCCTTGATGAACCACTGAGTTGTGACAATAACAAGGTTCTGAGATGAAGACCTGTGTTCAAAAGTCAAACTCTGAAACAGTCATGATCTACATTGGTGATTAAAATTGTACCATCCTGAATTATGATTCTGAAGATCCCAATATCTAACTTATAGAAATTAGGGGGAGACTACCTGAAGATCCAATTGCACAATCTCAAATCTTCACAAAGTCTGAAACTCAGGGGGAGTTTCTTAAAAGACAGTGTCTGTCTCTGATGAATAGCAAGGCTATGTTATCAGACAAGAACTAATTTGCTCGTGCTTAAATGAATCTGCTGAAAGGTAGAAATGCTTCAGAAGTCTCTGAAGATTACAAGCTTTGATACGACCACAAAGGAACCGAGCTCTGAAGATCTGAAGATGGAAGTTCTGATGAACTAGTCCAGATGCTAAAGATTCTCTGTTCTCTCAAAGACAAGATAGAGAAGTAGTCATTTTCTACTCTTCATTCTGGCAACTCAAGTTGTTACTCTGTATGTCTTTGGATCATATAAGATTCTAGATGATCACAGATAAAACTTCGAGGATAACACATTCAGGGGGAGCTGTTGTTCCAAACTCTGAATTTGTTCGCTTTGGTGATTACCTTGTATAAAATATTCAATCAAAATACTTGGTTTTGTCATCATCAAAAAGGGGGAGATTGTGAGAGCAAGAATTGTCTCTACAAGTCAATCTATGTTTTGATGATAACAATAAGTATTTGTGAAAGAACCATTTTATGGCCTAACGTGTGTTGTGTGCAGATCATAAGAACTAAAGACATCAGAACCAACATACACCAGCTAGATGTACTATGATTGAATATATACATATGCGAAGTTACTATGTGTGACTAAAGTCGCAAGAAGCAAGAACGCTTCTTTATCTAGTCATGATCAGCCAGATCCAAGGATGCCAAGATTGCTGCTGCAACGGTCTTGTGGATTCTCTCTGAAAGTGATTGAGATTCTGAAGATATCGAAGCTTCTAAAGAAGTACACTCTGAAAGAACCAAAGTGCGGAATAATCCTATAACTTGAAGTTCTGATGGCTGAAGGCGCTGAAGACCAAGTGCAGAAAGAATCTGAAGACTTATGAGTTATGAAGTTCAAGGTTTCAAATATCAAAGTTCTGAAGACTCTGAAGACAGGTTCTGAAGATTCGGAAGTCTTGAAGCAGAAAAGGATAACGCTCTTAAGGACCAAGTGCTGAATTTCTAAAGACTGATTCCTAATGGACTTCTTCAATCGACTGAAGACTTAAAGCATCATATATTCTGCTAAGAAGACCATACTCATGCTTCATCAAATTAACATCAGAAGCCACTGAAGTTTTGAAGTCTAAATATTACCGTTGTGAGTTAAATGTACACAGTGCCCAAGAAAATATGTCCGGTCACTTCTCCCTCTGCAAAAAGGAGATGTGTCAGTACAACTCATTATATCACAACGTCTCTTTTCCAAACGCCAACAGTATTCTCAAACGGCTATATTTCTACTGGCTATATAATGGAAAGAGTTTTTGTTTCTGATGTGTCGATCACTTGTAGAATCACGAACTGAATGTTCATCTACAAAATTGACCAAGTCATTGTGAAGAGAGCAACAACGATGAGTTCTCGTTGTAACACTTAACATATTCAAAGCTATCATTATTTCACTAACGGAAATTATTGTTGAAACTCAAGAAGACAAATCAACACAATAACAACAATCAAGAACAGAAGCTGTTGATGAAGAAGACACCATTGAAGATCTGTCAAGTCATCAACCTACCTTCTCGTCAGGACTACATTGAAGATCTGAAGCAAGGAGTTGCTGCTCAAAGCTTGCCCAACCAAGAAGATGAAGAAGAAGAAGATCTACAAGATGTCAACAATTGTAATATCTAAATACATCTTTGTAGTTTCTTAGGAAAGCAAGGAGTGTTGCTCAAATCTTGCTTGAACACTTATGTGTTCTCTGTACTTGAACTTAGGAGAAACTTGCTTATTAAGAAGCACAATCTGTAATCTCCAGTTTGCCAATTCGACTAAATGAATTGAGACTCCTCAAGTGAACGTTATATCCTAAAGGGATCCCTAAACGGTTCAGCTATGAGTTGAGGGCCTTGAGTAGATCACGTGGTGATCAGATACTTAAGATGACAATGGCTGAGGGTCATTGTGGAAAATCCTGAAATATGGTCAGTAGGCGTTATATTCATTGAATTGAATCCCTGAACGTCTAGCTGTGAAATCCTAGCAGTAGATCTTGCGAGATTGGAACCTGCAGGTCAATGTTCGTTATATTCATTAAGTTGAATCCCTGAACGGTTCATTGCGTGTTAGTCACAGCTGCGGTTGTGCAAGTGGTTAGTCACCAACTGTTGCCCGTGCAAGTGTAATCATGATTTGATTATAGTGGATTAAGTCCTTGTGTTCAAGGCGAAATCACCTGAGGAGGGTGGACTGGATTAGCCCGCGTGGTGAACCAAGATATATCGTGTATCCTTTACTCTCTTGCTTAGTATCTCTATTTATGTTTATGCATTAAATATCAGAACCTCTTATTAAGCAAAGTCAGAACCTTGCAGCCTATCTCTGATAAGCTTCCGCACTGCAAGTTCTGAGTATTGTATGTTATGATCAGAACCTATATGGTTCTCATGCTCCATAGTTAAGAGATCAGAATCTCTCAACGAACATTGAAGGTTCTTAAGTGTCTCTTTAACAAGATGCGAAAAATTACAAAAAGAGTAAATACACAATTCAAACCCCCCTTTCTTGAGTCTTTCTCGCACCTTCAGATAAATCACTATAAACCTTCAATTGGTATCTGATCAGAAATTAAGCTTTGATAAACCACTGAGTTGAGACAATAACAAGGTTCTGAGATGAAGACATGTGTTCAAAAGTCAAACTCTGAAACAGTCATGATCTACATTGGTGATTAAAATCTTACCATCCTGAATTATGATTCTGAAGACCCCAATATCCGACTTATAGGAATTAGGGGGAGACTACCCTGAAGATCAAATTGCAAAATCTCAAATCTTCACAAAGTCTGAAACTCACGGGGAGTTTCTAAAAAGACAGTGTCTGTCTCTGATAGATAGCGAGGCTATGTTATCAGATAAGAACTGATCTGTTTGTGCTTAAATGAATCTGCTGAAAGGTAGAAATGCTTCAGAAGTCTCTGAAGATTACAAGTTCTGATACGACTACAAAGGAACTGAGCTCTGAAGATCTGAAGATGGAAGTTCTGATGAACTAGTCCAGATGCTAAAGACTCTTTGTTCTTTTAAAGACAAGATAGAGAAGTAGTCCTTTTCTATTCTTCGTTCTGGCAACTCAAGTTGTTATTCTATATGTCTTTGGATCATATAAGATTCTAGATGATCACAGATAAAACTTCGAGGATAACACATTCAGGGGGAGTTGTTGTTCCAGACTCTGAATATGTTCTGTTTGGTGATTACCCTGTATAAAATGTTCAATCAAAATACTTGGTTTTGTCATCATAAAAAAGGGGGAGATTGTGAGAGCAAGAGTTGTCTCTACAAGTCGATCTATGTTTTGATGATAACAATACGTATTTGTGAAAGAACCATTTTATGTTCTAATGTGTGTTGTGTGCAGATCATAATTATAGAATATATCAGATCCAACAAGCACCAGCCAGATGAGCGTAATTGATAATATGCGAAGTTACTATGTGTGACACAAGTCGCAAGAAGCAAGAACGCTTCTGTATCTGATCGTGATCAGTCAGATCCAAGGATGCCGATATTGCTGATGCAATGCTCTTGTGGATGCTCTCTGAAAGTGGTCGAGATTCTGAAGATTGCGAAGCTTCTGGAGAAAAGAACCGAAGTGCTGAAGACTCTCATGACTTGAAGTTCTGAAGGCGGAAGGCTCTGAAGACCAAGTGCAGAAAGACTCTGAAGACTTATGTGTTCTGAAGATTAAGGTTCTGAAGATCAAGTATTGAAGACTTTGAAGACAGATTCCTAATGGACAAGTTCTGAAGTTTCGGAAGACTTGAAGAAGTAAAGGATAACGTGCTTAAAGACAAGTGCTGAAGTTCTGAAGACTGATTCCTAATGGACTTCTTCAATTGACTGAAGACTTGACGTATCAGATATCCTGATTAAGAAGACTCTACTCATGCTTCATCAATTAACCATCAGAAGCCTCAGAAGTTGAGAAGTCAAATGTTACCGTTGTGAGTAACTGTACACGGCGCCCAAGAAAGATCTATCACTTCTCCCATAGCAAAAAGGAGATGTGTCAGTACAGCGAGTTATTACACAACGTCTCTTTTCCAACGGCCAACAATATTTCAAACGGCTATATTTCTACCGGGCTATTTAAAGGAAAGAGCATTCGCTTCTAATTGACGACATAGTCCACAGATCGATTCAGCCATGAATGGGGAATTGTTCAAGTCATTGTGTAAAGATAGGAACAACGATGAGTTCTCGTTGTAACACTTAGAATATCCCAAGCTATCACCATTTGCACATGGCCATTGTTGTTGAAGCTCAAAGATCATTATTCAACACAACAACAATGAATTGGTATAGAAGCTATTGATGAAGAAGACAACATTGCAAATCAGTCAAGTCATCAACCACCTTCTCGTAAGCGCTACATTGAAGATCTGAAGCAAGGAGTTATTGCTCAAAGCTTGCTCACCCCGAAGACGAAGAAGAAGAAGATCTACAAGATATCAACAACTGCCAAATCATTATACATCTCTGTAGTTTCTTAGAATAGCAAGGAGCTGTTGCTCACATCTTGCTTGAACACTTGTGTGTTCTTTGTACTTAAACTTAGGAGTAATCTGCTTGTTAAGAAGCATCTTTGTAATCTCATGTATAACTAATTCTTGGTGAATTAGGATTCCTTGAGTGGTCAGTGTGACCAGAGACTTGAGAAGACAATGGCGAGATGTCATTGTGGGAAAAGCCTGAAATAGGGTCAGTAGCGTTATATTCATTGCGATGAATCCCTGAACGTCTAGCTGTGAAAGCCTAGCAGTAGATCTTGCAAGATTGGAACATGCAGGTCAATGTTCGTTATATTCATTAAGTTGAATCCCTGAATAGTTCATTGTATGTTAGTCACAGTGCGGTTGTGCAAATGGTTAGTCACCGGCTGTTGCCCGTGCATCTGTAATCGAGATTGATTATAGTGGATTAAGACCTTGTGTTCAAGGAGAAATCACCTGAGGAGGGTGGACTGGATTAGCCTTTATGGTGAACCAGGATATATCGTGTGTTCTTTACTCTTATGCTTAAGGTCTTTGTTTATCTTTCTATATAGAGTATCAGAACCTTACACAAGTAAGTCAGAACCTTGCAGCTTAACTCTGATAAGCTTCCGCACTGCAAGTTCTGAGAAATGGATCTTATGTTCAGACTCTTGTTAGTTCTGAAGCCTCATGCTTAGCAAGTATGAATGTAACTTCGCCAGTCAGAGTCTCACAACGAACTCGGATGTAATCCTAAGTGATTCATTGACAAGAAACGAAAAGTAGTCAAAAGAGCAAATACACAATTCAAACCCCCCTTTCTTGTGTCTCTCTCGCACCTTCAGTCATATCATTCAGATTTTCTGGAGGTATCATATTCCTGATTTTGTTTGTGTCCCAATTACCTCTATCATCAAACAAGTTAACAACTTTATCTATTTGAAAACCATATACTAAGTCAATTCTCTGCTGATCTAGTTTGAGCTCAGGGTTCACCCAATAATTAGTCCACACAATTATACTTTCTCCATTTCCTATGCACCTGTCGTTGTGAGAATCGGATATCAAGCTATTAATTAACATGAATCACAAATCATAATTCACAAACCGATCTTTAATTTATTCAAGAGAATGGAAAAAGAACAAATAACCCATGAGTATGCAATGCAATGCAAAGCAAGAGAAAATCTAAGGTTCGGGGGTTGGTTATACCTAGGAAGGGTGCTAGCATCCTAAGTATCTATAGTACTCTACAAGAACCTCTTGTCTTATTGTGTTATTTGTTAAGTTATTTGCTAAGGGTGAAAAGAAAAAGGAGACATAAGGTGCTACTCCTAAGTATGCTCGTCAAAACATCGCATCATGTGCCTACATATCTTAACTAAAAGAACCAAAGCGTTCGTAGTTCCCCTCACTAAGGGTGAACAATGTTTGTTGATTGGTTTTAGGAGAAGAGACAAGTTGTCATCTTGAGGAGAATACTCAACTTAAATCACCACAAACATATGGAAGATGGATCTTTGCTTCACATTGAGAGAAGGGCTCCAACTCGGCTATAGAATCGACAAGTATGCCACATACCTCTCTCAAGTGGAAAAAAATCTACATCTTTCTCAACTATGTCATGGGATAGGAGAATTATATCTCGACTAGGGATGGGCGAATTTTGTTTTCACAGCGGGTATCTGTATGATGGGTATGGGTGAATATGACTCAAATTTTTTTGCTTGTTGTATCTGAAGTTGTACGTGATTCTCTCAACTTTTTTTTTCTGCCCCCCTGAGATTAAATCGTGTAGGCTTTTATAGGCACTTGCAGAATTAATTCTTGATTAATTGTGTCGGAAAGAAACATTTGTGGTTATTCATTTCCGTTTTTGCGTTATCGTGTCCGAAACTGTTTTGGAAAAGAGATATCAAGTGTTGAATGACTTGGATTCCCTGCTATGATTTCATGATATGTGTAGTAATTGTTGTTTCCGTTTTGGTTCGTCTCGATTTCCTTGTTCAATTTGATTTTCCTTTGAATGCTTGATCTAATGCTATTGATTGTTCTTATCCCTACAGATTTTTTGAACTGCGAAGAATTCGCTTGCCCTTTTCAACTTCATGAGGAGTATTGAGGTAAAAAACTGCATCATCCAGAGCTTTCTCCTTTGATTCAAAATGGTACAATGCGACCGAAGGATGTAGCAATTCTAACTTCTGTATGATTACTTGTAAGCAACCACATAGAAGGCTTGTAATTCTTTCTGCCTATCATCGGATGAGACCTTTGTAAAGTTCTATCATGATAACAGTAACCAGTTGGGCGACCATTGGAGATGCATCATCATTAGAACACCTCACTACTTCATTTGAGCTTCATATGCTACTGTTCTGAGGTATACATCATTTTTCTCTTGAACTTTCACTTGTCTAAACTCTTGGCATTCATGTAAGGGTAGTACAAAATCTTGCTTCGAGTTAGTGGACTATTAGTAAATCAATTAGCTGGACCTTAAATTGCTCAAAATTCTGTTTCATTCTACGGCAATTGGAATTTGATGTATTTGTGTGAATGAATGGAAATGATGGTTTTGAAGTCACACTGTGTCACACTTCTTAACATCTCTAATGTCTTGCCTTTTAACTGCAGAACTAGCCTTGAAGGATGAGAATACTTCCTTTCTAAATCCATGCTCATGCACCTGGAATCTTAGATTTGTGAAGGCTAGATGTGGTTCTGCATTCAGCTTTGAGAACATACCAAGTGTGACTAACCTGCTGTGAAAATCAAATGATAGATCTTCGTATTCGTTCTTCTCACAACACTGGACGCGGAAGGAAAAAATGCAGCAAGAACTCTTAGCATTGATTTTTATGCAGTAATTTTCTTCTGTAATTTGACATAGGAAGTAATCAAAATATCTTTTAATTGACTAACACATGTCTTGTATAACCATTGACGATGACATTTTGTATCCGAATATCAAATGTGATTGTGAATTGATATTTCTTTGATGATTTTTCTGCTCTAAAGCAATGATCCAGTGTAATTATATATTTTTTTAAATCTGTACATTTGCCAAAGAATTTTATAACAGGGTGTTCCACATGGCACTTTCGAAAATCCTTAATAACATTAGCGCACATAGGGTGCTTGTGCAATGTCAAAGGATTATGCATCTTGTGCAGCAAAGAGTGAAGCCATGTAGGTTACTTGTGGCTTTGGTCTGGTCATATGAAATATGGATAAAAAATATATCATAGAAGAATGCCTCTCGAGCTCCAACAACTGTGCCTAAGTAAATGAATCAATTGTTACCCAAGTTCATACCACATCCGCTACTGTAGGAAAGCGTACTTTGGAAATTCCCAGAGAAATGCAATCAGCTAGAGTCCCACAAATTACATAGGCCGTGGTCCCCTCAACGTGAACTTTCTAGGCTGCTGACTTGAATATTGTAAAGATTAGTGGCGACGAGAACGGTAACCAAAGCTCTGAGGCCAGATGCATCGTTTGTGATCATGATAGTGCCTCCTATGTTGCCCTCTTCCATCTTATTAAGCTCGGAGAATCAAAGTTTGATGGTCTGTTGATAGGAATACGACGCCAAATGAAATACCTTGTAAATTTTGAACTTCACACACATTCTTCGTGAAGAATTCTTGAATATTTTGAGCATTTTTTAACTGGCACTTCTTAACCTTGAATCTTTGGGATTGATGAAATTTATTCTTCACATGAAAATAATGATATGCAAAATTTTTTTGAGTTGCGATGAATTAAGATTCTTCTTGTGATAGCCTATGATGTTGGATACTTGAATGATCTTGAACTCGTCACTTGAATTCCAAGTAAGCCATAAGCATGAACCTTCCACCTTGATCAATTTGAAATTCTAGTATCAGATGTGTGATGTTAAGGTGCGATGTCACAACAACACACTCTGAACAATGGACAGTGCAATAACAGCAATAAATCAACACAATGAATTGTTCACCCAGTTCGATCTAACTACCTACGTCTGGGGGCTACCAAGTCAGGGATGAAATTCACTACTTGTAGAATTAGATTACAGACTCAACAATCCAGTTGACAATCTCCTAATCTTAATTCCTACTAGTGACTTTCTACCTAAGAAACCACTTAGATATGAGAACACTACTCAATCTCTAAAAACACTTCAGTGACACAATTCAAAGATCACACACTTTGAACAACACTACTTGATTCTGCTTCACAGCTTTGATCAAGAACAACTCAAAACAACAATACCAATTCACACTCGAATGGTTTACAAAACATACACGAAGACACAAACGACACTCGGTCTTTAGCTCACTTTCTTCGTTGCTTTTCCTTCAGGAATGATGCGCATTATATAGCTCTTTGAATTGGGCTTGGACCTGCTACAATATCTTATCTGATTTGTTATTTAAAACTGAATATTCAAAACAGATTTTCTCCTAAAATCTTTTCAAATCTTCAACCTTTTAAATCTCCTACAAATCTGCATCAAATATCTATGCAATAGAAAATATATATCCAAAGATATTCTCATCAAATGAGACTAACAGCTCTCACAATTCCAGCTAACACGCAAACCCTAACAACATCACAAAACCTGATGTTATTAATTCTGCAGATCTAATGTCACAACATCGCATGTGACATCAGACATCCAACTTCACACTTAACACAGCCCAGTGTTAAGACTCAATGATGTGATATCACCCATATGACATCAAACATTGAACAACTTCACTACTTAACACAGCCCAGTGTTAAGACTCAATGTTGAAACATCACCATCTTGACTTCAACATTGAACATACTTTGTTTTACCAAAATTCTAGCAAATCCAAAAAACTAACAATCTCCCCCTTTGGCTAATTTTAGCTAAAACAATCTCTGCACCTACAAAGACTTCAGCAGCGGAATAAACTTGAATATATTTGAACCTTCAAGCAGCAGCAGCATCTTCAAGACTTCACTTCACAAAAAAACTCTGCTGCAGCACCATCTTCAACAACAACTAGGCAACAACCAAAATGGTGCTCCCCCTCAATCAAGAACCAGCAGATCAAGCAATTACTCAATTACTCCCCCTTAATTTCTGCACTTCTGCATCACTTTGGCAGCATTTGACATTTGTATTCATTGATATTCTTGGCTCTGTACTCTTTGATCCTCTTGACTCTCTTGGCTATTTCTCCCCCTTTTTAGCCACAATTTGACAACCTGTAGACTCTTTGTTTGTAGCTTTTTATGAACTCCAATCTTGTATGCCTTCAGCAGTTGAATCAATTTTCAATAAAGTGCACAACTGCACAATACACTCTCCATCACATTTAATCTTCATAAATGCAAATTCCCAATTTACTTCTTAAACTTTCAAATTGGTTTGCATCTAAGGCTTTAGTGAAAATATCAGCTAATTGCTTATCTGTAGCTACATGTTCTAAGACAACAACTTTGCCTTCAACCAACTCTCTTATAAAATGATGCCTTATATCAATATGCTTAGTCCTGCTATGCTGAATAGGATTCTTAGAAATATTGATTGCACTCAAATTATCATAGTACAAAGTCATGACATCTTGCTTGACATTGTATTCAGTCAGCATTTGCTTCATCCAAACAAGTTGAGAACAACTACTTCCTGCTGCTATGTACTCAGCCTCAGCAGTAAAGAGAGACACATAGTTCTGCTTCTTGCTAAACCACGATATCAGATTATTCCCCAAGAAGAAACAACCTCCTGAAGTGCTTTTCCTATCATCTGCACTCCCAACCCAGTCAGCATCACAATATCCCCTTAACTCAGTCCCAGATCCATGACTATACAACATCCCATAGTCACTAGTGCCATTAACATATTTCAGGATCCTCTTCACTTGATTCAAGTGACTAGCCTTAGGTTCAGATTGATATCTGGCACACACTCCAACAGCAAACGCAATGTCAGGTCTGCTAGCTGTGAGATACAATAGACTCTCAATCATGTTTCTATATAAACTTTGATCCACACTGACACCATGTTCATCCTTGGACAATTTTAGATGAGTAGGAGCAGGAGTTCTCTTGTGATTAGCATTCTCTAGACCAAACTTCTTCACTATGTTCTTTGCATACTTGCTCTGAGAAATGAATATGGAGTCCTCCATTTGTCTAACTTGTAGACCAAGAAAATAGTTCAGCTCACCAACCAGACTCATTTCAAATTCAGACTGCATCTGTTCCACAAAGTGTTTCACCATAGCATCCGACATCCCTCCAAATACTATGTCATCAACATAGATTTGAGCTATCATCAATTTTCCTCCTTCCTCTTTAACAAACAAGGTCTTGTCAATCCCTCATTTTCTGTAGTCATTCACAACCAGGAAGTCAGTGAGTCTTTCATACCAAGCTCTTGGTGCTTGCTTCAAACCGTATAGAGCTTTCCTTAGTTTGTACACATGGTCAGGAAATTTTGGATCAATAAATCCTTTTGGTTGATCAACGTACACCTCTTCATTTAAGTATCCATTCAAGAAGGCATTTTTAACATCCATCTGAAAAAGCTTGAATTTAAAATTACAGGCCACACCTAAGAGCAATCTGATAGATTCCAATCTAGCCACAGGAGCAAAGGTTTCATCATAATCAATTCCTTCAACCTGAGTGTATCCCTGAGCAACTAATCTGGCCTTGTTTCTGGTGACCACTCCTTGTTCATCAGATTTATTTTTGTAGACCCACTTGGTGCCAATCACATTCACTCCATCAGGCCTAGGTACAAGTTCCCATACTTCATTCCTCTTGAATTGCTCCAGCTCTTCATGCATTGCATTTATCCAAAACTCATCAATCAATGCTTCCTTGACATTCTTTGGCTCAATTTTGGAGACAAAGCATGAACTTGCTATGACATCTCTTGACCTAGTCCTCACTCCAGAGTTTGGATCTCCTATAATGAGCTCCTTTGGGTGGTCCTTCTGTACTCTGATGGAGGGATCCTTTTGAGGTTGCTCAGTTGCAGGCTCAGCAGCAACAACACTAGGAGTTGGACTTCTGTCTTTAGCTTCTGGTATAACTTCACCAACTGATGTTCCAACATCGTCTGGGACATCATCATCTTCCTGCTTGTCATTGTCATCAATCACCACATTAATTGACTCCATCATCACCTTGGTTCTAGAGTTAAAAACCCTATATGCTCTGCTGTTAGTAGAATATCCCAAAAATATTCCTTCATCACTTTTGGAATCCAATTTTCTTCTCTGTTCTCTATCAGCCAGAATATAACATCTACTTCCAAAAACATGAAAGTATTTAACACTAGGTTTTCTTCCCTTTCACAGTTCATACAGAGTGGATGAAGTGCCTCTTCTCAGGGTAACTCTGTTGTGAATGTAGCAGGCAGTATTCATGGCTTCAGCCCAGAAATGATAAGGAAGTTTCTTGGCATGGATCATCGCTCTAGCAGACTCTTGGATGGTCCTGTTCTTCCTCTCAACCACTCCATTTTGCCGAGGAGTAATAGGAGATGAAAACTCATGACTTATACCTTCAGCAGAGCAAAATTCTTCAAACTTGCTATTCTCAAACTCTCTTCCATGGTCACTTCTTATTTTGATAACCTTACTCTCCTTTTCTCTTTGGAGTCTTTGACAAAGATCTTTAAACACATCAAACACCTCTGATTTGTCTTTGATGAAGCTCACCCAGGTGTACCTTGAGTAGTCATCCACAACTACATAAGCATACTTCTTTCCACCCAGACTTTCAACCTGCATAGGTCCCATCAAGTCCATATGAAGTAGTTCCAAGACCTTGGAGGTGGTGTCATGTTGAAGCTTCGGATGAGACATCTTTGTCTGCTTCCCCTTTTGACAGTTTCCACACACTTTTCCTTCCTCAATATTAAGCTTGGAAATTCCTCTGACTGCTTCTGAGGAGATGATTCTCTTCATTCCCTTCAAGTGAAGATGTCCCAGCTTCTGATGCCAGATTTTGACATCATCTTCTTTAGCAAAAACACAAGTGGAAGAACTTGAGTCTTGTGGCACCCAGAGATAACAGTTGTCCTTAGACCTGGCTCCTTTCATAATAACTTCTCCTTTATCATCTTTGACAATGCATTCAGACTTTGTAAAGTCTACTTTGAATCCTTGATCGCAAAGTTGACTAATGCTAATCAAATTAGTTGTCAGTCCTTTAACAAGAAGAACATCCTCCAGTTTGGGAGCACCAACACAGTTCAGTTTACCACTCCCCTTGATCTCTCCTTTGACCCCATCACCAAATGTAACATAGCCTGAAGAATGGAGCTTCACATCTACCAACAGATTCTTTACTCCAGTCATGTGCCTTGAACACCCGCTGTTAAAGTACCAGTCTTCTTTGGTAGAAACCCTTAAAGAAGTGTGAGCTATCAAGCTGGTAACCTTAACTTTAGGAACCCATTGCTTCTTAGGCTTGGGAACTTGCCTTCCTTTATAAAAGTTCTGTTTGGGAACAACCTGATGAGCCTTCTGTGGATATCCATGTAGCTTATAACAATAAGCCTTAATGTGTCCAAAACATCCACAATGGTGACACCTCCAGCATCTGTATTTCTTCTTAGATGGAGTTCTGTCATGATGTTTTAACATCTGTTTTAACATCACTGGTTTTGGGGTGATAGAACCTGCATCACTGGTGAATCCCAACCCATATTTGTCTCCAGCCATCTTCCCAATACTGAGAATGTTGTCTAACGCATCAGTCCTATTGTTCAACATTCTGATTGTTTTGGTCATAGAGTCCAGCTTATAGTTAAGCATACTGACTTCAGCTTCAAGTTCACTCTTTTCTGCTTTTAACTGAACTATGGTATTCTTCATCTCTTCTCCTTCAAGACACACTTGCTCACTTCTCACGAAAAGGTCTTTGTAAGTGACAGCAAGTTCATCGTAAGAGACCTCATCATCTGACTCATAAACCCCAACCATAGCTCTAACAAGTTTAGCTGAATTTTCTTCAGATTCACTCTCACTGTCAGACCAAGAAGCTGATAACCCTTTCTGCTTCTTTAGAAAAGTGGGACATTCCTTCTTGACATGTCCATACCCTTCACACTCAAAGCATTGTATCCCTTTGTCATTGCTGGATTTTTCTTCATCTTTAGACTTCTTCCCTTGTTCTCCTGATCTGTTGATGTCAGAGGTAATGTTCTTGACATTGGGATTATAACTCCTATTTATCCTCTTCATAACTTCGTTGAACTGTTTACCCAGCAAAGCAATAGCCTGAGACAGCTCCTCCTGAGAGTCATCTGCTTTATCTTTCTTGGCTTTTTCAGAACTGGAAACTAAAGCTATACTCTTGGACTTCTTCTCAGGTTCTTCTTCACTTAATCCTAAGTCAAATGTTTGAAGAGATCCAATAAGCTCATCAACCCTCATTTTGCTGATGTCTTGCGCTTCTTCAATTGCAGTCACCTTCATCTTGTATCTCTTAGGAAGGGACCTACAGATCTTCCTTACAAGCTTTTCTTCAAACATCTTTTCACCAAGAGCACTGGATGCATTTGATAGCTCAAGAATACTCATGTGGAAGTCATGGATAGTCTCATCTTCCTTCATCTTTAGACTTTCAAACTTTGATGTTAGAATCTGAAGCCTTGACATCTTAACTCTAGATGTTCCTTCATGTGTAGCCTTCAAAATATCCCATGCTTCCTTAGCAACTTCACATGTATTGATCAACCTGAATATGTTTTTATCCACTCCATTGAAGATTGCATTCAGAGCTTTAGCTTTACCAAGGGCAAGCTCATCTTCTTCCTTGGTCCATTCTTCTTCAGCCTTCAGCTTTGAGGTGCCTTCTTTATCTTTCCCCGCATCATCTTTTTCAACCACAACATGTGTTTTCCATTCTTTAATTATAGCCTTCCAAGCCCTGCTGTCCAAGGATTTCAAAAAGATGATCATCCTTGGCTTCCAATAATCATAATTTGAGCCATCCAAAATAGGGGGTCTGTTGACAAATCCTCCAACTTCTTTGTCCATCTTTACACCAGAAAGTAACTTCCCTAGATCTCACCCAGAGACAGACAGGATGCCTGCTCTGATACCAATTGAAATTCTGGTATCATATGTATGATGTTAAGGTGCGATGTCACAACAACACACTCTAAACAATGGACATTGCAATAACAGCAATAAATCAACACAATGAATTGTTCACCCAGTTCGGTCTAACTACCTACGTCTGGGGGCTACCAAGCCAGGGATGAAATTCACTACTTGTAGAATTAAATTACAGACTCAACAACCCAGTTGACAATCTCCTAATCTTAATTCCTACTAGTGACTTTCTACCTAAGAAACCACTTAGATATGAGAACACTACTCAATCCCTAAAAACACTTCAGTGACACAATTCAAAGATCACACACTTTGAACATCACTACTTGATTCTGCTTCACAACTTTGATCAAGAACAACTCAAAACAACAATACCAATTCACACTCGAATGGTTTACAAAACATACACGAAGACACAAACGACACTCAGTCTTTAGCTCACTTTCTTCGTTGCTTTTCCTTCAGGAATGATGCGCATTATATAGCTCTTTGAATTGGGCTTGGACCTGCTACAATATCTGATCTGATTTGTTATTTAAAACTGAATATTCAAAACAGATTTTCTCCTAAAATCTTTTCAAATCTTCAACCTTTTAAATCTCCTACAAATCTGCATCAAATCTCTATGCAACAAAAAATATCTATCCCAAGATATTCTCATCCAATGAGACTAACAACTCTCACAATTCCAGCTAACACGCAAACCCTAACAACATCACAAAACCTGATGTTATTAATTCTGCAGATCTAAAGTCACAACATCGCATGTGACATCAGACATCCAACTTCACACTTAACACAGCCCAGTGTTAAGACTCAATGTTGTGACATCACCCATATGACATTAAACATTGAACAACTTCACTACTTAACACAGCCCAGTGTTAAGACTCAATGTTGAAACATCACCATCTTGACTTCAACATTGAACATACTTTGTTTTACCAAAATTCTAGCCAATCCAAGAAACTAACACAATTGAATTTAATTCGGACCTTGGTTATTTGATGAACCTTGATAGGAAGATGCTCACAACCCTAGTTCCATAGTTCATGAAAGAATTAGTTGAGTTAATCTTGGAAGATTCAACTAGTAGAAAACTCTAGGACCCTTTGAAACAAAATCAGTTAGTCATATCTTGAGGTACTTGTGAGAATGAGTATTCACTTGAATCTAGTGAACTTGGTTGATGGTACACTCAAAATTTGACTGACTAACCCTTGAGGTCCATTTGAAGTAAACCCTAATTCATCACTGAACAAACAAATAAAACAAAGCATAAAGACTTGGTTAGCTATGCATGTATGATTGACATAGAAATGTTATGCAAGATGATGCAAAAAGAGGTGGGATCTTAGGGTTAAAAATTAGAGTGTGACAGATGCCCTTATTTAAGTTTCTTCTATCCAGAGACATGAATATTGAAATCTTTGTCTCGCCGAGATAGGAGAGACTTAAATACAAACATGCACAATTTTTGGCCTTAAGATACCACAAAATGCTTATGATTGTATGAAATGATATGAATGCAAGACAAAGACTCTGTGGGGGAATAAATGCCACAGGAGAAAATGTATATGGGAAAAGATTACAAATCCACTGGGGAACATAAAAGGGCAACCTCACGGGGAAGAGCCAACTAACTACTACTGGGGATGAGACTACACAGGGCAGCTCTAAGAAGTATACTTTCATGAGAAAATAATTCAGTTGTAATGATGGGATAATACATTTACAGAGGTAATAAATCTCCCCACGTCTCGGGTCATAAGGCATGGACAGGTCTCAATTTCTTCTTTGATCAAGCCTTACACTTGAAAAGGGTAAAAATAAACCTCCCCTCGTCTCGGGTCGTAAGCCACAGATTGATCTCAGTTTCTTCTTTAATCAAATATTCCACTTGAAAAGGGTAAAACATAATAAACCTCCCCTCATCTCGGGTCATACGCCACGGACTGGTCTCAGTTTCTTCTTTAATCAAGTATTCCACTTGAAAATGGTAAAATAAACCTCCCCACATCTCGGGTCGTAAGCCACGGACTGGTCTTAGTTTCTTCTTTAATCAAGTATTCCACTTGAAAAGGGTAAAAAAAACCTCCCATCGTCTCGGGTCATACGCCACGGACTGGTCTCAGTTTCTTCTTTAATCAAGTATTCCACTTGAAAAGGGTAAAATAAACCTCCTCTCGTCTCGGGACATACGCCACAGACTGGTCTCAATTTCTTCTTTAATCAAGTATTCCACTTGAAAAGGGTAAAATAAACCCCCCTCGTCTCGGGTCATACGCCACAGACTGGTCTCAGTTTCTTCTTTAATCAAGTATTCCACTTGAAAAGGGTAAAATAAACCTCCCCTCGTCTCGAGTCGTAAGCCACATAATGGTCTCTGTTTCTTCTTTAAGCAAGTATTCGTCTTGAAAAGGGTAAACTAAACCTCCCATTGTCTCGGGTCATATGCCACAGATTGGTCTCAATTTCTTCTTTAATCAAGTATTCCACTTGAAAAGGGTAAAATAAACCTCCCCTCGTCTCGGGTCATAAGCCACAGACTGGTCTCAGTTTTTTCTTTAATCAAGTATTCCACTTGAAAAGGGTAAAATAAACCTCCCCTCTTATTGGGTCAAAAGCCATGGACTGGTCTCTGTTTCTTCTTTAATAAATTATTCCACTTGAAAATGGTAAAATAAACCTCCCCTTGTCTCGGGTCATAAGCCACGGATTGGTCTCAGTTTCTTCCTGGAATGGCAAATACTTATAGGAGAGTATCTTCACAGGGGATTGGAATTTCACTGGAGATCTATGACTTCAGCGAGAATGTATAACTTATTGGAGATTAGGAAATTTTATTGGGGATCTTTAAAGGAGATGCGGGCCAGTTGACTTGTAAACATGTCTTCTCAAATAAAGAGAAAGATCAACTGCATCTTTACCAAACTTCTCGAAGAGATGCCATTTGATGGAATCAAATTGAATAGTGGACTCACTGGGGAGAACATCAATGAGGAGCAATATTGCTTTATTTGAAATTGCATTAAAGCTAATAAAATCCTTGTCACAGGATGTCTCAAATAAAGAGAAACACCTGTAAAGTCTTCAACAAACTTTCAGAGATATGCCATTTGATGGAGAACAAGTTGATAAATCTTGATAACTTTCCGGGGATAAACAAACTGTCTTGAGAAGAGACTGCCATTTGTCATCCAGACAGAAAACCTGAGAACAAAACAAGTTGCTCAAATAAAGAGGCTGCCACTTGTTGTCTGGGTGCAAATTCCAAAGAAATGTTAAAACAACACTCATGGGGAATAAAGGTGGTCTACAAATAGATTCTTCCTGGGGAGACAAAGTGCAAACTAAATTCACGATCGATCTAGGTTCATATGCTTAGAGAGATTCAAAATATAATTGTCAGGGACTAAAGCTCAATTCAGGAGATAACTGAAAAGAAACGTACAAGCAAAACTCTATCCATTGAGGAATGAACTCAACTGGGGTTTATCCTTATCCAAAAATGGAAAAGAAAACTAAAGCAACCATCTTCCCTGAGGATTGAACTCAGTGGGGAATTAGAAAGAATATGCACTTTCTGCTTAGGGCTGACGACTCTACTGGAGAGAGAGGACAAACCCATTCACTTGGGGATAAACGCAACCAAAGTGAATAATTAAACAAGTATAAAAACAATGCAGAACGCACATATGCCATGTATTTCTATATGAATGAATGTATGTTATGCTATGCTTATGCTGACAGAACAAACATGGAGAAGTAAACAGAAGATGAAATAAACATCTCAACAAGGATACTCAGCCAATCTTTGCAAGATAAGAACATCATTGGGGATGAATAGGAAGCCACATATGGAACAGTGTTCTGCTTCAAGGCTTCAAACTTCTCTAGGGAAAAGGAGAATACTCCACTTGGGGATATAACATCATGACTTCACTTAGGGGATTATCAGGATGAACTTGGCTTCTTGTTGGGGATGAGAAAGATCCATTGGGAAAAGAATCAATCTCATGATTAGAGAGACTTCATGGGGGATAAAATAAATATCCACGACAAACATAAGTAATCTGAATGAGAGTTGTGACTGGGGATGCCAGAGCTGAGGCAACACAGGGGATAAAAATAAATACCCACTTCATTAGGGAAGCTCAGATCAACGTCGTAGCTGGAGAATAAAGGTTGAAACTCCATGGGGATGAAATAAACATCCACTTCGTTGGGGAAGATTGAGTTGTGAGAAATCCACTGAGGAGTGAAATAGCATTCACTTTACTGGGAAGGTTGAAACCAAAGAAATTCACTAGGGAATTCTTAGATCACCAACTGGGAAGTTCTCGCATCCATCTTCCATAAATGCTTGGAGTAGAGACTCACTGGGGAATCATCACACTGCTTGAGACAGAAACTCTTTGGGGACATGAGTGAAGAGAGTCATGAAGACGACGTAGTTCTGCATTTCAAAGCCTACCCTTCTTGGAAAAACTATTAATGTCCTTTTTCGTTTTAATAAACCAAAGTAAAACACACACACATTTTTAAAAAACGATTTATAATTGTTTCAAAAAATGCTATGAAAAAATAAAAGACATTTTGCAAAATAGGAATAAACGTAAAGATTGCCAATAAAAAGAAAAGGCTCAATTTTATTTATTGAATAGTAGTCGGAAAATGGCGCGACTCTATGGATCATTACAAAGTTTGAAAACGGTAAATAATGGAAAAGGTTACATCAAAACAATGACCACTATCCTCCTAAAAAAATTTGAATTTCCTATGCTCTGAGCTTCCGATGATCTTACTGATGAGTTTGGTGAAAGAGATGGCTTCCGATAATCTAATCTGATCTGATGCAGTGAACTAGCCTGATCCATAACTTTTGCCTAGATTGCCTTTTCAGGTTTTTATTCTACCGGGATGATTTTTCTGTTTTATGTCTCTAGCTTTTTCCTGGACCGCCCTTTCGGGTTTTCAGCCCACCGAGACGCTCATTTTTTCCTAAGCCGCCCCTTCGGGTTTTCAACCTAGCGAGCTGTTCCTTTTTTTTATATTTTTTTTAGGCATAGTACTTTTTGACTGCATCAATATTCACAGGACGAGTGATCTCCTCCCCATCCATAGTTGCTAACATTAAAGCACCTCCTAAGAAGACCTTCTTAACAATGTATGAACCATCATAGTTAGGAGTCCACTTGCCCCTAGAATTAGCGAGGAAAATTGAATTTTCTTAAGCACAAGGTCACCTTCTCTAAATTCCTGAGGTCGAACCTATTTGTCAAAAGCTTTCTTCATCCTCTGCTGGTACAACTGGCCATGGCATAAAGCCGTCATCCTATTCTCTTCGATTAAGTTCAGCTGGTCATATCTGCTTTGACACCATTCAGCCTCTAAGAGCTTTGCCTCCATCAGAACTTCCATGGAAAAGGATCTCAACTTCCACTGGGAGTACAACCTACATACCATAAACAAGTGAAAAGGGAATTGCCCCTGTTGATGTGCGTACTGAAGTGCGATACCCATGCAAAGCAAACATGAGCATCTCTTGCCAGTCCTTTTAAGTGACAACCATTTTGTGAATGATCTTCTTTATGTTCTTGTTTGCGGCCTCGACAGCCCATTCATCTTTGGTCGGTAAGGAGAAGAGTTATGATGTTCAATCTTGAACTCCTCACACAAATCCTTCATCATTCTGTTATTCAAATTTGACCCATTATCGGTGATTATTTTGCTTGGCACGCCATAACGACAAATGAGCTAGTTCTTGATAAATCTGACCACTACTTGTTTGGTGACATTCGCATACGAAGCTGCTTCAACCCACTTAGTGAAGTAATCAATTGCCACCAAAATAAAGCGATGTCCATTAGAAGCTTTCGGCTCTATCATGGAAATCATATCAATGCCCCACATGGAGAACGACCATGGAGACGAGATAACATTAAGAAGAGTTTGCGGTACATGAATTTTGTCGGCGTAAATCTGACACTTGTGGCACTTTTTATCAAACTTGTAACAATCAGAATCCATCGTTATCCAATAGTAGCCTACTCTTAAGAGTTTTTTTTGCCATAGCATGTCCATTGGCATGAGTGCCAAAGGAACCTTCATGAATTTCATTCATCAGTAAGTCTGCTTCTCTCTTATCAACACATCTTAGCAGGACCATGTGAAAATTTCTTTTATAGAGTTCATCGTTGTTCAGAAGGAAATTACCAGCCAATCTCCTTAATGTCTTCTTATTCTTATTGGATACCCCGTCCAAGTATTCTTGTTTGCGGAGAAATAATTCAATATCATGATACCAAGGTTTACCATCATCGTCCTCTTCTATTGAAAACACATAAGCAGGCCTGTCGAGACGCATAACATCAATCTTGGGACAATCATTCCATCGAATCACTACAATCATAGAAGCCAAAGTTGCCAAAGCATCTGCCATTCTATTCTCATCACGAGGAATGTGATGGAATTCTACTCTATTAAAGAAAGGGAACAGTCTTCTTGCATAATCTCTGTATGGAAGCAAATTATCTTGACAGGTTTCCCACTCTCCTTTGATTTGGTAGATCACCAAAGTAGAATCAGCATACACGTCCAAATTCTTGATTCTCAAATCAATTGGCTCTTCAAGGCCCATGATGCATGCCTCATACTCGACTTCATTGTTTGTGCATTTGAAAGTCAATCTGGAAGTAAATAGGATATGGTATCCATGAGGAGTCACAATGATTTCCCCAACTCCTTTCCCATAGGTGTTGACGGCACCATTAAAAATAAACCCCATTGAGAATCTGGCTCAGGCCCTTCATCTGTTGATGAGCTAGATTATCAGCCAAGACACATCCTTTGATTGCCTTCTGAGTGTGGTATTCAATATCATATTCAGATAATAACATCTGCCATCTGGAAATTCTTCCTGTCAGAGCGGGTTTCTCAAAAATGTACTTGATTGGGTCCATCTTAGAAATCAACCAAGTGGTATGGTTTAGCATGTACTGACGCAAACGTCGCGCAGCCCAAGCCAATGCGCAACAGGTTTTCTCTAGCATTATGTATCGAGACTAACAATCAGTGAATTTCTTACTAAAATAGTAGATATCGTGCTCTTTCTTTCCTGTCGCGTCTTGTGGACCAAGTACGCACCCGATGGAATCTTCCAAAATGGTCAAATACATGATCAAGAATCTTCCTTCAATTGGAGGGATCAAAATAGGAGGCTCAAGAAGGTACTCCTTAATACTGTCAAATGCTTTCTGACAATCATGAGTTCAAACACAACCACGGTCTTTTCTAAGAAGCTTGAAAATTGGTCCACAAGTGGCCGTCATATTTGAGATAAACCGAGAGATGTAATTCAGGCATCCGAAGAAACCTCTGACCTGCTTTTATGTAGTTGGAGCTGGCATCTCTTGTATGGATTTAACCTTATTAGGATCCACCTCAATACCCTTTTGGCTAACATAAAACCTAAGAGCTTCCCTGAACAAACACCAAAGGTACACTTGTTAGGATTCAAACGGAGTTGATATTTCCTCAACCGCTGAAACAACTTCAACAAATACTCAACATGGTCTTCCTCAATCTTGGACTTAGCTATCATGTCCTCCACATATACTTCGATCTCTTTGTGCATCATATCGTGAAAAAGGGTAGTCATGGCCCTTTGATATGTTGCCCCAACATTTTTCAGACCGAACAACATAACTCTGTAACAAAAGGTGCCCCAAGGTGTAATAAATGATGTCTTCTCCATATCTTCGGGAGTTATCCTGATTTGGTTGTAACCTGAGAAACCATCTATAAAGGAGAATACCTTGTACTTGGTAGTGCTATCCACCAACATGTCAATGTGCGGCAGAGGAAAGTTATCCTTCGGACTGGCTTTGTTTAGGTCTCGATAATCGACACACATGCGGACCTTACCATCTTTCTTTGGAACCGACACGATGTTGGCCAACCATTGTGGGTATTCTGATGTGATGAGAAAACCTGCATCAATTTTCTTCTGTACCTCTTCTTTGATATTCAGAGCCATGTCAGGATGAATTCTCCTGAGTTTCTGCTTGACCGGCGAACATTCTGGCTTCAAAGGTAAGTGATGCTCCACTATAGTAGTGTCAAGACCGGGCATATCTTGGGATGACCAAGAAAACACATCAACATACTCTTTGAGCAATTCAATCAATCTCTTTTTCACATCAGGCACAAGTAAAGCCTCAATTTTTACTTCTTTACGGTCTTCTTCTGTACCCAAGTTAATGACCTCTACAGGTTCCTTGTAAGGCTGGATGGCTTTATCTTTATTCTCAAGCAAACAGGAAATCTCCTCAGAACTCTCTTCTTCTTCTTTGGCTTCTAACACAGAAAACTCAAAGTTTAGAGAGGGCATCGGGTCATTGTTTTTGATGGTTTGTTCGTGCAATAATCTGCACATGTGATTTGGCTTTATTTTAGAATTTTATGAAAGTGAAAGTGTGTGCACAAACATGCAAAGTGATAAATTTTTTTGGTTTTTTATGATTACCATTTTCCAGAAAAGCAGAAAAGTAAAAAACAAATAAGACGGAATAACAAAATGATGATTTTATTAATGATAGCAGTTTTAAACAAAATCACTCACACAAGATCATATTTGCCTTAGGCAGAGAAAAGGGAATTATAAAAGTTAAACCCACACAAGGACTCTTTCGCCTTGGGCAGAGCGAAGAGCTAAAAACACAACAATAGAAAATTACTTTGATAAATGGACAACAACAAGAACATTAACAACACTCCAATTCTAGGCTACCGCTCCATGCGTCACAAAATCAGGCTGATCTTCATCAGACTCGTCTTTAAGCATAGCGTTGACTCTTGATGGATGGATGACCCCTCTGCTACGGAAAACTTCCTCAATAGGTGGAATAGTCATGCTTCTTGTAGTAGGCTTGTTGGAGTTGACCAATGAGAAACCGAGACCCTCTTTGTTTCTATTTTCAGGCAGCAACAGAACTTTCGCCCACCCTTCCTGAGAACCACTCTCCACAACACGTTATGCATCCTTGAAAGATGAGATAGAAACCCCAATCTCCTTGGTATTACCGCCAGCAATTGAAAGAGCCTGGAACTAGGTTCCTACTTCCTCATCCGCATCAATGTATGAGAAAGAAGAGGTGTGGCTCACCACCAAAGCTCTCTCTCCATAAACTGTGACCAACTTTCCTTCACTAAGAAACTTCAGTTTCTGATGCAACATAGATGTGACTGCTCCAGCCTTATGTATCCATGGCCTACCTAACAAGCAGCTGTAGGCGGCACGAATGTCCATGACCTGAAAAGTGATTTCAAAAATATGAGGTCTAATGGTCATAGGTAAGTCGACCTTACCAATCAAGGTCTTCCTCGACCCATCGAAAGCCTTGACAATAATTCCACTTGGCCTCATAGGTGCTCCTTGGTACGATAACCTCGCAGGAGTTATTTTTGGCATCAAATTTAATGACGATCCAGTGTCAACCAGCACACTGGATAATGCATCATTTATGCAATTCATAGAAATGTGTAATGCCATGTTATGCTTTCACCCCTCCTCTAGGATTTCTTCTTCACAAAATCCGAGATTATTACACGAGGTAATGTTGCCTATAATTCCATCAAATTGATTGACAGTCACATCATGGTCGACATAAGCTTGTTCGAGGACCTTCTGTAGTGCCTCTCTGCGGGTTTCAGAACTCATCAAAAATTGTAACACAGACATTTTGGATGGTGTTTGCAGAAGCCGATCCACAATCTTATATTCACTTCTTTTAATCATTTTTGAAAGCTCAAATATTTTGGACAAGATTTTGGTAAAACTCAGTACTGAAGAAGATGTTTCAACATGAAGACCAAAGGATTTAAAATTAATTGCTATTTGTGGAATTCACAAGTATTTAATTGATTATCCTTGAAAGTCAAGATTGCTGATGTTCAACAAGATATTGGAACATCTCATCATCAGAGTTTGTGCAGAATCATGGGAGGGGTAATGCATGAGCTTTAGCATCTGTTTTGGTTTTGGGTGTTGACCTAAGAATCTGCTTTAGTCTGGTGTGACAGAAGCATGTGATCTCTGGAGAGCTTCCTGGCAAGAAACTGGTCTGGACTTTGGTGCTGTTGAAAATGAAGATGAAGACATCATAATCTTGATGGTTAATTCTTGGATCAGTTAATTTCTGATCTAAGAGTTTTGGAGTGCAGCAAGTGTGTTCAAGTTCTTACTAGAAGCATCTGATGTTTATCTGGAAGGTGTCCTGGCAAGAGACTTGTCCAGAATGGAGTGCTGGTGTTGGCACAACTTGGATCAGTTTATTTCTGATCTAGGTACTGAGGAGTATGGGATCTTGCTCATTTTGAAGGTCAAGGTTAAGTGGCAGTTATCTCTTAATTTCTACAGATTGCTCTACTAAGGAAAGCGGCATTCTTTGGTATGGCTATGGTGTAGTCTAGGACTACTTATCTTCTAAATATTCAGACGTGGAAGGTGTGAAGTCTTTGGAGTTTCAAAGTAGTTATTCATCAAGGTGTGAGCTTGAAGGGAATATTTGTGATAAGTCTAAACAGGATGGAGGTTGTATACTCAAACTTGGTTGTTGAATCAGGTCTATGAGAGCATGTAACTCTTGTTTTGTTAAAGGGAAGAGGTTCTTCTAAGTGGCAGAAGAAGGAGCTGAATTTAGTAGTTGGATGTCGTATCAGAATGTTCTGACATCTAGCTTAACATCAGAATCTCAGCTGGTGGTATGGCACATCAGCTTAAGATAAGGTGATCTACAGGAGAATGAAAGTTATGGATGCTTCAAAAAGGTCTATCTCATGCAGTTTGCGGGAGCTGTGGATTGAGAAGATGTTACATGTCTAGAGGCTTGGTGGACCCAAGATGTCTTGCTATGGAGCAAGTAGTTCAAGTGACTTGAAGATCAGATTTCATTGGTGGATCAGTGTATCTCGTGGGAGTTCTGAAGAAGAGTGAGATCAATCAAAAGGGTAGCATTTGGTTGGTTTCATAGTGTGCATTCAAGCAGGGTGCTTGGAACTAATTACTCTTGGGAAGAAGGGTAGTTGGTTGAAAACGCAAGGAGGTTCTGGTTCTCTTGGAGCTTGTGGTAGAAGTTCTAGGTTGAGGATGGAAATATGCCTTCTTTTGGTGGATGAGAGTTTATTTCTCTCTTGGTTATCTGGAGTTCTTGTTGATCAACCTGGTGGCGTAGTGTTGTTTGAACATCTTCATTTGGATTACTATGAAGATAGTAAGTCCAGTGGTGGAGCATATCAAGAACCATGGTGTGTGGTGTCTGTGATGTGTGAGGAATATCCTAACAGATGTTAGAACATTTTCTGGGTTGGTTATCCTTGGAGTAGGATACTAAGTTCTGAGGGTAGAACTTGACACTCACATCTTGTCTAAGAAGTATTTATCTTATCATACGGGAGAATGATGGGTAAAGGATTGTCTTGGGAGTCTGATGTGAATGGGACATGCTAGAAGTAAATCAGTTGGTGCTTGTGGAGCAAATGGGCTGAAGATTTCTGGAGCATGTATACGATATCTGACATCATTGAGAAGATAACAAACTAAGAGGTATGGTATCTGTTTGAGGAATGTGGATCATTCCAGATCAATTGGATTTTACCTCAAGGAACATGGAGGTCTATACATGAGAATTCAAGAGGAATTCGTGTGGTGTATAGATGGGTTCAAGAAGAGGGGGATCAATGGAGCTTTGATCTTAATCCAAGAGTTTTTTAATTTAGGATGGTGATCCTAATGTGTCCTCACGGGAAGCATGATGGTGTTCATGTGTGAGTGATTATTGGTTCTTGTTAGAAGAAGTAATAAGTGGAGTTGATGATTGTGTTCAGCAGGTAGGTTGGACAGAGGGTGCACTCTGGAAGACATAAAGATGCGTCTTATGTTTTATATTCATCTACATAAGTGTTTATTAGAGGAGCTCTGGTTATCTTAGATAGGGGGAATTACTCCTTGATCTAAGATGTATTACTGCAGGGGTGCAGTTCTGAATCCAATTTGTTTGGAGGTCAAGCAATCTGTGATTACTGTGAAGGTGTGATGTCAAGAAGGATGCTTGACATTGCTCTGCTATTGCAAACTATAAGGATATTGATCAATACATAAATCTTTGGTAGACAATGTCTGACATGATGTCAAGACATTGTTAGAGAGCATACTTTTGAGGTAACTGGGTCATTATGGTCGGTCGGCCTTGAATAGTGAAATATATGCGCATGCAAAACATGCTCTTCGGGGTTTGCAAAATCTTTGGACGGTCCTGTCTATAGGAGAACAGTCAAAACATTCTTGGCCGGTGCACTCTTGGTGTTGGAGAAGTCTCATTCGCTATTAATGATCTTATTGAATTCAGCCCTGGCTCGTTAATTCCTATGCAGACAGCTTGGGTATTTATAGGAAAGACTTAGTCACTTTTAGCTCAAGATGTGTGTTCTCATGGCATCATTCAGAATTTATCCTTGGTTGTAGTGCGTCTGGGATGGATTGGTACTTCTCGTTTTATCAATTTTTGGCAAAAAAGGGGGAGAAAGTCTCAGTTTCTTTTGTGTGTTGTGTCCTGAGTTAAGAATTATATCCAAGAATTTCAGGAGTCTCCAATCTCTTGAGTGTGTATGTGGATGTGTACTTATAGATACCTCATTGCTTCATGGGGAGTCACAGTACTCTAATTGTAGAAGACACTCAGGGTGAAGAGACGTTGGAACATCCTGGTCTTAGGGAACAAAGAGTTTTAGCCAAAATTTTCCAAAAAGTGGGAGATTGAAAGCTCAAATATTTTGGACAAGATTTTGGTAAAACTCAGTACTGAAGAAGATGTTTCAACATGAAGACCAAAGCTGAAGAATATGCCAAAGATCAAAGATGTCGAAGGAGATGTCTCAACTTGAAGACTCGACATCCTGGACTATTATAACAGATTAATTTAAATATATTTTATATTTGTCAAAGATTCAAGGAGCAATCGCAGGAGTGTATCAATGACCAAAGATAGAAAGCCCAAGATAGTTGAAGACTATATAAGAAGGCTTAGGTCTAGGGTTTTAAAAATTACCATGAATGTAACAATTGTAACCTAGTTCTCTTGTGTAAAAATAAGGGTTTAGGTTTTGAGAGTTGTAGGCTCTAGGTTTGTGAGTCTCCCTCTGTATCGGTTTGGTACAGTGTGGAAGACATAGGTACTCCACAGATCCATAAGCCTTGAGGTATTGGATTGTGTATTGTTCTTGGATGAAGCTTTTAAGCAAATCCAAGTTAGCGTGTTTGTCAAGTATGCTTGACAGAATTCTGTATTGACAAGGAAGATGTAAATATCACAGGTTGTGATTAAGGGAAGTGAGTGGGGTATCTCGTATCAAAGAGGTTTTTCTTTGATAAAGTCTTCATTGGGTAGAGATTAGGATATAAAGTTGTAAACAAGGGAGTTTAGCTTTGTAACAATTCTACAGATAGTGGAGTCTTCTTCCTGGATTGGTATCCCCCAGATGTAGGTGAATTGCACCTAACTGGGTTAACAATCGCTGTGTTCTTTATCATTCTACAGATTTACTTTTCTGTTAGGGTTCATGATAAACATGTTGGAACAGATGTCGTAACATCCGTGTTGTTGCAGTTCTGATATTCAAGGTATCAGTCTATTTTTCTATTCCTTGTTTAAATGTTATGCAGAACAATGTCTTGACATGTGTTAGGACATCTGCTGTCTGCAATGCCAACATTTCAATTTTCAAAAATTCATCAGATTTAGAGGAGGAATCAGCCACACTGGACTGCCCCAAGGTTGAATACTTCACAATTGGTTGTTCAAAAGAAATCTACTTCTCATTCGAATGTGTTGACGAGAAAACACGACCACTCATAGTAACTCTATTGATATTAGCAATATTGACAACTGATGGAAAGACAGGCAAAGGTACCTCCCTTCCATTTTCCAGCATAGTGGCATTGTATTTGTAAGGAACTGCTTTATCAGTGGCATAAGGAGTTGGGCCAAGAATATTGATGACCAATGGAGTTGTAGAAGACTTCCTGCTATCTTATGTGAATTCAATACGCTCCAATTCTTTGAAATGAAGCACTATTACAAACACCTCCTCATCTTCATCCTCATCAACTGGATTTCTATCATAGGTGATTATAATAGCCCTTCGATCCAACAATCTCTGAATATTGCTCCTTACGAGTTGACACCCTCGAGGGTTGACATAACAAATATGACAGGCAGTGTAATTATGATTCTGATGATAAAAAAGGCCATTCTGGCTAACCCTTCATGCATTCTAACCAAAGATTCTCGGATGTACCTAACATAAAAAACAACATACTTTTCAGGGCATCCATGCACCATGTTCACACTGGATGATCCATGCGGTGGGAGAGGATTGACTTGCACATTCGGGTTGGAGTCCTTGAAGGACAAAATCCCACATTTAACAAATCTCTGAACATCTGCTTTCAACCCAATTCAATTTTCAATATTATGGCCTGGCGCGCCTTGGTGATATGGAAAAAATTGATTTGCTTTGTACCAATAGGGAAGATCCTTAGGCACTTATGGCAGAGACTTGATCTGAATGTGTCGTTTTTGCAACAAAGCTGGAAACAGCTCTGCATAAGACATGGGGATAGGATCAAAGTTTAGCCTTCTTTGCCCACAATTCTAATTGTTAAATGGTTGTCGAGCTTGTTGGGAAGGCTGTTGATTCTGATAACGCTGATGTTGCTGTTGTTGTGGAACTTGTGGTGGTGGTTGATACTGCTGCACAAATTGTGGTTGATAGGCAGGAGTATTGATAACTGGTGACATGGCTGCAATGTGTTGATGTTATTGATTTCTCCTTCTGGGTCGACAATGATGCACGACACTCACTTCCTGCTCTTTCTTCTTTGCAAAGCTACTTCCATGTTTCTTTGCATTGCTAAAAGTACCAGCTTCCTTAGCTCCTTCTGGGGTTCAGCTGTTTTGGCCCATCTATATAGTTCCTTGTGTAAAAATACAAAAAAAGATACTTGTATGTTTTATGCTTGCGCCTTTCTACTACAAGCATGGGGCTGGTCAAGAATGCCGATACTTATCCTGGTCAACCCGAATCCATACACATTCCCCTAAGCAAACAAGTAAGTTTATTTTAAAATTTTAATCATGTCTAATGTAATAAGAAGTTTATTTGTAACTAATTATTTTTCTCACTTTTTGTTTTAGGTGGTCAATTCTGAGAATGAATTTCAACCGATGTCCCAGAAACGCAATAATCGTGTACCGCAATCTTTTAGACCACATTGGACCGAACGATGTAATTTATTCTAAACTACTATAAATTTGGGTAAAAAATTAACATACCGCAATTCTTCTCATTATGTATTTTTATTATGCAGTTTGTCTAGAGGTCGTATTTGGGTCTTAACCATCAGCCTAACCCCAATGATTTTGCAGTCTTGACATCAAAAACACCAATCATTCGGTTCACTACAGTGGAGATGCACCAAAGTGATTGAGTGAAACTGCAGTTCAGCATGCCACAAGATATTCCAGTCCATCGGACGTGTTTGCACAATCATCGTAACCCTATTGAGAGTAAATGCACAATGGGGTTATGATGATTGGAGAGACTTTGCTAAAGAGATGTGTTGACATTGGAAGAATCGACGTCACCACATCTTAAACGAGCCTGTCGTCAAAGGGGCTAGACTAAGTCATCATTATATGATTTGGTTTAGGTCGGTTACAACGCAATAATTTGTGTCTGAGCCGGCATATTTGATAGATCCGCGCCAACGTGCTTCGTCGTCATACACCCAACAACAAACACCTGCCCAACAACCAACCCCACACCCAACAACAATATCTACCCACCCAATCCCAACTACCCACCTCACACCATCGACCTGTCATGTACACCGAACCATCAAACATCCAAACCTGCAACCCATTCATGCCACCCACCCAAACAAAACAACAAGAGCTTGACCTTTAGCACCAACATCCACGCATCAAAACCACATCTACCTATAGCCCCAATGAATCATTCGACTCCACCCCAGCCCACCATAGCCCCCTAAAATGAACACACAGACATCTCACCACAAAACACCCAACCATTATTTGACTTCCTGACCCCACAACAACCATGGAAACGATGCAATGTACCAATTCGGCCAACCATACCATCCTCACTTAACCCAACCACTACGACCCAACTTCGAAAACATGGGCATGGAATTAAATTACGGCAGTGCCGTTGGCAGCAACCCCCCCCCCCCCCCCCCCCCCCCCCCCCGCGCTATTGGGGACAAATGATTGGAAATATGTCAAATACGCCGGGACCCTCGCATCAAATACCTTTTCCGCAGGCCAATACGCAAAGACCACAAATACCTCAAAAAAATTGTGGTAGACCTCGGAGGCAGGCTAATGCGCCTGGATGTGGAATCATGGGACGTTTCGATCGGGCGAGACATTTAATTTTTAATCAATTATTGTAACCTTTAATGTATATAAATAATTCTTTTATTTGTTTTCTTTTTCTTTTTTATATTTTTAACCTATTTTTAATTACATTTCCAATATATATATATATATATATGCTTTTACTCCTTATGAAACTATGTTATTTTGGTAAATAACTTGAAAACATAATTATTTTTGTATTTAAATTAAAAAAATAGGTTATTTAAAAAAAAAATAGTTATAGTAGTTGTTTTTCTCCTGCATGCCTTTTGCCATTTGAACCCAGAAGGCAACATGTAAAATTAAGTAGAAATCAATTATTCAAATAAAATTCTTTATTTATTCCTCTTCTTCTTCCTTTTCTATTTTTTGTTGTTGCTTTCTTATTTCAAGTTTTTGTATTTTGATTGGTTGCTGATATAAGTTCAAGAGGTTAGTAATATTAGTTTACTAATTTTGTGCTCAAAACCTAAACTCTAATTCTTGTTTGATATGGATCTGAGATTTTGATGATGATGATTTAGGAAAAATGATATTTGGTTTTAGGAGTTTCAGGAGACTGTACCCAAATCAAAGCACTCAGTTATCCGTAAAACCGTACATGCTATATACTGTTCAAATTGAACGAAAAAAAGGGCTGAAATAATTACCATAAATCAACTGCGGTTTGAATTGGATTGGGCTTTTGAGTCCGAAACCGAACCCGATCCGGTGTCCAGCCCTAGTGATGATAGATAACTTGCTATAAAAAGAACATGACTATAATTAATTTATTACTATTATTATTTCTTTTCTCAACCAAGCAAACTATAAAAAAAAAAATTAATCGCACAATGAGCTTTAGAGAATCGTGGTTTATAAAATCAACACATTTTTATCATAATGCAAATTAAATAAAATGCACTATTTATTTTGGTCCAATCATAGCATCAAAAATAAATAATATTAATTTATTATTATTTCTTATTATTATTATTATTATTATTATTAATATTTAATTTATTTAAAAATGGCTAAAATATAGGAAGTACAGTATAGAAGATGTTCTGGACTGGGCCGGGGTCTGCCCCTCAACCGAGCAGGTCCAACCCACACGTCCTGGGATGGCCCAACAAAGGCCTCTTAGCACGACCCATGTCGAGCTTATGCCCCTCCTCAACATTGTCGGACACACGCATGGCATAGGGCATCGGGCAGGGCGCTAAGCCTCTCCGGGCTCGCTCATCCTCGACACTCAGGTGCTCCTCCCTACGAGAAGTCATCTCCTTCTGCACATAAGAGTCCTCCCTGCGAGGACACGTATCTCCCCGACACGTAAGACTCCTCCCCGCGAGGACACGTTCTCATGTAACCACCCACTCCTGATGGAATCGGTCTGCCCTAATTCCGGAGATCTAGGAACGGTTATCCCAGGGCAAAGACCACGTACTGGTCTTCACTACGCCACGTAAGCCCTGGCAGTTATTTGGATTGGGCCTGACAATCCAGCCCAATGCAAGTAACCGTTGGCCCCGCACTGGGGGCTCTATATAAATACCCTCTCACTTGAGAGGGTCAGGTTACGCAATCTCATACACTCTAACATTTTTTTGTACTTGCTTTTACTTGTGACCCTTGCCTTACTTGAGCGTCAGAGTACCTTGCAGGTACACCCCCCGCTGTCTTTCAGCCTCACCGGAGCTGAAGTCCATACGACGTCGCTGGCCATTGAATAACTATCTGATCCAGGTACGATCAGTGGCGCCGTCTGTGGGAAACTTTTGCTTCCCCGTTTTTCCTTCGATAAACCAAAGCAATCCTCTCGTTCATCACCAGCATGGCCAATAACCCGTCTACGAACAAAGCTTTGGATACCGTCCTCGCGCAACTCGAGAACAGAAACCACCGCGAGGACGCAGCTGCCCTCAACGTCGAGCAAGGTGATGTGAAAGACAGGAAAACCGGCTCCCCAGACTCCCAAGACATGGCTTACGACGCCGCCCGGCAGGACGATCAGCAAACCGTCTTTCAGCCCGTTGCTCCTCCGCCCAATGCAGATCCGAGCACCATGGCCCTATTTGCCTTGGTCAATCAGACCAACCAGCTGATCGCACACCAGAATATCAGAATTGAAGCACTAGAGCGAGGGCGGACACAGCGATCTTCCCCGCGAAGACATCGTCGTCCGCCTTCGCCTCGCCGATCTCCTTCCCCGTGAAGAACCCCGTCAGAAGAATCTCGAACCCCCTCACCGGTGCGCGAGGGATGTCGACCACGCCTCGAGCGCCCCCAGCCGGCGATCTCCCAGAAGCGCCATCGTTCCCTGCCTCGGAAGGAATCCAGGCCCTCCTTAACCACCAAGAAGATCAAGACCATCGAGGAAAGGCCGAGGAACCACTCAAGGAATTCCCCTCCGCAACAAAGACCTGGCCGACATCACCGATCCCCTTCAAGGTCCCCAATCGGAAGCGACGACGACGACCAGAGGACCCCTATATCTTGGGAAATCATGGACGCCCCAATTCCTGTGGGCATGGAGAAACCCCCACCACTGGGGACCTACGATGGCCTGGCCGACCCAGACGATCACGTCGAAAGTTTTGAAGCCATGCTCGACTTCAGAAACGTCAAAGGGGCGATTAAGTGCAGGCTTTTCCTGAAGACATTACGAAAGGGCGCCATGACTTGGTACAAGGGTCTAGCACCCGGGTCGATCACATCCTGGAAGCGACTAAGGCAACGCTTTACCAGGCACTTCACTGCGTCTCGTTGACACCCGAAGACGGAGGCCGCCCTAGAGAGCATCTTCCAGGGGAAGAACGGATGTCTCAGAAACTACATTGAGAGATTCAACAGAGAAGCTGTCGAGGTCCATACGATCGACGACATGAAGAAGTATTTAATCATCCATGGACTGGGTTTTGGATCTGATTTTTCCAAGTCAGTGGGCCTCCGCAGACCCCGCCGTCTGGAGGACCTCCTCCAACGAGCTCAGTCGTACATCGAGCTCGAGGAGTCGGAGGCAGCGCAGATCACCCTTGAGTCGAGGCGCAAAGAAGGCCCACGCGGCCACAAAGAAGACTCTCCTCCCCGACTCGAGGGAGAAAGGAAGAAATAAAGCCGCCCCCGGGACTCCCGCGAACAGAAAGGACCAGCTGGCCTGTTCACAGAGTACACGCCGCTTAACGCTCCTCGCGCGCGAATCTTCTCCGAGTGCTCCAACTGGGAATTTCTGAAAGGAGGTGTCCGCTTTCCGAAGCCGACTCCCCCTAAATCAAACACAGACAAGTCCAAGTACTGCAGGTTCCACCGGAGCCACAGACATGTCACAGAAGACTGCATCCATCTCAAGGATTCGATTGAAATCCTCATCAAGGAAGGGCACTTGAAGAAATACGCCCAGAAGAATGATACTCCTCGTCCCAGCTCCCGGGAAGCCCAGAACGTCGAGGAGACGATGCCTCCTCCCGACAAGAGTCGGCTTCAGGTCGCCCTCAGTGTCACTCGACCCGAAGATTTTTTCGTCCCCGGGGACATTGAGGGCCAGGAAGCAGTTCGCAACATGTGGACGAACTTCCCCCACGAGGACCCCGTCGATGCCCGTAGCACCTGGGAAGGCTTCCCCAAGGCAATGGTCATCTCCGGGGCTGGTTACGAGAAGTTGTCCGCCGGGTCGATCAAGAGGAAATTTGACGAACTGGAATCCGCTGCGTCGGCGAAGACAACTACTCTCGAGAAGGTGCGAGGGAACTCAAACCCTATCACCTTCTACCTCGAGGTGCTCCCCGGCGGAGCGCCCAACGCCATTATCCCCCTCCTGGTCAGGGCACAGATGGCGAATTTTGACGTTCGAAGGATCCTTGTCGACCAGGGCAGCTCGGTCGACATCATGTACGCTCATCTTTTCGGGACTCTCCAACTCGACGAGAGACATCTGACCCCGTATGTCAGTTCAGATCTGCTGGGATTCAACGGAACCACCACCAGACCATAGGGCTACGTTGAGCTGATGGTCACATTCGGGGTCGAAGACACTGCCCAACAGGTGAAGACCCGCTTCCTGGTGGCCTAATGTCCATCCCTTTATAACTGCATCCTCGGGAGGACCACCCTGGCCGAACTTACAGCGGTACCATCAATGGTCCACCTCAAAATGAAGTACTACACTGCCAGGGGACGATTAGTTACGATGTACAGGGACATAGACGCGGCCAAGAGGTGCTTCGACGCTGCCATCAAAGGCATGAGTTCCATCGGCACCAAACCCAAGACCGTAACAAAGACATCCCCGGACACCGAACAGGTACCCCTCCCGTGGGTCAACGCGGTCGAACTTGACAGTAGGTTCCTGGGCAAACATAATGAAGACGGGGCAGAAGACCTCGACCTCCAGGCGAAAAACAACGGGCGACCTCTCCACCCAACGCGCCCCATCCCAGACGGAGACTTTGAGCTCGTAGCCCTCGGGGAAGATCTAGACCGTAACGTGAAGATTGGCACGGGGATCCCCGACCTGGCGAAGGAGCAGCTGAAGGCATGTCTCTGGGAGAATGCTGATCTGTTCGCATGGAGCGCCTCCGAGATGCCTAGCCTTGACGCTGAGGTGGCTTGCCATCAGCTCCCAGTAGATCCGGCCGCTAGGGCCATAGCTCAACGTAGGCGTAAGCAGTCTCTCGAAAAAGCGGAGGCTGCTAAAAAAGCTGTAAAAGACCTCCTAGAGGCGAATTTTATTTCGGAGGCCAGGTACACAACCTGGCTGTCCAACGTTGTACTCGTTAAAAAGAATAATGGAAAATGGAGGATGTGTGTTGATTATACTGATCTTAACCGGGATTTTCCTAACACCGACCAGCTGATCGATAATTCTGCAGGTTACAAACTATTATCCTTCATGGACGCCTACTCAGGATACAACCAAATTCCAATGGATAAGGTCGACAAATAGCACACAGCTTTCATGACCGAGTCGGGCAATTACTACTACAACGTAATGCCCTTCGACCTGAAGAACGCCGGTGCGACCTACCAACGGATGATGAACAAGGTTTTTCGACCTGAAATCGACGACATGCTCGAGGTTTATATGGACGACATGATCGTGAAATCCGCGGAAGAAGTCGACCACGCCGCGCACCTCAAGAATGTGATCGACACAGCGAGGAGATGTCGCATGAGATTCAACCCCGACAAATGCACCTTCGGCGTTCGGGTAGGTAAGTTCCTCGGCTTCTACCTCATAGAGTGAGGAATCGAAGCCAACCCCGACAAGTGTAGGGCTTTCTCCGAGATCCCTACTCCGAACTCGAAGAAGTCAATACAATCATTGAACGGGATGCTCACCGCCCTCTCCCACTTCGTCGCCAAGTCTGCGCAATACGCACTCCCATTTTTCAAACTTCTCCGATAAAAAGCGACGTTTGAATTGAGCGAAGAATGCGAGCAGGTGCTCCTCCACCTAAAACAGGTCCTATCGCAACCCCCGATCCTCTCACAGCCTGAGAATGGGGAGACACTTTTCTTGTATCTCGCAATCACGAGTGAAGCGGTCAGCGCCGTCCTCATTCGGGAAACCCCGGACGGGAAAAAACCGATTTACTTCACGAGCAAAGCCCTCCAAGGCTCCAAGCTCAGGTATCAACAGATAGAGAAAGTCGCCCTGGCCATCGTCACTGCGGCCAGGAGGCTACGCCACTACTTCCTAGCCTACACTGTCGTCGTAAGGACCGAACAGCCTATAAGACAGCTCCTTGGACGACCGGATATGGCGGGGAGGATGCTCCGGTGGTCGCTCGAACTCGCCGAGTTTGACATCCAATACGAGGGAAGGAAACCCTGAAGGCTCAGGTATTGGCCGACTTTGTGGCAGAGATGATCGTCCCAGAACCTTCGACCAACGGATCCCAAAAATGGATGATATATGTCGACGGAGCATCCAGCCCGAAGGGAAGCGGGGCGGGCATCATCCTCGAAAATGAGGAAGGCATCCTGATCGAGGTATCCCTCGAACTATCCTTCCCGATGTCGAACAACCAAGCAGAGTACGAGGCTTTCCTCGTCGGGCTTCGGCTGGCCGAGGACCTCGGCGCCAAGGAGGTCAAAATCTTCACTGACTCCCAGCTCGTGGCCTCGCAAGTCTGAGGAGAGTACCAGGCCAAGAACGACCACCTCATCGAATACTTGACCTTGGTGAAAGAAAAGATGAAAAAGTTCACCTCCGCGAAAGTAACTCACATCCCTCGCGAGTACAATACCTGAGCAGATGTCTTGTCCAAATTGGCAAGCACAAAGAAGAAAGGCGGGAACAAATCCATCATACAAGAAGTGCTTTCCTGCCCGAGCATCGACAAACCCGCTCCGGTGGCAGACGTAAACGCCATTGGTGACAGTAATTACTGGATGACCCCTGTATACGAGTACCTCACGATGGGAAAACTGCCCGAAGATCCCAAAGAAGCAGGGATGGTCAAGCGACGGGCATGCTCATACACGATAGTTGAGGACAAGCTATACCAGCGAGGGTTTTCTATCCCCCTCCTCAGGTGCGTCGAGGAGACCAAGGTCCCCGGCATCCTCCAGGAAATCCACGAGGCAATCAATGCACAGCACCTCGACGGGCGATCGTTAGCCCATAAGGCGCTTCGAGCAGGGTATTACTGGCCCACCATGTAACAGGACGCCAAGGAACACGTCAAGAAGTGCGATAGATGCCAGCGACACGGGGACAAGCACCTCGCTCCTCCTAGCAAGCTCAAAATGCTGTCCTCTCCGTGGCCGTTTGCGTGGTGGGGAATGGACATCCTTGGACCTTTCGTCGTGGGATCATATCAAAACAAATACCTCATTGTCGGGGTGGAATACTTCACGAAGTGGATCGAGGCGGAAGCATTGGCCAAAATCACGGCCTTTAACATACTGCATTTTTACAAAAGAAACATCCTCGCCAGATTCGGCGTGCCTCAAGCTATAGTGACCGACAACGGAACACAGTTCACCGACAGGAACTTCCAAGACTTCGTCACCAAACTAGGCATGAAGCAGCACTTCACGTCGGTCGAGCACCCTCAAACGAACGGGCAGGCCGAAGCGGCGAACAGAGTAATCCTCTGAGGATTGAAACGTTAATTAGGCGATGCCAAACAATGATGGGTCGAGGAGCTACACAGCGTCCTCTGGGCCTACCGGACAACACCACACTCCACGACCAGAGAGACCCCTTTCCGTATGACCTACGGGACGGAAGCGGTGATCACCGTGGAGATCCGGGAACCCTCGAGAAGGACGGAAGAGCCCCTCGACGGGGCCGCGAACAACGAAGCCTTGAGGGAAGAACTCGATTTCGTCGAGGAGACACGTTCGGGTGCTTCTCTCCGAGAAGCTTCACTTAAACAGAAAATAACTTTACGTTATAACGACAAAGTTATCAAGCGTGATTTTCAGGTAGGCACCCTCGTCCTACGAAGGAACCAGAAAGACTCGCGAGAGGGAAAACTCGCCGCGAACTGGGAGGGCCTGTACCGTGTCTACACGAAAACGGGGACAGGAGCCTACTTCCTCGAAAATCTGCACGGGGAAGAACTTGCTCGACCATGGAATGCTGAGAAGCTCAAACAGTACTACAGTTAAACACTGCCCGTGACACGCTAGCACCACGATTACGGGGGCACACTAAGGTACGAGCGCGACACCCCTATACAGAACACGATGATCAAAGGTTGCGTTGTGTGTGCGCGAGGACTTTTGATCCGACGAGGATACCTCGATCGAGCTCCACCGTCATTGTACCAATTAGGCAGACCACCCAGCTCGCGATGGGAAGTTCACGCCACGAAGCTAAGACCTCGAACGAGCTCTTAGCCTCGTTGAAGGTCGAAATACGTCTCCGACCACCCGGCCAGCTCTCCACGCGGTCAAGGACTATCAAAGTCGAGCAAACCCCCAAAGTCTTCATTACTTAGACAAAAACAAGCAAAGTATAGAAATCTCTATTACTTGGACAAAAACAAACAAAGTATAGCAAATGCAATAACATCACACACAATTGAAAACATACAAACAACACATGAGCAGATAAACAAAAATGCATTGAAGCGAGCAGAAGCCCATTGTACATATATTACAAACAAGTATCGAAAAGCCCCTAGCACGCAGGCCAGGCATAAGTATCAAAAAATAAATGAAATGGCTCGCAGGCCAAGCAGAACGAGGAAGAAAAACCTACTCGACGACGGTCCATTCGGGCTGCACGATCTGACCGTCGACCACCTCGTAGTCGGGGTCAGTCCCTTCGGTTATGAGGTCGGGGTTGAGAACCTGAAGCTGCTGCACGGCATTCCTGAAACCTATGTCAGCCGCCTCGAGGTTGTCTTGCTCAGCTTCCCGGAGCTTCGCTATCAGCGCTGCCCGTGAGGTCAGCAACCTGTCTTCCTCAGTTTCCTCATCAGTCGGGCGGACAGCCTCCTCCAACTCGGCTTTCCTTGCCAAGAGACGACCCCTCTCCTCTTCAAGCTCGACGTCCCTCGTCAAGAGATGTTTCCGCTCCTCCTCAGCATTCTTCAACCTTTCCTCCAACAGCCCTTGAAGCTCGACCTGGGCCTGGTTCTGGATTTTGCAGCCGGCCAGCTCCTTGCCCACCTTCTCTATTTTGGCTAAGATGGACCTGAAACTCTCCCGCAACTTGTTCAGCTCGTCTTCGAGGCACACCTCATCGTTCAGAACCAAGGCAGCCGCGCAAACCCGCATCACCGCGGACACATCCTCCACCAGCGCCTTTCTCCGAGAAACCTTGTCGACGCCTAAGATGGCCTGAGCTTCAGGGGCACCCACGCATAGGGAATTATTCCCCATGAAGAAGTTCGGCCTCGAGTGACAAGGCGAGAGCACAAATTTTACAGCAGGGGGGCTCTCATTCACAGTAAGGTCGACGTCCACTTGATCTGCAACCCGCTACCTCTTTGGGGAGCCCTGAGTGCTGGGAGAATCACTGTCCTGGTGAGAGCCAGAAGAATCCCCGGTTGTCTGGGTGGGAACGGAGTCCTGCGCTCGGATCTGCTCGATGCAGCCTTTACCTCCCTTCCTCGAAAGGCGGATGGCCTTCAACTTTTTGAAGCGCTCCTCAGCAATCGACATCTTACCTGCAAAAATAAAATAAGCGTCAGTACATCAGAAACCAGGACACAAAGTAAAAAGTGAGTCGAAGAGGATGTCACTACCCAGCAGCTCGAGGGCTTCCTCATCGGAGAATGTCTCGAGGAGGGCCCTCGTGTTGATTAAACGTCGCTTCTTAACACCTGCCCGTCATCTCCTCGGACAGGTTCCCCATCCGTCGTCACGACCTTGGCTTTATTAAACCCGTTGACGAAAGCGACTATTCTCTCATAAGCCAGGCGATCCCCCTCGTCCAAACGGCCAGGACTGACTTTGTAGCTGTCCATCCCCTTTTTGAAGTGTTCTTTCGTCCGGAACAAGGGGAATCTTGGCTCGAGGACATCCTCCGCCTGCCCGTCCACTTCGCGGGAAACTCGGCAATACACCAAATTCACAGCTTCAAGCGTGTCCGGCCTCACGATATAATACCGGTATTTAAAGTCACGAACAGAATCCAAGTAGGTGTGGAAGAGACTGCTCGTTTGTTTGAAAGACACCCAGCCGTGTCTGCCATCGGAGGCCTGTCGCTGGAGGTGGAAGATACGAAAGAAGAGAGACACGGTTGCCCCGATTCAGAGATATTTACAGACGAGCTCGAAAGCTCGGATGAAAGCGAGGGAGTTGGGGTGGAGCTACGAAGGCGCCAGGCGCAACCAAACGAATACCGCTTGTTGAAAATCTGTAAAGGGTAGACGCCACCCCGCCTTGTCGAACATGAACTCGTAAAGAGGGAACCTCATCCCTCGGTATATCGAGCGTATGCGATGATGTGCTTGAGGCCGGAACACCTTCCACGACTTCGAGGAACCCACCAGTTGGTGCTCGACTGTGCAAAAAATAGTGTGCTCGTCCTCGTCGACAAAATGGGAAGCCATGTTCAACGGCTCATTGCTGACCCACTCCGCGATGGGACGTTCCTCGACCCTAGTGATTGGCGCCATTGGAGAGTCGGGTTGGTCGTCGACGTCCAACGATCCCATGGCCAAAGAAATAGACGAAGCTTCCATATACCTAAAAAGCAAAAGGAAACGGTGAATTCGATGATCCATATAAAATTTACCCCTCCACCATTGTTCAAGTGAAAGGGAGAAGAGGGAGCGTCGAGATCTCGAGACGGTCGCGCTCGTCCGCGTCCCCGAGACAACCGACGAGCGTCCCCGCAACCATCCTCAGGTCACCGGTGTGCCACTCGAGGAGGATTCCTTCACACAAAAGGGATATTGGTGAGGACCTTGAGGGTTTTATCTTGTGTCCTCGGAACATTCTTCGTGTCCCCGAGATACTCATCCCTTCTCCCTGCAATATGCAATAAGAAACTATGAAATCCCGCCATTTTCGCCGGAGATTTCGTGATTTCTATGAGAACTTCAGAAGTTCACCATGAAACCACCCTACAAATTCAAACGAAAGGAGGAAAAAGAGAGAAACTTACTTGAAACACACTTCCGGTAGGGTTCCGACACGACAGTTGGCGGCAGCGTATGGTGGCGAAATAGAGAAGGAAGAAAAGAGTGAATCTGAGCAAAGGGGGGGCAAAAGTGAAAATGGGACGAGATGACCCCTATTTATAGGGCTCTCACAAGTCTCGAGGGCTCCTAGGCAATCGATTACGCTACCATAGCGTAGTCGCCCTAGGCAATGATGAGTTGCGACACGTGGCACACACTCTTCCAAGCGTGTCGTTTCATTCCCCAACACGCGCCTTTTCATTCACCTCGTTTCAGACTTCTCGTATACCCGCGACGTCGCCCATCCGCGGCCAGTCTAGCACGAGCAGATTGATTTGTTTCTGCCCGGTCGACGTACTGTTCCTCGTTTAGAGTCCCTTCCCCGGTTGGACACGTCCTCGACATAGTGCTGACCCTAAAGTCATTACCCTGACACCTCAGAGCAACGACTTAGGGGGCTCATGTTTAGGACTGGGCCGGGATCTGCCCCTCAACTGAGCAGGCCCAACCCACACATCCTGGGATGGCCCAACAAAGGCCTCTTAGCACGATCCATGTCGAGCTCATGCCCCTCCTCAACATTGTCGGGCACACGCATGACATAGGGCATCGGGCAGGGCGCTAAGCCTCTCCGGACTCGCTCATCCTCGACACTCAGGTGCTCCTCCCCACGAGGAGCCATCTCCTTTTGCATATAAGATTCCTCCCCGCGAGGACACGTATTCCCCGACACGTAAGACTCCTCCCCGCGAGGACACGTTCTCATGTAACCACCCACTCCCGATGGAATCGGTCTGCCCTAATTCTGGAGATCCAGGAACGGTTACCCCAGGGAGAAGACCACGTGCTGGTCTTCACTACGCCACGTAATCCCTGACAGTTATTTGGATTGGGCCTGGCAATCCAGCCCAATGCAAGTAACGGTTGGCCCCGCGCTGGGGGCTCTCTATAAATACCCTCTCACTTGAGAGGGTCAGGTTACGCAATCTCGTACACTCTAACATTTTTCTGTACTTGCTTTTACTTGTGACCCTTGCCTTACTTGAGCGTCGGAGTACCTTGCAGGTACACCCCCCTCCCCCTCGCCGTCTTTCAACCTCACTAGAGCTGAAGTCCATACGACGTCGCTTGCCATTGAATAACTGTCTGATCCAGGTACGATCAGAAAAGTTTATTTTATTATTATTTTTTTTTTAAAATAAACAAAAACTAAAATATAGAAAGTATAGTATATTTTTCTACTCACGAATAATTAGTCATAGTTTATACAACTCCATTATCTTATTGACTCACAATTATATATAAAACTTTCATTTGCAACTTATGTAACTTCCATTCCATTACTTATAACCTATTCATTATATAAACTTTTTAAATATATCAACTAACTGTAAAAAAAAGGGTTAAATATACGATTCCCCCTACCATTAGGGCGAGTTTTGGTTCCGCCCACCCCCCCCCCCCCCTGAAGTTTTTTTTTTTGTGATTCCCCCCCTTGTAAAACCAAGATTCTGTTTGCAGAACCCCCTATCCCTTGTTTGGCTTACAGGGCATGGAGAATCTGTCTACGTGGCAGTCCACATGGCTTTTTTTATTATATATTATTAAATAATTTTACTGTTCTTAAATATTATATATTTATTTATTTCTTAAATACTATATATTTATTTATTTCGTATTTTTTTTAATCTTATTCTTTATGCCAGTTAATTTTAGGTTTTACTCTTTTTAAATGCCAGTTAATTATTTATGTAATTTAAATATTAATTATTTATATATTAATTATTAAAATTTAATAACTGGGCTTAAAGCCCTTGTTCCAATAATTATAGCCCATTTATGCTGTCTGTTTTCCAGTTCATAAATTGATATGTGTGTTGGCTTTATAAACTCTTATGTGGTCTTTGTTACAACCAATGTGGGACTAAATTTTTAGCAACTTGTTTTGGCTTCATCCAGTAGGAGAATTTTTGGGTCCATAAGCAAGGCACTAGCAATTGCTATTTTCTGTTTCTGTCCTCCTGAAAGCCTTATGCCTCGCTCTCCAACAAATGTCTTGTATTGTTTGGGAAATTTTGATATAAATTCGCGTGCGTTGGCCATTTTCTGCATTCAGTTACATACCAATCATGAGTGAATGAAAGTTGGGAGAGATATTTTGTTAGTGAAAGAAGACATTGAGTATTACAGCTGCATTTTCAATATCAGCGGCATCAACTTTGCCATCAAATCCATAAGCTATGTTCTCCTCTATGGGACAAGTGAAGAGTGTAGGCTCTTGACTAACTATACTGATCTGCAAATATGCAAGCAAACAACTTTAGTTGTTGAAATCACAAAAAGGAATTAAATATTGGAGGGTTCAATTTCTTTTGATACATAGGGATACTATATTAAACCATGGTTACTATATTAAAAAACAAACAAAGAAAATACCTTTCTGTGTAAATGCTTGTGTGATATTTCAACCAGAGGCACCCCATTCACCATAATCTTTCCCTTGGTTGGGTCATAAAATCTTTCAATTAAGTTTGCAATTGTAGTCTGTACAAGCAAGCATGTTAAATAATAACCATGTTGAAATATGATGAGCTGCCAAAATAAACACTGAAAGAAAGGAAAAAGTAAGAAGATGATTGATCACAAGACTAGCAGTTTGAATACGACAGATCAAACCACCATTGAAATAAATCATAAGAATCCTTTTTCACATGGATAAGGAAAAAATAGAAAGAGGAAAATGCCTGAGGAAAATAGAAAGAGTCCAACAACTTTCTGCATCACAAAGTAGATCAAATTAAGGATTACGAAGGAAATAAATCTAAACACAACCATGCAGATCAAAATAAAAAATGACAAACTCACAGCTTGTTTAAGTCCAAGTGCTAGAGTTTCATTAACTTTCTCAGAGTAGCGTTCTATTTCATAATCTTCCTGAACAAAAGATCTAACTGTTCTTATTGCACCAAAGGATTCCTAAGCAGCGCAGACAAAATTAAAACCGGTCAGTTAGCATCTCTTCTCCTATGAAAAAGAATTGAAGCTGTTCTAATATGTTTAATGGGAGAGGCATACTTCAGCTATTGATGAAGTTACTGCAGCTGCTGCTTGAGGCACACTTCTGGGTCATTGTGTTTTCTTGTTTTTAATTTAATGGGTATCTTAAAGACCCACATCGGTTGGTATAGAAGCAAAACGAGTCTATATATACCAATCAATCATATATGATAATGAATTGAAAATAGTCTTGGAGTATGTGTGTTTGTCTAGAAATAAAATTGGGCTTAGGCCCAAGTTTAATATTTTGATAATTTAAAATAACAATTTAAATAAATAAAATTAATATGAAAATTAATTAAAGAAAAAATTAAATAAATAAAAAAAATTATAAATTAAATAAAATCTAAAAAAATTAAATAAACGTAAACTAAAAAAAATTAAAAAAATTAAAAATAAGCTCTGTCAGCAGACCCTAAATGCCACGTAGACAGATTCTCCATGCCCTGTCAGCCAAACAAGGGATAGGGGGTTCTGCAAACAGAATAAAAAAAAAAACTTCAGGGGGGGAAAACCAAAACTCGCCCTAATGGCAGGGGGATCGTATATTTAACCCTAAAAATAATTTGCTCATAGATAAAAAATTTATAAAAGATATATTAGCATATAAAAATATAGTAATACACCATAAGGACACCCAGGGCCGGTCCTGACATTTTAGAGACCCGGGGAAAATAATAAAAATAGATCCCTAATAAAAAATATTATTTTTAAAATAAAAAAATCATCTATTTAAATTGTAAATAGCATCAACTACATCAAAAGTAATCGTTTATCCATGTAACTAACATAAAAAAGACATATTCTATTCAATCTTATCAAAATAACTTTAAGCTACTTAAAAAAAGTCTCCCTTCTAGCATTTTTTGAAGCAAATTCTTCAATCAAGTCTTCACATCGTATATTCTCCAACAAAACATTCTCAATTGCTATCAATGCTAATCCATTAAGTCTTTCTTGTAACATGGTAGACCGCAAGTAAGACTTCAACAACTTCAATTTTGAAAAACTTCTTTCTGCCAAGGCAACTGTCACAGGAATAGTCAATAAAATTCTATATGCAATTAGTGTATTAGGAAAAAAAATCCATGCCTTTCAAAAATATTAATATATCAATAGGTCCAATATTTCCTACAGGCAATATATCTCTTAGTAACCTTAACTCCACACATACTTCTTTCCCATCAATATCACATTGCTCATTATGTTTCAATGTTTCTTCAAAATGACTACAACAAGACTCTAAAGTTGCATTGTCTAATGGTTGTAAATTTTGAGAAGTAAATAAGAAACCAAAAACACTTTCATATTGTTGGTATTGGTTAAATCTCTTATTAAGAGATACAACAGCTTTATCAACAAGATAAAAAAAAAATTATCTCTAAAAGATTCCTCTTCAGATAGCTTAATTGGTGGGGTATTCAAATTCTCATAAAACTGTCGTTTTCTTCGAATGATACGCCTTTGAGAAAATACTGGATAAATATTCAATTCAATGGCAATTTTTGTAGCATAATTCAAGGCATTTATAAAACCGGTTTCTCAATATTCCTTAAAAAATGAAATCAACCCTGTTATTTTCTCCATAGCAACATCAATAACCATATCTCTTGATTGTAAGAGCTTGCTAACCACACTAATTGTGGATAATATTTTAAACCAAATAATTATCGACATTAAAAACTTAAAATCACCAAGCTCATTTGTCGCTACGGATTTAGCTTCACTTCTTATTTTAGAATCAAGATCCTTTTCTGACACTTCAAGTAAAGCTTCTCTAAAATTTGACATTTGAGTTTTAATAGCTTTGACATTATCTACATAACTCTCCCAACGAGTGGATGACAATGGTTTTGGAGTCAACCATTTTACATTATCTTTCAAAATTTTCCATCTCTTAGTAGAATTAGCAAAAATAGTATAAATGCGTTGAACAACTCCAAAAAAATCTTTAGCTTTAGGACAAGAGTTAGCCATATCACACAATGTCAAATTAAGACTATGACAAGCACAAGGAGTATAAAAGGCTCTTGGATTTAAGTCTAAATATTTCTTTTGTACACCTTGATGTTTTCCTTTCATATTTGACCCATTATCATAACCTTGTCCCCGCACATCAAATATGTCAAGATCAAGATTTTTCAATTCATCTTGTAAAACATCAAAAAGCCCTTGACCAATTGTATCATTCACATTAAAAAATCCTAAAAAAGATTCTTCAACACTAACAGAATTTGAAGAAACATCCACATATCGTATTATCAAAGACATTTTCTCTTGGTGACTAACGTCAGGAGTACAATCAAGTATCACGGAGAAATACTTTGCTTGTTTGATTTTTCTAATGATTTCACTTTCAATTGCAGAAGCAAGCAAGATTATTAACTCGTTTTGAATTTTATGTCCAAGAAAGTGAACATGAACATTATCATCTGTAATACGTCTAACATGTTCTTGGACAATTGAATCAAATTCAGCTACCATTTCAATTAAGCTCAAAAAATTACCATTGCTATTTTGGTACAATCTCTCATTTGAACCACGAAAGGCCAAGTTATGTTTAGCAAGAAATTTCACGATTGAAATAATTCTTTTTAAAACATTTTTCTAGTGCTCCTTTTCTTTCTCAATCAACCGTTGAGTTGTTTTATCAATAGTTTGAAAATTTTGCATTCTTTTACGCAACTCATACCAAGCAGTCATATTGTGAACATGTTCCTTGCCTGCCTCATGCTCTCTAAGTCTTTCACCAACATATTTCCAAGTACAAAAACCCTCATTTTCTAATTGACCTATACCAATCCCTCTTTTAAATTTTTTACAACAAAAGCAAAATACTCTATCAAGCTTTTTTGAATAAACAAGTCAATCTCTATCGCATTTCTCTCCATTTGGTAAAACTATAGTATACAAATTAGCTGTAAAACGTCTAGATGATTTATCTTTAGGACCCTTCACAATAGACACGTCTCTTTTAGAACCTTTTGTTGCTAATAAATCAATCATTCTACACTCAAGAGAATCCCATATTGCAGGATCAATTATATCTATATCTTCAACATTGTCGTTAGCATTATCAACATTTGCATAATCTAAATTATCATTTTCAGTAGCAATAACATTAGCATTTTTCTCGATATTTTCAGCATCTAAATTATCATTTTTGGTAGCATTAACAGTAACATTTTCCTCCATATTTTCAATAATTCCAACATCAACATTCTGATTTTCAACAGAAATTTGTGGTATTTTTATAATAAATTTATCAAGAGCTCCTGATTGAGATTGAGTTAACTCATCAAGTCTTTTCTTTTTCTTACGCTTCTCACACCGGAATCAAACTTTCTAATCTTAGGAGGCAATTTAGGAGGCATAGAGGAATAATAAAAATAAATATAGAACCTGAAATTGAAATTGATCAATCCTGCAACATTGAAGTTGAACCGATAAATTCCGCAACGTTGAATTTGAACAAATAAATTTAAAAAATTAAGAAATTAGTAAATAAAATGAACATTTACACAATAAATAAAATTAAGAAATTACACGTGTGTAATAAAACTAAGAAATTACACATTAAAGATATGTAATATTTTATAAAATTAAGAAATTACACATTAAAGATATGTAATATGTAAAATTAAGAAATTAAACAATAATATTTAATATTTAAATATATGTAATAAAATCAAGAAATTACACATTAAGAAATTGCACATTAAGGTTGTAAAAAAAGGTATAAAAGTACAAAAGGTAGATTAAAGTAAATTAATTTATGCTAACAAGTTTGAGATATTGTTTTCTTAATTGAGATAAGACAAACAAATAGTAACAGTTTCCATCAAGTTGACAATTAAAATTAATTTAATTTCACCAATTACATCATGTATGTATTATGTGTAGATTCAAATTCATATAATAATAGAAATTGAGAAAAAAATTATCAACCTTACAGAGTGTATTTGACGAGAGAGAATTGCAAATGTGTATTTGACGGAGAGTGAATTCCAAAGAAAAAGATTCAAATCCTATTATTAGCTATTGGAAAATCTAAATACAAATTAATATTAAAATAAATTTTATTTTTTATGAAACAATAATAATAATTGGTTTTATTTTGTTGGGCCATTACTAATTGGGCCTATTATTTTACAATTTGGTTAAGTTATTTTTGCTTTAGTAGATCTAATATTGTCTGGGCCTATTATAAAACTACCTAAATAAAAAAAAAAAATTTTACCCCATACCCCTACAAATTTTCAAAAATTCCAATTTTATCTTTTTATTTTTTATTTATTTTTTCTTTTACTTTTTACCGTGCAGTCAGATGTGTCAAAAAGTAATTTTTGTCAGTATTCGACGAGAACCGGAGAACACAAGGTAAGGATTTCCGGAATGTGTATTTTTCAAATCGGAAAACTTAAAATGATGAAATCCGGTGAATAACTTTTTATGAACCGGAGAACACAACATCAAGTTATCCAGTTTGCGTTTTGTAGGTCAGGATTAAAACCGGATAACTTGTCTCCAAGTTATCCGGTTGATATCCTTTTCAACACCGGATTACTTGTTGTTAAGTTATCTGGTTTGCGTTTTTTGTCAACCGGAGAACTTGGTCCATAGTTATCCGGAGCGTGTTTTTTTTTTTTTTTTTTTTAATTTTTTTTTAATTTTTTTAAATTTTTTCTTAAATTTATGTTTGCTTAGTAGACATGGACATTCCTTTGATGATATGCGACAAAGACCAGACAAATGTAGATACAACAAAGATATTTTCGACTACAGAAAAATTTCCTACAAGAGAAGAGGCGACTAGGTGGATTAAGGAGGTTGGACTGAGGAATAGAGTCACTATTATAATAACCTGTTCGGACACCAATACTGGCAAGAGAGGAAGAAGTGACAAAATTATATTTGGCTGTGATAGAGGTGTAAAATACAAAGAAGGGGATAGCGAAACACAAAGTGCTACCAAAAAATGTAACTATCCTTTCAAAGTAAGATCAACACCTTCAAAAGATGGTTCTGGTTGGAAAATTGATGTAAAATGTGGAGTTCACAACCATGGTTTACCTGATAGGTTTTAAGGTCATGCGTTTGTAAGTCGACTCAATGATGATGACCAACAACATATTGTTGATTTGTCAAAACGTCATGTTCCTCCAAGACACACATTGTTGTCATTGAAAGAACGAGATCCGGAGAATGTGACTCGAATCACCCAAATATATAAACATAAGAGTAAGATTAAAAAAAAATCAGGGGACCTTGAACGGAAATGCAACAGTTGTTTAAGTTGATAGAGGAATCTGGTTATGTTTATTGGAGTAGGAAAAAAGATGACACAGAAGTTGTGAGAGATATCTTCTGGGCCCATCCAGACTCTGCGAAGTTGTTGAATATGTTTCCTATTGTGTTGATTATGGATAGTACTTACAAAACCAATAAGTATAGGCAACCTTTATTTGAAATAGTTGGTGTGACATCAACTGAGTTAACATTTGCTGTTGCATTTGCCTATATGGAATCTGAGCAAACAGAGACTTTGTGCTGGGTACTAGATAAATTGAAATAGTTATTCACTAAACAAGGGTTATGGCCACAAATAATTTTAACTGATAGAGATCTTGCTTTGATGAAAGCAATTGAAACAGTATTTCCTACGACAGTTAATTTGCTTTGATGATTTCACATAAACAAGAATGTGAAAGCGAAGTGCAAGGAGTATGTTGTGAATAATATGCGAAAACCAATAGAGCAGCTTTGGTACGAACTAGTAAAAGCTAGTGATGAGGTGGAATACCATCAAAAGTTGAAATTGCTTGAGCATGCCTGTTTGGAATATGGACCTTTTCTGGATTATGTGAAAGACACATGGTTGACACCTCATAGGCATAAATTTGTTGAAACTTGGATCAACAAAGTGTTGCATTTGGGCAACATCACGACTAACAAGTAATGTGTTTGTTTTATAGCCATAGTTTGTTTATGGTGATATTAGTGATACTTATACTGAACTTCTTTTTTTTTTGTTAGGTTCGAATCTGCGTATTGGAAGCTGAAGAAGATGTTGGAGAACAGTTTAGGTGATATGTGCAAATGTTGGAAGGCTATGAATGGCAACATCAAGGTTCAAGTGGGCAATATTAGAGCTTCATTTCAGAAGACTTTTTATGAGGTTGAGTGTAACACCCCAATTCCCATCGCGAATAAATAATACATAAATAAATCAGAGTAAATAAGAATTTATTACTCTTAGACAGAAACAAGGATGCCACATTTAAAGAAAGAAAACACAATCCATGCTCATAAATTTGATACATAACACAAAACGGAATAAACATAAAAGGGAAACTTTTTCCATAAAAAAGGAAAGTTCAATTATGGAATAAAGCGGAAAGATCCATAACTGACTTGTTTTACAAAATAAATTGTTTTATAACATCAAAATATTCATATAAGGTTAATACAAAATAGATCCAACAAATGTATACATATAACAAAAGCGTTCCCCGACTCCCGTGTTACGTATCAGAGCAGACAGACGGACAAACGGATGGAGAACTAATCTTCACAAAAGCCTCCAAGACTACTAATCTACAATTGCCTCATAGAGCAACAAACCACATCAGAAGGGTGAGAAACACAATTATAATATAGTTGCGTACAATTATGTAATAACAGGAAATACGCACACAACAACGTTCTCACCACAACATACAACATAATTTAAACACAAATAACCCGATTCTTATCTCATACATCCATCACAAAAGCATATCAATCATGCTCAAAACATTATCACCAACATGTGTATATCTCAACTCATCAATTCCATTCACAATTCCACACATAATCAATCCATTCATGATTCATGCAAATGCACAGAGACCGACACAACGACTCTATGCAATGCAATGCGGTACCGTTCCATGCATCATTCTCATCATTAATTCACTCAGGAATTATTGGAATCATCGCTTGTTACTTAGTGTAACTCCCCATCGGGCAAACGATGTTCCCCGTCGCTTTAGGTCCTCTTGGTATAAGGCTCACGACGTTTATGGATCGCTTTAAGTCCTCTTTGTATAAGGCTCACGATCGTCTATAACGTCGCTTTAGGTCCTCTCGGTATAAGGCTCATGACCGTTATAGCAGATTCCCTCTAGAACCGTTTCGTCGCTCACACCCACTAGGGCACACGACATCACAAGAATGCATATCATGATTATTGCGGTGAGAATCGGATAACAAGCTATTAATTAACTTGCATCATATTTCTTTGAATTCACCACCGACTTTTATTTATCCAAAGGAAAGGTTCAAGATCGAGAAAACCTAAAAGGGGGAAGATCTAAGGTTCGGGGGTTGGATATACTAAGGGAAGGTATTAGCACCCTAAGTATCTGTAGTATTCTACAGGAACCTCTTGTTAATGTTTGTGTTATGTTATGTTTGCTTGCTAAGGATAAGGTAAAGACCTAAGGGTACATATGCTAGGTTTGCTCGCCAAGACGTCGCATCTTGTGCCTACGTATCTGACTAAAGAATCAGACCAGCTGTAGTTCACATAACTAAGGGTGGATTTGAAGAACCATTGACTATGGCCAAAGTTTCGAGGGGAATGAGTATGAGCTCATGTAGAGTTTAAGAAACTCTCTAAGTCTAAGTTGTGAGGTAAGTGGCTATGAGTCCTAGGGGAGATGGCTATGAGGCCAAGATGGTAATGATCTATCTATAACCATGAGGTCAATAGAGAGACTTTTCTATGACTATGAGATCAATAGAGGGTGGCTATGAGGCCTAGAGTGAATCCTATGACTATGAGGTCAAGGAGAAAGGCTATGACTATGAGGTCAAAGCTTACCTATGACTATGAGGTCAAGGTTAAGAGATGGCTCTATGACTATGAAGTCAAGAGTGAATCCTATGACTATGAGGTCAAGGAAGATGGCTATGACTATGAGGTCAAAGCTTACCTATGACTATGAGGTCAAGGTACATCTATGAGCTTTCTATGACCTTGAGGTCAATAGAAAAAATTTCCTTTGGAAGGAAGGGGAGGATAACAACTTCTTATGACCAAGAGTTGAAGTGTGATTGAGATTAAAGTGAACAATATGAGTGTAAGAACTCAAAGGGATAAACATCGATCAACATAAACTTTCATGTGTGAGCATGGCAAAAGATAGTGAGATAGTTCACAACAAGCATGAATAAATGAACACAAGTATGTGACAAATATGGCATCATCAAAATCAATGGCAACATGACAAAGTTATGAGCTTCATAATTAATGGTACAAACAAAACCTAATGGAATAAACTTAAACAACTCTCTCACATCCTAAAGCACTCCAAGGCAAACTCTAAAAAAGGCTCTCAAGACAAGGTTGATCTTCAAAAAAAGTACAAGATTAAATATAAGGTTAATGAATATTTTTGGAATTTTTAGAAATAAAAATGGGAATGAAAAAAATAAAGTTTATATAAAATTAAATTAAATGTTAAAAAAAGTATTTTTGAATTTTTCTAGAATTTGGATGAAAGAAAATATTTTTAATAATTAGAATGAAAAGCAAAGAAAAAGAGAAAAATAAGAGAAATAATTAAGAATAAAACAGTGGGGGTGCAGTAGAACTTTTTGGATGAATTTGAAATTCAAAGTTACGCGCATGGGCCTGGTTTATGGGGTGCAAATAGCGAAATTGGGAAGCCCATAGTCAAAAAGAAAAAGAAACAAATTTAGGCAAGGGAAATTACGCGAGGCTACATACACACCTGTAACAAAATCAATCTGTCATCCAAAATTAATTCGCTACATGACAAAAACTCCTCTAACCTATGCCATGCTGCCACCTACCCTTCTTCTTCATGCAGCATGAAGAAAACTGGACAATCATCGTGGGAATCGGAGAGAACTAGTGACCATGCTCTACTCTTGTTCAACTAATTGCAACCTTAAAACTTAACCAAAATTTATAAAATAAAGCACCATTCCATAGTGCACATTTAGTAGAACAACAATAGACTCTCATTAACCTAAGACAAATACTCACATAAGAGTAGAAATAGGCGTGAAGTCAAGGGCCTGAGCTAAAACACAAACCATGATATTGCTAAAGTATCAACCAAAAGTTCAAGCTGTTAATCTTAACTACTGCAAATGTAACCTGTAAACAAGGCATGACTGGTATTCTAGATTGCGAGCTAAACATCAATCGAATCGAAACCGAAATAACTTGAACATTAAACGCGAGATCCTGCATCCAAGTAAAGTTGGACCAAAACTTATAACACCAAGCAACACTGTGCAAGAAGCTACTTACCATTATCGAACGGCTCCGTAAGACGTCGAATAAACGACATTGGTTAAACAACGGATGTAACATAATAAAGCCACAAAGCAGCTATACTACGCTACCCACTATACACATAACTGCACACTATTTACCACCATTACTCAATTCCTAAACTGCTTGTAGCAAATACAAAGCGTCCAACAACATGGTAATGCGACGAAAGTAGGAAAATAATGTTCCTTTGTGCCAACGTCGGCATGGGAATAATCATCAAAATGAGGTGACCAAGGGGCTCTACGCATTGTGCTCGATAATGAAGACAAACAAAGTTATAAACAACAAAAAAATAAATGTAAAACTGACAGACAAGGTGATTTCACGACGATACGCTATATCCATCCTAAAATCGTGACGACTCAGCAAGCTCAAAAGTGTAAACAACGCCAAAGGCATGGCCATAACGAAGCATGAGAGGATGAAGGATGAGATGTATACCTCTACTTGCAATGTATAATCTTACAGTTGAGCTTAAACATGTCGTGACCGTCAACTTTTACGTGCCGGCTGCTACACTTTCTTTCTCTCAGTGAGCTGTTATGAATAACAAAATGGATGGTACGGTTCTGGTGATGATGTTCTTTATGTTCTCCTTGTTGGTGTCTCACAAAGAGAGATGATGAGAGAAGGTTGTGTTTTTTTTTGTTCAGATGCTTGGTCTTTGTTGGTGAATGATTTGTCTATTGGTGTTTTGCAAAGGGGTGTGATGAGAGTATGTGGTGTTTTTGCAAGAGAGTTATGGCTTTCTTATGTGTTGATTGCTTGGCTGTCATTGTTATTCATGCAAGAGAGAATGAATAAGAGAGTGTTGGTTTACTGCTTGGCTGTTGGTGTATTTTTCCTTGCGTGTTCGTGTTGCTGATACTTGGTGCTTTAACAAGGAGAAAAGGTCTCCTTTTATAGGAGAAACAGTTGGTTAATACCATGGAAGATCCAAAGGACCATTGCTTTGTCTTGAGAGGAAATAATTAGGGTTTGTGTGGAGTTATCGAGAAACAAGGCTAGATGAGAGTGACAGAAGCAAAGATACTTGGTGAGACCATGAAGAGTGAGTTGGTTCCTCCAAGGAAAACAACATAGGGTCGTACCTTTCTTAGCCTGCCTGCTGTGCCGTTCATAAAAAGAGTTTAATATTCATGGTTCTATTTTAAAGATAAGCTCAAGATATCCTTTCTTTTTTCTGAAACATATTTGCTCTATCCATGAAAAGGAAAGGAAGGGTCCCATCGTTTGACCTTTGGGTGCCTCAAAGAAAACGATCTTTTGAAAACTAGATGGTACCAAGCTATTTGTCCATTTGTAATCATGCTATGACTTGTCTTGCTTGTTGGGATAGCTTCATGGTAATGTCAGGACAACAATCATAAAGAGGGAAAGGAGTAGCGAATTTTCCGCATGAATTTAGTTCACTTTCTTTCCCATGAAAATGCTACACGACACTTTACTCATGTCCTACTAAAGAGAACCTTCTTTGGGCAATGTTTGGGATACCACTTGATGAGTCACGCCAAGCATATTATGCACTGGTGGCAAGTTGAAAATATGATGTAGCAACAATGATTAAAGGATGAATTTTCCAAGTGTGAAACAATATGCCAACATGCCAACTTTAGTGCACCATAACTTAATAACCATTCCATCAAATCTTAAGATTTTTGATCTTATGTAAAGTGGGCATTTGATAGTCCAATTTTCATGTGGAAAGTGTTTTGAGATAATGCTTGTAACAATGAGAAAAAGATCCATAAAATCAAGCGCATGAGTTGCTAAAAAAGTCTTAGAAAAATTTCTAAGTTATTGAGTTTTTACAATTTGAAGCACCTATCTTTGAAGCATCATATCTTGAGATTGGTTAATCCAAATGAGGATTTATACACATGCTTGAAAAGCTTGAAGAACAAGGAACAACTTTCATGTCCAAAGATTTTTTATTTGAAGCTTGGAACTAGGTGAAAATTTTAGTCAAAGTTGGATGAAAATTAAGGTGAAAATGACTAAAATTTCGCTAAGTCCCAAAGGTAACTTCTCTTCCAAGTCTAATAACTTAAAAACCATGCATTTTTTGAGAGAAGGTCCTCTAATACACTTTGAAGTTCATGGAAAGGGCTTCCATTTGGGCTTTGAGTCACTCAATTTGGATGTGTGGTTTGAAAGTTATGACCTTCCCAATTTTGCACAAGAAGTGAATTTTTCACACTTAGAAAGTTTCAAGGACCAATCATTGCCCTCTTTGCAAGAAACCTCTCAAAACTTTACTTCTCATGTCCTAACTCAACAATTAGATATGTCTTGATGGACTTAGTACTTGAATGCTTCATCTTGGATCAAAATCTCAAAAGTCAGAGCCTCTGTCAAAACCCTAATTTTCCTCAGAATACTGCTGGATGAATCCTGATGATCTTGCCTCTTTTTTCCTGTGCAAACCCTGGCTTTCATACCAAATAAACAAACTTGCAAAATGAAGTGGTTAGTTACCAATGTATAGATGATTGATCCCTACATGTAAGTACAAGATGTTATGACATCTAAGGGGTAAAATTTGGGGTACAACAGTTGCCCCTATTTAAATAGCTTTACCGGATGGCAAGAGGAAAGGAAATCCTCGAGGCATCAAGGTGAAAAGGTATTTAAATATAGCAAACCAAAAATTTTGCCCTTAGATGGAATGCAGATGCTAAGGATGAGCAACAAACATGCAGAATTCTAGTATGATGATATGATGTCATGCTAGTGCAAAGATGCAGACGAAACAGGACACTAGAGATAAAGAACACACCACCACAGGCAGGCATCACCGGGGAAGGATGGAGGTTAGTATCCCTGAGGAAAACTCACTGGGGATACAGGCTAACCAACAAAAGAGACTCACTAGGGAGACTCTGAGGAGATACTAGGGATAGAAAGGTAAAAGAGGGAAACCTTTACAGGTCCTTACTGGAGATAGGAGCCAGAAAGGTATTCTCCACTGAGGAAAGATCCAGGGAGATGGACGACAGGTTCATATGTGACCGGACGACACTGGGGAAATGAAATACATTCTTACTGGGCATGAAACCAGAAAGAAGACATGATCTCCACTGGGGATTAGTTTAAAAGAAAGGATAGATATCCTACAAGAGATTTCCTGGAGATTTCTTATATTCAAGAGTTCAAACGGGGTCTTCAAGAAAAGCCAGAAAAAAAACTCTCGCGCCAGATAATGAGAGATGACTGAACCTTTTAGCTGGGAATAAAGCTAATGAACCACTATGAGTTGAACTCCAATATGAGTTGGAAAGGACAACCAGTTTGGGGTTATAGTTTGGATACTAGCATGAGCTGGATTTGGACTACCAGTATGAGATGGATTTTGATTACCAGTATGAGCTGGATTTTGCTTACCAGTATGAGCTGGATTTTGATTACCAGTATGAGCTGGATTTTGATTACCAGTATGAGCTGGATTTTGATTACCAGTATGAGCTGGATTTTGATTACCAGTATATGCTGGATTTTGATTACCAGTATGAGCTGGATTTTGATTACCAGTATGAGCTGTATTTTGATTACCAGTATGAGCTGGATTTTGATTACCAGTATGAGCTGGATTTTGGGATACTAGTATGAGCTGGATTTTGGGTTCATATCTGACCTAGTTTCAAACTTTGGGTTCATATCTGACCTAGTTTCAAACTCCGGGTTCATATCTGACCTAGTTTCAAACTTCGGGTTCATATCTGACCTGAGGTTTAGGTTCATATCTGACCTATTTTCAAACAATGCCAGCAATTACTGGACTTTAAGTTCCATATGAGGAGATTAAGTATCAGATAGGTCAATACCGGGTTGCATAACTGAAGACTAGACTTCCTGGGGAATACCAGTTATGGTTGCAAAAAGGTTGGATAGATGGATAAGCTTCTCATAAGAGATTGCCACTTATCGTCATAGAAAAACAAGCTTCTTCAAGAGATTGATATTTGTTGTTGGGTATAAATTCCAAATAGGTGTTGATATCACAACACTGTTGGAGAATGAATTTTGTCTTCGACGAGGATCTGTAAAAGATTATTCCTGCGAGACACGGTGCAAAATAAATGCACGTTCAAACTAGGTTCAACAACCTAACCTGCCAGGGACCAAAGTTCAATTCTAGGAACAAGCCAGAAAGATACGGTCAAACAAGACTCCAACCATTGAGGAATGAGCTCAAATGGGGATTTATCTTATCCAATCATGGAAAAGATAACTAAACCAACCATCATCCACGAGAACCAATCTCTGTGGGGAATTCAGAAAGATGGGCACTTTATGCCTAGGGCTAACAACTATATTGGAGAGAATAGACAAACCCAGTCACTTGGGGAGATAAACACCAAAGTGGACCAAAACAGGTAAATACTAGAAAGAGAGCAAAAATGCTAAGATGCTATGCATATGAGTGCATGCATGTCATGCTTAGGCTTATGCTGACAAAACAGGCAAAAGGAAGCGAGACTGGAGATGAAATAAACATCTCGACAAGGATGCCCAACCAAACTCATCAGATTGGACCATTACTGGGGATGAACATGCAGAATTAGCAGCTCTGCTTCAAGGTTAAGACCTTCTCTTTGGCAAAAGTATTGTTCCACTTGGTATAGCATCACGACTTCACTTAAGATTGCCACCATGAGCTTCATTTCTTTACTGGATGAGGAAGATCCATGGAGATTTTCCAAGATTGACTGAAGCAGCAATTTATTGGGGAGCTGGCAAAAGATATCACAAGAATAGAGTCATTATGCGTCCTGACTTGCATGATGATCACCATAATGAACAACGGCTATTGCAACAGGTAATCTTCAAATCTTCTCTGACCCATATTACATGGTCTGTTGGGAGAAAATACCAAGAGGATTTTATAGAAGAATCGATATACAAAATGCTTTAATATCTTCAAACTCTTGGAGAGATTCATGGATCTCGGCATAACTGCCCCAGATTAACTACGCTTGCACAATAAGGTCTTTGAACTTGTTCTTCAGACTGTGGGAGTAACACCGGGGAAACAAACTTGTCCCATGCTAAGTATATGCCCCAGACTAACTGACCTTTGAGAGATTTGTCTAATCTCGAACTGACTACTTCTGATTAACTGGTCTGCGAGGATAAGTCATCAAAAGGATTTTACAGAAGAATTGGTATACCAGATGTTCCAATATCTTCAAACTCTTGAAGAGATTCATGGATCTTGACATATCTGCCCCAGTTTTACTGCATTTATACAAGAAGGTCCTTGAACTTGTTCTTCAGACTGGTTAATCCGTGAAGAATGTGCCCCAGACTAATTGACCTTTTAGAGATTTACCGAATCTCGACTTGATTATCCATGATTAACGGTGTTCGAGATACAAAGTCCTCAGACTGCGGCAGAAATGACTGGGGAACACACTTGCCCCTGTTGGTAGGTCATTGGAGTCTAAACTTGTCATAAGATAACCTCAAGAAGGCTTGCCCCAATATCCTGAATCTGAAGAGTTTATGCCCCTGATTTAGTAGCTCTTGAGATGCTAGATCTATGGAGAAGATGCCGAGACTCTGAAGTCTTGGCGAGCACCCTAGTAATAAAACCTCTTTAGGTTCTCTCTCCTTTAACAATAATCAGTTACCTCACTTTCCCATTCTAAGTAGAAGACTAGAAACAATCCTTAAGCTAACACTCTTTTAACCTTAACTAAATGGTTCCCGTTGAGTACAACGAACGTCAGGGGTGCTAAAACCTTCCTCTTGCGTAACCGACTCCTGAACTTAGACATTGTTGCGATGACCATATCTTATCCTTTCCTTTAAGGGTTTTATTCGATATTTTCCCTTTCCCTCTATGGAATAAATAAAGATCGGTGGCGACTCTGTTAAGTCCATCCCGCGGGCGTACGATTGCGCTTCGCGAGGTCGTTCTCATTTTTTTGAGGTACGACAGATGGCGACTCTGCTGGGGACTTTCCCATCCCTAAGTGAGTCAAGCCTAGTTTAGTTAGGTTTTCATATGTGTGTTTAGCTTTTGTTTGTTTCTCTTCCTTCTTTGATTATATGTTTTATTGCTCTTGCTTTATTGCTTTTTCATATATATCTCTGTATATTCATATGTGGGCTTTGGGGATTTAATATCTTGAATAAAGCTTTACACCCGAGTTTTGGAAAAAGCAGAGAGAAAACATAAGGTTAGATTTGGCAGTTAGTAGTGTTAGACTACGAGGGCAAGCTCCTTGTAGCAACTAACATGAAGGCTCCTCTAGAGTAGACCTGTTTGTAGATCTCGTTATAAAACAGCTAGCCTGTTGCATAACGCTGATTCATGAAGGGTCCATGACTCTAGGTCCCCATTTAGAACCAGTTTTATTTCGGTGGTTGCGTAATATTGGACTTCAAGGACATCTCCTTGCTCCAACCAATATGAAAACCCCAATCAGAATAGACCTTTTCGTCACTCTCGTTGTAAAATGGCTAGCCCATTGCATAACGTCGATACGACTAAGGTCCGTGAATCTGAAACCTTTACCAAAGAACCTAGAAGCTATCATGTGAGTGGGTTTAAGGGTTATTGTCATAGAACCGTCTTTTAAGAAGCCTATCTATTAGGGAGTTATGAGGTGTTTACCTTATCCCAAACCTTTCTGTGCATTCATGAGCATTTGCATATCATCATGACACTCATATGTTTTGTTTTCAGGGAGTCCTATTAACAAAGCAGTTTGTTTAGCACGAAAAGGTCGTAATGAGTTCAGACAGGAGGAAACCATTGCCACTCAAGGCAAAGATGCAAGATGTCACCAACATACTAAGGCTCTTTGAAAAGGTTCCTCCTTGCTTCAAAACTACAATGCAAGGAAGGTTTGGTCACATTTTAGATCTTCTCACAGTAGATGTCCAGATCCCAGCTATCACAACCTTAGCTCAGTTTTACAATCCTCCACTCCGAAGCTTCCTTTTCCAAGACTTCCAGTTGACTCATACCTTGGAGGAATATGACAGACTGTTAGGTTTCACAATGAAAGGAAGAATGAAATACAATCGAATTGGTCAAAATTCCGATGTGAAAGAGTTGGCTCTTGCACTACACATTTCCATATCCGATGCTGAAAGGAATTGGAAGAAGAAGGAAAATTTCTTTGGGTTTTGGAGAACTTTCATAGAAAATGAAGCAGAGAAATGGTTAATTGCACGTCACTGGGACGCATTGATAAACATATTAGCCCTCCTCATTTATGGGTTGGTATTATTCCCTAATCATGAAGGCTTCATTGACTCATCATCTATCAGTGTCTTTTGGGTCGTTTGGAAAGAAAAGCAAAATCTTGTTAATCCTCTCTTGGCAGATACTTTCCACACTTTGCACACTCGCCATGAAAAGAAGAGTGGGACTTTAACTTGCTGTCTTCCTTTACTTTACAACTGGCTCATTGCATGTGTACTCAAATCCAATGATCAGATAAGTAGGATGTCCACTGAAGGGTGGGTTAGATTCTTGGCATCTCTAATAAGCAACGATATTCCTTGGTGTTGTTACAAGCTCAACGTCCATGAAATTGTTATCAGCTGTGGGAGTTTCCAAAATGTGCCATTAATAGGTTCCAAGGGTTGCATTAACTACAATCCTATGTTAGCCTTGCGACAACTTGGACACCCGATGCATGGAAAGCCTAATGATGGAGAATTGGAAGAAATGGTTCTGAATGATATGGGAGCCAGTGATCCATCTCTACTCCGTAGGATTATCAGATCTTGGGAGAAGGTGTATACTAAAGGATCAAGGATATCAAAGGCAAGTGATGTTCCATATCAGCAGTGGGTTACCGAAAGAGTCAAAATTGTAAAGCTCCATTTCTCTGTAGAAAATCCTATTCCTCCAAGGTCTCCTCCACCCGAACCTGTGCCTGTTTCTCTCGAGGAAGTAGAAGAGCTAAGAGCCATGGTGGCTAGACTTGGGAAAGAAAATGAAGGTCTAAAGTCGCAGTTGAACAAAACGACTGGCGAGAACATGGTTCTCAAGAGGAAGTTTGATAAGAAACAAGAGTTGTTGGAAGAGAGTAATAAGAAAAGCAAGGCAGAGGAAGATCTTAAAGAGCGAGTCCTAGAGTGCTTGGACCAAGCCAATGGTGTTTAGAATCTCTTCACGAGCGATTAGAGGAAGCTAAGAGGAATGGACAAGAATGGAAGCATTGGTGGAATTTAGCCACCAAACAGAAGAAAGAGGTAAGAGTAAAGCTTGAAGCCCAAATCAAAGAATTGAAAGAGCTCCTAAGGAAATCTAAAGAGGAATTAGAACACGAGCGCCGCCAAGGATGGCAAGCAAGGAACGTCTCTGGAATCAGTGTAGAAGCATGGCAGGAGAAGTGTGATGAGTTGGCCACTAACAAGGGGTTGGTGGAACACTGGAAAACCCAACATCAGACCTTGAAGAGTCAGAGCGTGGGATGGGTGAATGAAAAAAAGCAATAAGATAAAGTTTTAAAGAATTATGAGGAGACCATTAAGTTCCTTGAACCTTCTGCCACCATGTATCGTGACAAATTTGCAAGCTTGATAAGGTTTTGTAATGAGATAGCCAAGGACTTACCTTTAAGGCTAGAGAAGGCTGTGGAAAATGTTGATGAAGACACTCCTTCTTCTATCAGTTACTTCATTCAGCTCATCAAAAGGATGATGAAGAGGTTTAATATTGAATTGAAAGAGCTTCAAGAGCGCGAAACAAAGAAGACTTTTTTATTATGGTTTTTGTATTTTGAGACTCAGTATTGTTGTACTTGGGCGACTCAAATCATTATCCACTTGTACTATGTACTTTTGATTTCATTTGAATGAATGAGCATTTTGGTTCTAAATTTGTGTTGATTTTAATTACGCGCGAATTTGTGCTAAACAACTAAAAGTTTAAAAAGGACTCTCTGAAAATAAGCATCATAAGCATTACATCCATACATAAGTCATCCCATTTACATTGCATTTTGTTTCTCAGCCTTGAGTCTCATCTTTTTTTTCCTTTATCACTCGTCGGATACCCAACATCCACTCATGACCAATGGAAACAATGAATGAAATTCTGAAGAACCAGGAAAAGTTGAAAGAGGAGGTCAGAACCCTCAAATGCCAGATGAGTTGGGTTTTAGAAACTTTGCAAGCTCTAATGAAAAAGGAGAATCACATTCACCCTATCATGCCAACATTCAATGATCAAGCTTCTGTTTATTAGCCAGTTCCTCAACCACCAATCTATCAACGAGCTCCCAACGCTCCTGCTTATCCACAACGGACTCAAGCTTCTCGTCAGAACGTTCCAGGTAAAAGACAAGGTGGTAGGCCTCCGTTTCCCATTATTCCTATGACGTATACAACGTTGTATCCTTCTTTGGTGCAACAGGGATTAATAACTACAAGATCATCAGGCCCACCTCCTGATCCGCTTCCACCTTCTTACAATCCCAATGCTCATTGTGCATTCCATGAAGGTGCACCAGGCCATGATTTAGAAGGTTGTTTTTGCTTTGAAGCACATTGTGAGGGATTTAGTGGAGAAAAATATTTTATCTTTCGATGAATCTCGTTCTAGTATCAAGAACAATCCTTTGCCATCTCCTGAGGATCTCCTGTGCCCAGGATTTGTTTTTAAGGAAACCTTATGCCAGTCAACCGTTGGTCTTGTTCCTACACCCGAATGTAACCGTCATCAGGTGTCTACCAAAAGGGCGTCCCAGCCTCCAACGGTTGTCTCTCCTTGAGGTTCCCAAAATCAAAACAAGTTGAAGTACTCTGTCAAAAGAGGAAAAGTTAACCCCCAGCCCATTCCGGTACCATTGAGCAAACTCTTCCCACTATTGATGCAGAACAAGTTGGTAACTCCCCGACTTCTAAAACCTGTGCCAGGACCTTGGCACAATCCTAACCTGAATTGTGAATTCCACAAGGGAGTCGAAGGGCATGACTTGGATGGTTGTCGAGCCTTAGAATATATTGTGCAAGGACTGATCTATGACAATGAACTAATCCTTGAAGAAGATCACCCGAAGATTGAATGCCAATTCCATACTGGGACAATGGGGCACATCATTGAAGAGTGCAAAGAATTCGAAGCGAAACTGCTAAGTCTGCTAAAGCTGCTGAAACCTCAAGAGGGCGGGTCAGATGCCAATGCCCCAACTCCCAAAGCAGAAGACAAAGGACTTGTAAGGCCTCTTAAGGTTCTATATCACAAGGAGCGAGTGATCAATGATGGAGGTGTTCCCCCGTCTGGGCCCGGAAACTGAAGTCTTTTAAAATCAATTCGCCGAAGCTGGCTGTATTTTATTCATTTCAGTTTTTTTCAATTGTATTTCTTTTGCGTTGAATTTGTGTTTGCTTATAAGCTTTGTTGTACTTTCAAATTGGCAGCATTAATGAAATGTTTATGCATCTTTTGATTAAATCCATTCATTTCACTCATTTACTGTTATTTTCATAAAAGCAGAAAAATATATCTTGTTCCACTCCCTTTATCAAACTGTTTGTTTAAGCAAAGATTGGGGAGGATGATGAAAATTTTATCCATAATTGCTGTGATATGCTTTCGATTAAACCTTTCCAAGGATGTAAGACATTGTTTCAATTCCCAAACACTGGAGAAATAAGGAAGATAATCCCTCGTTAACCCTTCGAGCCTAAAAGTAGGAGTTTTCTTTCCTTACACCAAAGAACCCTTAAAATCTCAACCTTGGGGTGGGTAGTTCTCAGTTTGACTTGGTTACGCATTCAAATACAAGTGCTTCATGCAAGACACCAGTCAACTCTCTCCAGTCAAGTGAATAAATGTTGTACCAGTTGTTCCCGAAGCGATAAATAAGGAAGGATCATTGAGAAATCCTTAATCGAAGGATGAGCCGAGTCCCTTTCAAGGCAAAAGCCAAGAAACATGGGAAGCCCAAAACTTCGCCTTATACAAGAAGGTTCGTACAACTATCAAGACAAAGCAGAATCTCATAAGTCTCAAAACCTCAATGAAGACAAGAAGAGATCTCAAAACCTTAGCAATAAAGGATAACCAAATTCTGCAAGGGAGTAATGACTACCAAAAATGTCTGAATCATCGTCAACTATCAACAATTCATTCTTAACCTAGAGGAACCTGAATGTATAACTTAAGTTAACTGAGTGTAGGATTGGAGTTCATCACGAAGATTGGGAGGGACAAATAAACTTTGAGCCTTTATCCTTTGTTTCATAAAACCGTGAACCAGGCCACGTTACAACTCTTAAAAGACCTAATTGAGGTAAGGTTGTTTTGAAAAGCATACTACAACGAGGATGATTAACCTGACTCCTAATGATCTTTGCTAAATTGCGTGTGTTGATCATTTCATCTGTCATTCTGTAAATGACTAGACCCACTTTGTTTTTTATTTAATCATTCCACCGTGTGTGTTTCATCAATAAATTTTGTTTTCAAAAACTTGCATGAATTTTGCATTGAAATTGCCAATTTTTAATGAACAATACTTGTTTGCAAGATAATTCAATATCAAAGGAATCCCAACAGATGCAACCAGCTAGGGATTTTGACTTGATAAAGAAAGCTCAGTCAGGGCCAATCAAGCCGAGGGATTTGCCAATCCACCATTCCAAGAGCTATTGAATCAGGGGCAGAACTCTTCAAGTTCAGAATACCGGAGCAAGTCTTCTTAAGGTCATCTTATGACAAGTTTGGACTCCAGTGACCCATCAGTAGGGGCAAGGTTGTTCCCCAGTCGTTTCCAATACAGCCTAAAGGACTTTGTATTATGAATACAGTTGAGTTGGAGCTGTTACGTCGAGATTCATCTCTCTTCAAAAGTTTGAAGTATTGAAGTATCTGGTATGATAATCCTTCTGTAAAATCCTTTTGATGACTTATCCTTGCAGACCAGTTAATCAGAAGCAGTCAGGTCGAGATTCGGTAAACCTCTAAAAGGCCAATCAGTCAGGGGCATCTCTTTCATAGATCAGTCAGTCTGAAGAGCAAGTTCAAAGAATTTGTCATGCAAACGCTGTTAATCTGGGGCAGTTACGCAGAGATTCATGAATCTAAGAGTTTAAAGATATCGAGGCATTTCGTACGCCGATTCTTCTGTAAAATCCTCTTGATATTTTCTCCCAACATACCATGTAATATGGGGCAGAGAAGATTTGAAGATTACCTATTGCAAGAATTGTTGTTTATTATGGTGATCGTCATACAAGTTAGGATGCAGAATTACCCTGTTCTTGTGATATCCTTTGCCAGCTTCCCAGTAAATTGTTACTTCGGTCGAGCTTGGCCGATCTCCATGGATCTTCCTCCTCCAGTAAGGAAATCAAGCTCAGGATGGCAATCCTAGTGAAGTCATGATGCTATACCTCTAGTGGAATACTCTTCTCCCAGTGAAGTAGATCTGATGATCCTACTTATTCATCCCCAGTAATGGTCCAATCTGATGAGTTTGGTTGGGTATCCTTGTCGAGATGTTTATTTCATCTCCAGTCTCGCTTCCTTTTTTCTGTTTTGTCAGCATAAGCATAAGCACGACATTTGCACCCATATGCATAACATCTTAGCATTTTGCTATCCCTTTCTGGTGTTTACTTGTCTTTGATTCACTTTGGCGTTTATCTCCCCAAGTGACTGGGTTTGTCTATTCACTCCAATAGAAAGTCAGCCCTAGGCATAAAGTGCCCATCTTTTATGAATTCCCCACAGAGTTTGATTCTCGTGGATGATGGTTGGTTCAGTTATCTTTTCCACATTTGGATAAGATAAATATCCATTTGAGTTCATTCCTCAATTGGAGTATTGTTTGACCGTTTCTTTCTAGCTTGTTCCTGGATTGAACTTTGGTCCCTGGCAGGTGTGGTTTTCAAACCTATCTTTGAACGCGCATTTATTTTGCACTGTGTCTCGCAGGAACAGTCGTTTACAGATCCTTATTGAAGACAATTATTCCTCCAGCAGTGTTGTAATATCAACATCTCTTTGGAATTTATACCTAACAACAAGTAGCAATCTCTTGAAGAAGCTTGTTTTTCTATGGCGATAAGTGGCAGTCTCTTATGAGAAGCTTATCTATCTCTGGTACTAACCGACCTTTTTGCAACCATAATTGGTATTCCCCAGGAAGTCTAGCCTGCAACCCCGATACCAATCTATCTGATACTCAATCACCTCATTTGGATACATAAAGTCCAGTAACCGCTGGCATTGTTTTATATCAGGTTATCGTGAACCTAAACTTCAGGTTATCGTGAACTTGTTGTTTGAAATCAGGTTATCGCGAACCTAAACTTCAGATTATCGTGAATCTGTTGTCTGTATCAGGTTATCGTGAACCTTAACCTCTGGTTATCGTGAGCTAGTTGTTTGAAATCAGGTTATCGTGAACCTAAACTTCGGGTTAATGTGAACCCGTTGTTTGAAATCAGGTTATCATGAACCTAAACTTCATATTATCGTGAATCTGTTGTTTGTATCAGGTTATCGTGAACCTAAACCTCTGGTTATCGTGAGCCAGTTGTTTGAAATCAAGTTATCGTGAACCTAAACTTCAGGTTATCGTGAACCCGTTGTTTGAAATCAGGTTATCGTGAACCTAAACCTCTGGTTATCGTGAGCCAGTTGTTTGAAATCAGGTTATCGTGAACCTAAACTTCGGGTTATCGTGAACCCGTTATTTGAAATCAGGTTATCGTGAACCTAAACTTCAGATTATCGTGAATCTGTTGTTTGTATCAAGTTATCGTGAACCTAAACCTCTGGTTATCGTGAGCCAGTTGTTTGAAATCAGGTTATCGTGAACCTAAACTTCAGATTATCGCGAATCTGTTGTTTGTATCAGGTTATCGTGAACCTAAACCTCTGGTTATCGTGAGCCAGTTGTTTGAAATCAGGTTATCGTGAACCTAAAATTTGGGTTATCGTGTACCCGTTGTTTGAAATCAGGTTATCGTGAACCTAAACCTCTAGTTAGCGTGAGCCAGTTGTTTGAAATCAGGTTATCGTGAACCTAAACCTCTAGTTATCGTGAGCCAGTTGTTTGAAATCAGGTTATCGTGAACCTAAACCTCTAGTTATCGTGAGCCAGTTGTTTGTATTAGGTTATCGTGAACCTAAACCTCTGGTTATCGTGAGCCAGTTGTTTGTATCAGGTTATCGTGAACCTAAACCTCTGGTTATCATGAGCCAGTTGTTTATATCAGGTTATCGTGAACCTAAACCTCAGGTTATCGTGAACCTAAACCTCTGGTTATCGTGAACCAGTTGTTTGAAATCAGGTTATCGTGAACCTAAACCAAAAAGTAAAATCCAACTCATACTGTTTTCCCTCATGAAACAAATCATATTGTTATCTCAACCAACTCAAATTGGTATCTTATCCAACTCATATTGGTGTATACTGACATGTCACTTCTGAGTCCAATCCTTGTTGGTACTTTAATCTGGTTCCCAGTAGAAGTTCAGTCCTCATCAGTATCTCTTGACATATCACTTCTGAGTCCAATCCTTGTTGGCACTTTAATCTGGTTCCCAGCAGAAGTTCGGTCATTATCTCTTTGAAAGTCCTTGTGATTGATCATCATTTGGCACACGCAGAACTTGTCTCTGTCTTTTCTGGTTTATCTTGAAGATCCCGTTTGAACTCTTCAGTATAAGAAATCCCCAGAAAATCTTATGTTGGATGTTTATCCTTTTATTTCAAATTGATCCTCCACTGGAGATCATGTCTTCTTTCTGGTTTCATGCCCAGTAAGAGTGCGTCTTATTTCCCTAGTGTCGTCCGGTCACATATGAGCTTGTCGTCCATCTCCCTGGATCTTTCCCCAGTGGAGAACACCTCTCTGGCTCCTATCTCCAGTGAGGATCTGTAGAGTTTCCCCTTTATTTTTCCATCCACAGTGTTGCCTCAGAGTCTCCCCAGTGAATCTTGTTATTTTTCAGTCAGCCTGTATCCCCTTTGAGTTTTCATCGTGGATACTAATCTTCATCCTTCCCTAGTGTAAGCTCATATGTTGTTGTTTGCTCTTTACCTTTAGTGTCTTGTTTGTCTGCATCTTTGCACTATCATGACATCATATCATCATATTAGAAGTTCATGGCATGTCAGTATCTGCATGTCTGTTGCCTGTCCTTAGCATTTGCATTCCATCTAAGGGCAAAATTTTCGGTTTGCTATATTTAAATTCCTTTTCACCTTGATGCCCCGAGGATTCCTAGTCCTTGTGCCATCTGGTGAAGCTATTTAAATAGGGGCAACTGTTGTACCCCAAATTTTGACCCCTTAGATGTCATAAGCATTGTTTAAACTTTTAGGTCAATCTTGTTTGCATCACTAACTAGTTAAGCAGGCTTTGTGGCTTTATTTTTGTGGAAGAGATCTCAGTCAGAAGATTTTGGACACTGGTCAATCAAGACGTTGGATGAGTCATTAACCAAATTTTGTTCATCGTTTGTTAGTTAATTGAAGTAAAAGTCTTTCCTCTTCAAGAAATTCAAGTTTCTTTTGGCCATTTTCTCAAGACCTTTAGAGTTGGATTTAAGATTTTTGTGGAGTTTTGTATATGGATTCCAAAGAAAATAATAAGATTAACATAGTTAATTTCCTGAATTTTGTTTTAAGCTTATCATGGGATTTTGGATGGAATTTGAGGTTTTAATGTTCATGTGGGGTATGGAGCACAAGTTATTAAGCTCATTTCTTTTAGTTTGTTTCCCAACTGTTGGGTCATTATTTCAAGAGGAAGTTGTAGACATTCCCGTACAATGTTGTGAAGCTAAGTTGATGTGGGGACATGTGAGAATTATCCATCATTAAGACAATATGAAGAAATGTTGCAAGTGCATTTTATTGTCAAAATATTTCAATACGAGAAGTTGTACTACTAGAGTTTCCAAAACATTGCCTCATACAAAGAAGTGTATCACAAGTTACAAGATTCAAATTAAGAAAAATTAAGTCAACTGTTGCTAGCTTCATATAGGTCTACATGAAAGAGACAATACACAACAATTTGCCTAAAATACTCATGATGCATAAACTATTTTGTTTGACACAATGAACTTCCAAGTATGTGCTTCAAGCTGCATCCCAAGTACAGCCTGCTGTCCTTCAAAACCGTGCAGACCCGACTCATTAACCAAGAATGCATCACCTGTCCTTGTTTTGATAGCACCTAGACCACACCTTTGACCATCCAAAACCTGCCATGAAAAAGATCAACATCAACAAGGATATTTCAAAAATAAAAACAGAGCTTTGACTACCAAAACATCAAAACCACACCTGCAACACTCCGCCCCAAGTTTGCACTAAAAAACCCACCTGCAAAACCCTGCGAAATTAAAAGGAAGAACTGCATCTATAGAGTAATAACATGCTGAAATCTGTGCGCATACACAGTGGCCAGAAACACTCTGCACTCCCAGCCATATACTCTACATCAAACCTGAGTTAATTTCCACCAAATAACCAATTTCAAATCCAAAAATCCATTCCAAAATTCATCACACACCAGATTTCAATTCGCACATCACAGACCAAATTTCAAGTCACACACAAACAATCAAAACCATGTCAAACTTCATCACAAAATCAAAATTCACAATGTGTTCCTAAGAATTACAAGGTTTATAGCAAAGAATGATTCAGAGCAGCAAGGTGCAGTATTATTCAGAAAAACAGCAGGGTTCAGAAATCATAAAAAGGGAAAGAAAGTAAATAGCAGTTCCCTGTGCAAAAAGGCAGTGACATGAATAAGGGAAATCTCAGCAATTTCAGAACAGAGAAATCAACACAGTGGATAAGCAATGGTGCAGAGTTCATAAATAAGGAGATTCTCAGCATAGCAGAATGGATCCAGAAAAGCATCAATAAACAATTTGGAAAATAAACAATTGAGCACAGCAGTCAAGATTAGGGTTCAAAGTTTGAATTCCACTCAAAAGGGAGAGGGGTCTGAGCTATAAAAGAGAAAGAAAGTTTTGAAGAGAGGGGGGAAGAAAATTAACGACAAAAAAGGGTTCTGGTTTTCTAACAATTTTCCAAGTGTTTTCATCCCTAAACCTAATCAGAAAAAGCTCCCTTATCTCAAGTTTCTTTAAAGCTTCACATCAGAGCTCTAAAAACTTGGCGCTAAACCCCATTTTGCACAGAAGAAGGGAAGTTCAAGAAAGCGAAAAAGAACGTTGGAACAGGTTACCTGAGGATCTTCAGAAGCTTGTCTGGAAAACTCTTCAAGAGGTATTATCTAATCGCGCCTCCCTTTAAAAATCAGACTCTGTTGGCTTGAATCTTGCACCATTTGCTAACTTCTGAACACAATAGTTTTTTCTTTTGGGTTGTTTAGTCCATTTCCTTTGAGCTTTAAGGTTAGGGTTTCATTTGGGAATGGTTACGATTCGGGGTCTTGGTTAGGATTTTGAAAAATTAGGTTTTGGATTTCGAATGAGGAGGGAAATTTGAGGAGGGTTGTTATACAAAGTTTCTGGTTTGGCTATTGATTCGCTGGAGAAGACGGCGGTTTCCACCGCGCCTCATCTTCTCCGCTGGCCTTTTGTGAGCTTTTCTGGACAGGGTTATAAAGTTGAGAGAGAAAGAGCAGGGAGAGAGTAATGATAAGAATAGAATGAAACGATTTCCTTCTTTTTTTTGCTACTTTAAAATCCCTACATGTTTTCATGTTTGATTTGGATGGCATTCTCAGGCGGTGACATGTGTCATCGTCGCCTCTGTCTGATGCCCATCATGTGGTCATTTTATCGATCTGGTGTGCAAATACATTTGAGACACACCATGGACCCCTGTTGTTGGGTGCACTGATTCGTTAAAGTAGGAGATCCAATGTCCCCTGGAGCTAGGGCACACGGTGAGTCTCGTTAGGCTTCCACCCATGTGATCACAACGTTTTAATCCTTGGGACTGACTTGGTTTTGTTATCAGCACCCCCCATCAGAAGGCCCACGTGTGCCTAACAGCTGACTTCTGGTTCATTTCAAAGTTACTAATACACCTCCCTGGTTTTATTTGTTTCAAACATTTTGTTTTCTTTTTTTCAACTTCACTTATTTAAAAAATATTTTCTTTTACTTAAAAATCCCAAAAAATCCATAATTACTTTTTAAAGGCTTAATTAAATTTTCCATAATTTTTATTTTTCACTTTTATTTTATTTTCACATTAATTCCTAAATTTACAAAAACATAAGTAACTTTTCATTAAGCCTTGAACTTCTTTTGAAATATCACTTGATCCTCGAGAGCTTTTGTGAGAGTTCTTGTTACATGAGAGAATTTGTTTGAGAGTTGTTCCTTGACCTTGGACATGGTCATTTTATTAAGGTGTTAACTTCAAAACCAATTTCAAAACTTCTCTCGATTAATACTAAGCCGATTAAAGCCTTATCAAGGACTTTTCTAAATAAAATACAAAAGAAAAGGACTGTTGGAATCTAGCATTTTAGCACAATCCTCGAATGATTAGTCCTAAGCCTTGCGCATTGGGGTTGCTATTCATTATCCTCTTTTGTCTTAAAAACAATCTTAATCATAACTTGGATGAATAAGAGCCGTCAAGATCTAGCATCTTGGCACAACTCTTCGAACAATTGATTTTCATCAAGTGTTCATTATCCATCAAATATTTTTCATTATCAACTTGAATGAATAAGAGCCGTTAGAGTCTAGCACTCTAGCGTAACTCTTTGAACATTTGATCAAATGACTGCCATTTACCTAACATACCTCAACCAATAATCTGTAGTAATCAGAACTACGGATGCTCTGATTTCTCATTCTTCAATGAGAATACGTAGGCATAAGAATCATAATTCTTGGAGAGCCACCTTTCACTTTTTTCCCCTTCCATCTTTTGCCACCTCTTACCTTTGTCAATCGTCATCTCAAGAATACTTCCTTCTTTAAGGATAATAATACTTTAAAGTACATCAAATCTTTTTTCGAAATAGACTTGAAAGAAAAGGATTGTTAGAATCTTGCATTCTAGCATAACCCTTTGAAAGATTGGTCTCAAGTTCTTGCACATTGAGGTAGCCAATCAGTTCTTTCTTTCATCCTTAAAACACTTAATAACAATTTGGACTAAGAGATGTTAGAGTCTGGCACTTTAGCACAACTCTTTGAACCATTGATCTTTATCAATGTTCGTTGTCCAACAAACAATTTTCTCAAACTAATCTTGAATGATAGAGAGTGTTAGAGTTTAACACTTTAGCATAAACTCTTTGATCATTTGATGATCATCATTCTCGAAATATATCCAATCACATTCAAAACTCCATTTTTATGGACAAATTTTGATTCTCATCAAGGAACCAAAAACATCTTCAATCCCGTCACAACTTAGAGTTAGAGAATTCTTTAACTCCATGTGAGTATCATGATCATGAATACTCATTCCCCTTGGAACTTTGACCATAGTCAATGGTTCCTCACCTGTAGTTAGCTGAACTACGATTGCTCTGATTCCATCCTCCTAAGGATACGTAGGCACGAGACTCTGAAGTCTTGGTGAACACCCTAGTAATAAAACCTCTTTAGGTTCTCTCTCCTTTAACAATAATCAGTTACCCCACTTTCCCATTCTAAGTAGAAGACTAGAAACAATCCTTAAGCTAACATTCTTTTAACCTTAACTAAACGGTTCCCGTTGAGTACAACGGACGTCAGGGGTGCTAAAAACCTTCAACTTGCGTAATCGACTCCCGAACTCAAACATTGGTTGCGATGACCATATCCTATCCTTTCCTTTAAGGGTTTTATTCGATATTTTCCCTTTCCCTCTATGGAATAAATAAAGATCGGTGGCGACTCTGTTAAGTCCATCCCGCGGGCGTGCGATTGCGCTTCGCGAGGTCGTTCTCATTTTTTCGAGGTACGACAGGTACAAACAAAACCTAATGGAATAAACTTAAACAACTCTCTCACATTCTAAAGCACTCCAAGGCAAACTCTCAAAAAGGCTCTCAAGACAAGGTTGATCTTAAAAAAAAGTACAAGATTAAATATAAGGTTAATGAATATTTTTGGAATTTTTAGAAATAAATATGGGAATGAAATAAATAAAGTTTATAGAAAATTAAATTAAATGTTAAAAAAAGTATTTTTTGAATTTTTCTAGAATTTGGATGAAAGAAAATATTTTTAATAATTAGAATGAGACGCAAAGAAAAAGAGAAAAATAAGAGAAATAATTAAGAATAAAACTGTGGGGGTGCAGTAGAACTTTTTGGATGAATTGGAAATTCAAAGTTACGCGCATGGGCCTGGTTTATGGGGTGCAAATAGCGAAATTGGGAAGCCCATAGTCAAAAAGAAAAAGAAACAAATTTAGGCAAGGGAAATGACGTGAGGCTACATACACGCCTGTAACAAAATCAATCGGTCATCCAAAATTAATTCGCTACATGACAAAAACTCCTCTAACCTATGCCATGCCGCCACCTACCCTTCTTCTTCATACAGCATGAAGAAAACTCGACAATCATCGTGGGAATCGGAGAGAACCAGTGACCATGCTCTACTCTTATTCAACTAATTGCAACCTTAAAACTTAACCAAAATTTATAAAATAAAGCACCATTCCATAGTGCACATTTAGTAGAACAACAATAGACTCTCATTAACCTAAGACAAATACTCACATAAGAGTAGAAATAGGCGTGAAGTCAAGGGCCTGAGCTGAAACACAAACCATGCTATTGCTAAAGTATCAACCAAAAGTTCAAGCTGTTAATCTTAACTGCTGCAAATGTAACCTGTGAACAAGGCATGACTCGTATTCTAGATTGCGAGCTAAACATCAATCGAATCGAAACTGAAATAACTTAAACATTAAACGCGAGATCCCGTATCAAAGTAAAGTAGGACCAAAACTTAGAACACCAAGCAACACTCTACAAGAAGCTACTTACCATTATCGAACGACTCCGTAAGACGTCGAATAACCGATATTGGTTAAACAACGACTGTAACGCGCAAAAGGGGATGGACCAGCAATAGGTCAACCAGTCCCCAGCAGAGTCCCCAGCTGTCGCTCCCGAGGATTTGCATCCACGGTACAAACGCGAAAGTGGCGCGGAAAAACAGAGTCGCCAGCAATGTGTATTTATCCCAAGAGAGGGAAAGGAAACACTGCGTAAACCTAAAGGAAGGGAAAGGCATGGTCTCGCGACCAAGAGAAATGGGTAAGGGAGTCGGTTACGCGAAGGGAAGGTGTTAGCGCCCAACACGTCCATCGTACTCGATGGGATCCACGCTTGTTGTCTCGATCAAAGGGTGTCGTCGTCTGAAGCTCCACAGCCACTGGACCGGAGAAGGAACGAGAACGAAAAAAAAATGAAGAAACGAGGGAGAAAAGAAAAAGAAGTGACTTGATAGGACATCGTTCGTCCTACGCCTACGTATTCCCTCGTGCAATGGGAAAGTCAGAGTCAACGTAGTTTGGACACGAACTAAGAGGGAAGGTTGCTCGCCAAGACATCGCCGTCTTGTGCCTAAGTATCCTCAATCGGACGAGAAAGAGGAAATCAGAGCAGTCGTAGTTCGACCTACGGGTCGGTTAGTGAGGTTTCGATTGACAAGTCTCGGTCACACTGAGGCGAGAGCCAAAAAGGGAAGTTAGTTGTTAGTGTGCTCGCCAAGGATATGAATCCTCGTGCCTACGTATCCTCAATCTATCCAGAGAGAGGAAGTCAGAGCGTTCGTAGTTCATGGAACTACGGGAAAACGAGATCTCGATCACACTGAGGCGAGAGAAAAGGGGGAGACACACGGAAGGTCTAAGGGAACTGAATCCTATATGTTATCATGCAAAGTGGCCCTAAGGTCAGGATTAGAAGGAATATCTACCTAATGTTGTCATGCTTGGATTGAGAGCCTAATGTCTATCCTACTCCAAGCTTAATCAAAAATTAAGTCGGACTAGGAGCCTTAAGGGAGCAAGCGAATACAGAGGTAATCAACAAGTAAACATCAGACAGCTCAATCACAAAGAGAAAATCACACAAGAGGCAAGTCAAGTATTTAGTCAAAAATCAAGATCAACAATTAATCAAGAATATCCAAGTTAAAAATTAAAATGCTAATTAAAATCAAGATTAAAGGTTAGTCAATAATTAAACTAAAATTAATATCTAATCCTAGTGTTAATTCTCATTAAATCATAATTAAAAATTATCCTAAATTAATTCAAAATTAAACTTCTAGTTCTAAGTCAAGATTAAATTCTAATTCAATAAAATTAAAATCTAAACTAAAATTAAATCTAAAATTAATCTCCTAAAAAACTACTACTAAATCAAGATTAATATCTAAAATCTAATTAAGAACAATTAACCAAAATTAAAAGTCAATAAAAAGAGAAACAAGATTAATTCTAATAAAATAAATTATAAACTAATTCTACCAATTAGAATCCAAATAATTAGCTAAAACAATCATCAAAACAATTTTAAATAAAAAAACTAAGAATAAGGGTGCAGAATTGAATATGAGGGTGTGAACATGAAATCTGGGTGTATGGGCTTGGCAGTTAAGGCCCACGAACCTTTCTCAGCCAGGAGGGGGCCGCGAGAGAAACTAGGGGGTGCGGTTGGAACTCGTATGGGCTATGAGGCCCAAACCCTTATGAAGCCAACAGGGGGTGTGAGAGTGTAGAACGGGGTGTGAAAAACTGAAAAGAAAATGGGCCCGAAACACGCGGTGCAGTTCACTGTCAATAACCTAAAAATCTAAACACCATTTCAGCCGCCTCCTTCATCTTCACTCTCTCGTCTCCTCCTTTTTGTGCTACACTCAACTTCTTTCGTGGCCTTCTTCTTTAAATCTCGCTGCCACAGAAAAACTCATTCTCACTAAACCACACCCGAAAATAACTTCGCGCCGGAAATAAGAACCACTCTGTGCTGGAATCCTTCACCATCACCATCCCCGTCAAATCGCCGACATCATCACCTTCTTTTCTCAACCCACGTCAATCCCTCTGTTATTTTTTCGTATCTCCCTCTCCGTCCGAATCACCACCGTTAATGGCTTCCTCGCCGTCTTCTACTCACTACGCACCACCGGCCTCACTCTCAGTACTTCGTCTCCAACGAAACAACGCCGTTAAACACTCACGACCTCACCTTTCTCTCTTAGTCAAACTTGTTCAAAACAACGTCTAGAAAATAACACACGTGATGAAAATTACAAGCCTCAAATCATAAAATAGAAACAGCAAACAAGATCACGCATCAAAGTTTGAGACGACGTACCTATCGGAGTCGCTCCGATGGCCCTTCGAAGACTACACCAGATTCCACGGCTCAGGTATGCTTGTTTTTCCTTTCAACGTGTTCGTCAATTCGTTCCTCAATCTCTCTGTTTCACGGTTTCGATGATCTTTTCACTTCATCTCCTTTTCTGCTCTGGTTCTGTTTTGGTGTGTGTCTGGATTTGGGTGGTTTGAATGGTGGTTGTTGCGGTTAGGTTTGAAAGAAGGTTGAGTATTGTTTGAAGGTGAAGGGTGTTGGAGGAATTGAGTGAGAATATTGAAAAATGAATTGAAGGAGTTTAAAGGTGGAGTTGTTGAAAGGAGGATTCATGGTTCTGTGGTGTAGTTTCGATGAAGATGAGTCATTGTTTGGTTTTATGAGTCGTTTATGTAGGTTTGTTTTGAAGAGGTTATGTGCTGTTGTTGTAGAAGGAAATATTGAGATATTTGTGGTTTTGAAAACAGAGAGAAATTGGTGAGGTTCTGTGTGGTCGTACGTTGTGTTTTGGGTAGCAGGTTTTTGAATTTGTGTCTGGTTGCTAAAAGTTGTTGTTATACAGAGTGTACAGAAGTTTTTGGATGGTGCAGGTTCGTTTTGCAATTGTACGTACATGAGCTGGAAAATTTTCCATTTGTGGGGTCACGTTTGGGTGTATTTGCTGCGTGAAAAATTGAATTGGTTTTGTGTGTGAAGGCATGCTGAACGTTGTTTTTGTTGTCCTTTGTACAAGTACCGCTTTCTGTGCAGATTGGTGGCATTCGCGCGGTTTGAAGGCATGGTAGTACGTTGAGAGTTTTGTGTGGTAGCAAGTTTTGTTGGGTGGTACAAGAGTGTGGGGTCACTTTGAAACTTTGATACCATTTGGGTAATTGGAGTGATGGCCGTATGCCTTCTACTTGAATGAACTTGGGATTTCTTTTTTACATGGCCTTTATGGACTCTACATTATTGGGCTTTTTGTTATGAAGTGAGAATATTTACAATAATGTTTTCAAAAAAATGAATAAATAAATGTGTTCTTAAAAAATGGGTAATTAGATGAATTGGGTAAAGAAAAATGGTTTGGAATTGAATGATGAATTTAGAAGATGGATTTGGACGGGAAAATTTGTAGTGGATATGGATATTGAGTTTGAAATTAGAAAAAAATAGAAATGAATAATTGGTTCAAAATGGATAAAGAAAAATGGTTAAAAGAATAAATGGATATAATTTATGAATGTGAAATTGGTTAGAAAAATGGATAATGGAAGAAAATGGACTAAAATGGGTTATGGATTTATACATGGACAACAATCCCAAACTCTTCACAAAATCAAAACAACCATCAATTAAAACTTTTAATCACCACTGAAATCCACCAATGCATCCAACTGAATAACAACCGATTTTGACTTGAAGACATATTTCTGAATCCCTGATCTTCTGAACCAAACCTCATATGAACCACCGCTTGATGACCTGATGAATTCCACACACAACAATTTGACCTTGAATACACGCTGCCTGAGAAATGGCCACTGATGCGGGTAACTTGCACTTGAAGCAAAACTCCTGATGATTTGACCAATATGAGGTCAAACTTCCATCTGATCATAACTGAATAAGCACTCCCGACTTGAAGTTAAACACCTTAACCCAGAACTAATGCTTTTGAGATGTTGAGAAGGATCCAAACCCTAATTCACAGCAACGACCCTGACCTAGTACTTTTGATGCCTCCTCTGAATAAGAGAAACCCTGGAACTTGATGAACCTTTGAATGAGAGAACCTTCATGATAATGTGCATTCAACCCTGAATGGAGACGAGAATCTCACAACAAAAGAGAATCCCAAACTTGCTCATAATACCTTGATCCCACGTCTTAAGAACCAATGCAAATGAATGATTATGAACTATGACCTAATGACGATGCAAATGAAAAAGAAACATAAGCCATTTAGAGGTTGGAAAAAGAAAGGGCAAATTTTGGGGTGCTACAGCTGCCCCTATTCAATTGACTTGGACCTGAAAGGGTGATAGCAGCGGCTTTCAGACATTCAAGGTACACGGAGATTGAATATCAAAAGAACCCAGAAATTTGCAAACTGTGGGGAGAGAAATGACATAGTGATTGCCAGCCGAAGGTGGACTCATCTCCAAAGGTTAGTAGAATCAACAGACCTATAAAGATGACTCTGTTGGGGATAAGAAGGTAGACCATCAACTCTGAGGTTGAGGAAAAATGGCATCAACTCTGAGATTGAAAAGAAATTTGAAGTAGACAATAACACTGAGGTTGAGGACAAGGTAGACATCAACTCTGAGGTTGGTCAGAAGAAGGATATACGTCAACTCTGAGGTTGGAGACATGCCATAATATACGACAACTCTGAGGCTGGTAAAGAGGGGTGTCAACTCCGAGGTTGGACAAAGGGGCGTCAACTCTGAGGTTGGGGACAAAAGGCGTCAACTCTGAGGTTGCGGAGGAAGGGCGTCAACTCTGAGGTTGGGGAAAATTATGTACGACAACTCTGATGTTGGAGAAGAAAGGCGTCAACTCTGAGGTTGGGGAAAAAATGTACGACAGCTCTGAGGTTGGGGAGGAATGACGTCAACTCTGAGGTTGGGGACGAAAGACATCAACTCTGAGGTTGGGGAAAAAAGGATTGTTCATCAACTTTGAAGGCGAGAAAAGGTATACGACAACGTTGAAGTTGGAAAAAAGGCATCAACTCTAAGGTTGGGGAAGAAAGGAGATACGACAACTCTGAGGTTGGGGACGAAAGGCTTCAACTCTGAGGTTGGAGAAAAGATATACAACAACTTTGAAGTTGGTAAAGAAAAGGATATTCATCAACTCTGAGATTGGTAAAAAGGTATACGACAACTTTGAAGTTGGGGAGGAATGGGTTGTTCATCAACTCTGAGGTCGAGAAAAGATATGCAACAACTCTGAGGTTGGAGAAGAAAGGGGAATATTCATCAACTCTGAGGTCGAGAAAAGGTATACGACAACTTTGAGTTGGGGAAGAAAGGATATTTCATCAACTCTGAGGTCAAGAAAAGAACCACGACAACTTTGAAGTTGGATAAAGGAGGGCATCAACTCTGAGGTTGGGGAAGAAAGAGATGTACAACAACTCTGAGGTTGGAGAAAGGCGACAACTCTGAGGTTGGACAAAATAAGCGTCAACTATGAGATTGGGATCACTGTTTTGATTGAGGGTTGATCTGGACTTTCACGCAAGGTACCAAATCTGGCTTATGCTCCGCATGCATATGTTTGAATTTTCTTTCTATGGCGTAATGCTCAATACGAAATGGAAATGCTACGCGTTTGGGGATGCAATGCAATGATGATTACTACATGCAAGAATGAGAGGACACTCCACCATGGAGTGCGCAGAATAGAACAAGCAGACTTCACTGAGGAAGGGATCACTAATATCTGATCTCTCGTGGGGAGATAACCAACTGTACCACCAATAACTACTGGTGATGCAAACTCTGTAGGGGAACTGCAAGCTGAATTGCAAACTCTGTCGGGGAGATGCCAATGAAGATTGGACTTTGAACTGCTGAGACTGCCAATAACCATTGGACTTTGACTTGCGGGAAATACCGAATCTGACTTTTGAGGAAGAGAATACTCTGACTTCTCACCGTCTTCAAACTGTTTGAAAATATTCCATCGTCTTACCCTACTGAGAATGAGGAATCCACCTGCACTACTGGGGATAAGGAATCTTCATAAAGAAACCCTTCCGATTTGAGGACGATTCTCTGCTTGGGGAAGAATAGTAATTCCAACACCTCACTGGACAAAGGTACCTTCTGGCACCTTGCTGGAGGAGACTTAGTACTTTAAGTTTCTGCCGATCAACTGCATACTGATTATCAAGAGTGAACAACGGTTCCTTTAATTCTCAACTTGCCCCAGACCACAGGGTTTGATGGAAGAAATCATCTCAAGAGGATTTTATAGAAGACCGGGCGTTCGACAATGCCCCAGGGTCTTCAAACTCTTGGAGAGATTCATCGGATCTCGACGTAACTGCCCCAGACTGTATGACCTATGAAGGAATTTTCCGCGAGGGGATTTATAATGACTTAAAATACTCTGCTTCAGTATTTTGAACCTTGAAGAGGTGCTTTCAATTAACCATCTTTTGGAGAGGACAACTTCTCGTGCTCTAGAGATGGCCTGCCTCAGTATGAGCTTTGAAGTGATTTTGCCCCTGATCTTTGAATGAATGCCCCAGAATAACTGATCTTCAGAGAGATTTCTCGACGTGACTGTCCTAGATTAACTACATCTCATCACGACTTACTGGGGAGAGCCCACTCTACGCTGAGTTTCTTGGTAATATGCCCCTTGATATGACTGTCCTTCAGAATTTTCAAGCATCCCAACTCGACAGGATCAAGCTTCTCGACTGATGCTCATTATGTAAGCTGTATTGATGCTCAGACACATATATACAAGCAGAACAAGTTTATTATGAGAATGATAATTCTAATGCAACAAACATGTTAACCTCGAAGTTTATTGAAAATATGTCGCAAAACCCTGTGAACGAGTCACTAGTTACAACATTTATTTTTGAATGGAAAATAAAACGCACATGCAATACCAACAAAAATATTTTATTAGCACGACTCATGGGAGTCAGGAACGCCATCTTGTTGAAGTACGCCTTCGGAATAAACCCTGCTTTAATTAGGACTTTCAAGGGTTGTAACGTGGCCTGGTTCGCGGTTTTTTAGAAAAAAGGATTTATGGCTCAAAATTTTGTTTGTCCCCACCCATTCTCCTTGATGTTCTCAAGTTCTATGTTCAGTTAGTATGGCACAAGTGCTCATCTCCCAAAAGGATTCCATGACGAGTGACAGTTACGGGACCCACGAGGTTTTTGAAATGACAGTCACCCCCTTTTTTCCTTTGGTGTTGCGGTCACACGACTTGTTCTTTATCGAGGATTTTCTTTTAATCATTTCTTTTTGTTTTTCGCTCTTTTTTTTTATTTCCCTGATTTCTCCTGGACGGATTCTTTTTTGAATCTTTCAATCTTGAAGTCCAGCGGGATGCCCTAACTTTTACCTAAGTCATTTGTTTTCAAGTTTTGGACTTAGCGGGCTATCTCTTTTGTTTCTCTTTTTTTTTTGAACAAATCGTGTGACACTAGTTGTCTAACTTGTTTGAAATGGTTGTGACTGCCTCATTACTTGGTCGATGAGGGATAACCATTGTGGTTTCACGACCCTCGATCTCCTGGTGTGTGAGGGAAGAGAGGGAATGGATCCTCAGATGCACATTCCTTTTGAAATTTGGGCGCCCGGTCAAATTACTGACAACTACCCTGCCCCTGGGTTAAATGTGAGGTTTTTTTTTCTACGAAAAGAAACTCCTACTTCAAGGCTCAAAGGGGTTAACGAGGGTCTATCTCCCTTATATCTCCGGTGTTTAGGAATTTGAAGCAATGCCTATACATCGTCAACAGGGTTTTATCCAAAAGCATACAACCAAAGACTTTGCGTTTTCACCTCATCATCCTCCCTCAAGAGTTTAAAACAAGAAAGCTGGTATTGCAGTGCATATAAACATGATATGATTCCATAAAAGTAAAATACTTCAAGAACGACACATTCATTGCATTAAAACATCATTCAGAACACAAACAAGTTTTTTAGGCATACAATGCTTTAACAAGAAATGAAAAACTACAAATGAAAATGCAGTAAAGAAACTAAAGATTGTCATCGCTGAGGAGGCTTGATTCTGTCTGGACGTCCTTGCAAACTGAATGCTCACTTGAGACAGAAGGCTTCAATTGATGTACATATCATCTTCAGTGAATGCAATGATCTCTGAGTCCACCAGGTCTTGCACCTTGTGCTTGAACACGTTGCAATTTTCAATGGAATGACCCGGTGTGTCTGAGTGATACTCGCATCTAGCATCCAGATCATAATCAGGAGGAATAGGGTCAGGGACAGGCTTGACATCCCTTAGTTCAACTAGAGAACTTTCAAGTAGACGGGCAAGAACATCACTGTGAGGAATAGGGAGTGGATTGAACCTTCTCGCAGGCCTTCGTGATCTTTGTTGACTCTGTTGCTGAGGAGCATAAGGTCGCTGATACTGAACAGGCCGTTGAACAACAGGAGGAATATACACAGCACTAACGTCTCCTTTCTTTCCCTTGGAGGACCCAGCATAAGATTTCTTTGCACCTTCAGCAGCAATTCGAATCTTTCCTGTTTTGACGCCATTTTCGACTCTTTCTCCCGCCAATACAAGACCTGAAAATCCAGCTGACAAACATCCGATCAATTTCTCATAATAATGCCCCTGAAGCGTATCCATGAACATATCAACGAGCTCTCTTTCCAACATCGGTGGTTGAACTCGGGTAGCCAATTCATGCCACCTTTGGGCATACTCTTTAAAGCTTTCATTGCTCTTTTGAGACATATTCTGTAGCTGGGTACGATTGGGAGCCATGTCGGTGTTGTATTGATAGTGTTTGATAAAAGCCCCTGCCAGCTCTCTCCAACTACGAACATCTTTCCTCTCTAGCTGCATATACCATTCCAGGGATGCCCCAGATAGGCTATCCTGAAAGCAATGCATCATCAACTTCACATTCTTTGCATGAGCGGCCATTTTACTTGCGTACGCCCTCACGTGAGTCCTTGGGCAAGTCATATCGTTGTACTTTTCAAAAGTAGGAGTCTGAAACTTGTGTGGGATAATGACCCCTGGAACCAGCCCCAGATCATCCAAGTCCATGCCCAGAGTATTTTGATCCACAACCCCCTTCAACTGCTCTTCAATCAGCCGGATCCTTTCATCATTAACAACAGGGATACCAGCATCCATGCTTCGCACAGAGAAAACATCGTCTTACTGGTCATCATAGTGATGGCCATGAACTGCACGAATAGTGCTTCCTCTTCCTATTAAAGAAGGAATTGGCACTCCACCTTGAGCTCCATTATGAACAACATTTCCATTACCACCTCCGCCAGGAGGAATAACATGACCGCCATGTAGTACACCGTTCTCGTCTACTCTTGCCACAAGAGGTTGCACCAGGGTTCTGAGCTCTTGTTGCCCTTGCGCAACACCTTGCATCATCTCCATGAATTGGTCAATGCGTGCCTGCATGGCAGCCATTTCCACTTGCATCTGTTCCATAATTCTTCTGAGTGGCTTGAGTAGTTAAGTCTGAAATTCTGAAGAAAACCAGATCAAGACAAGAATAACCAAGCCTCGAACACCTGTTATGCAAATGATTATGCAATGCAAATGCCATGTTCGAATATTTCCAAGGAATCATTCTGTTTTGCCTCAAGTTTTTTTTTTACAAACTACAAGAAAAGGATGGAAATGCTCTGCAGCGAGTCTCAAAGTTAATATCCCTTGGAAATACAAGAACATGTATGCAAAAATGATGATGCAGATGCAACAGACATGAGATCAAGGCTTCCATAAAGCTCTGTACTGTTGTGCTGCTGCATGGATAGGACCCAGAATATCAGAAACCCAGAAATCTAGAATAACGGCCCATTCAAACTGCCAGAATATCAGGATGATAACAATACACTGATGAGAGATCCAGAAAACTGGGTAGGTTGGAGGTTTCGGTTACCTACAGACTTGCAAACACCCATCCCTCTCACATGTGGGTACTAAGATCCTCAGTATCCCGGGCTCTCAGGTCGAGAAATGATGATACGTTCACGACTTCTGGTTTGGCATCATCATCAATCGAGGAGGCCTCAACTGATTCTCCAAAACGAAAGGTCCTCAGCTTCTGGCACTGAGGTCGAGAAGCAATAGTACATTCATCCCTCGGGGTACAGTACTATCGCCAATCGAGGAGCGCATCCACTGATTCATTTTCAAAAAAAGACATCCTATGGCAAGTTCCCAGCATTGGGTCCTCAGATCGATAAGTGTAATGGGTTTGCCATTTCTGGTCTGCCATTATCACATCTCGGGAGAAGTGCCGCAACTGAGTCCTCGGGAATGGTCATCAGAGTCGACAGTTCCTCAAGAGAATAACTACTGGCCTGTATCAACATACAGTAGCAGATATCTCCCGATAGAACCTCGTCTGACTGTGGGGATCGTGATCACCCGCACGTGGCCAACACCACGGGAGCATCACGCCTGCCCACACTAAAACCTATGTGTATGCTCAAGTTTGGGTAGTGGGCTTATCTCTCAGAACCTCCCAACCTGCCAAACAGAAAACCAGCACAGCACAGCACAGTCCAGCGTAATGAAATGCAATGCAATAAATGCAGTAAAAACAGTAAAACAATAATATAGTAATATACAACAAAATAAAGCACCATAAAAAATAACCAATGAAATAAAGCAGACAAGCGCTAGGATTGACTCGTAAAAGGGGATGGACCAGCAATAGGTCAACCAGTCCCCAGCAGAGTCGCCAGCTATCGCTCCCGAGGATTTGCATCCACGGTACAAACGTGAAAGTGGTGCGGAAAAACAGAGTCGCCAGCAATGTGTATTTATCCCAAGAGAGGGAAAAGAAACACTGCGTAAACCTAAAGGAAGGGAAAGGCATAGTCTCGTGACCAAGAGAAATGGGTAAGGGAGTCGGTTACGCGAAGGGAAGGTGTTAGCACCCAACACGTCAATCATACTCGATGGGATCCACGCTTGTTGTCTCGATCAAAGGGTGTCGTCGTCTGAAGCTCCACTGCCACTGGACCGGAGAAGGAACGAGAACGAAAAAAAAAACGAAGATACGAGGGAGAAAAGAAAAAGAAGTGACTCGATAGGAGATCGCTCGTCCTACGCCTACGTATTCCCTCGTGCAATGGGAAATTCAAAGTCAACGTAGTTCGGACACGAACTAAGGGGGAAGGTTGCTCACCAAGACATCGTCGTCTTGTGCCTACGTATCCTCAATCGGACGAGAAAGAGGAAATCAGAGCAGTCGTAGTTCGACCTACGGGTCGGTTAGTGAGGTTTCGATTGACAAGTCTCGATCACACTGAGGCGAGAGCCAAAAAGGGAAGTTAGTTGTTAGTGTGCTCGCCAAGGATATGAATCCTCGTGCCTACGTATCCTCAATCTATCCAGAGAGAGGAAGTCAGAGCGTCCGTAGTTCATGGAACTACGGGAAAACGGGATCTCGATCACACTGAGGCGAGAGAAAAGGGGGAGACGCACGGAAGGTCTAAGGGAACTGAATCCTATATGTTATCATGCAAAGTGGCCCTAAGGTCAGAATTAGAAGGGAAATCTACCTAATGTTGTCATGCTTGGATTGAGAGCCTAATGTCTATCCTACTCCAAGCTTAATCAGAAATTAAGTCGGACTAGGAGCCTTAAGGGAGCAAGCGAATACAGAGGTAATCAACAAGTAAACATCAGGCAGCTCAATCACAAAGAGAAAATCACACAAGAGGCAAGTCAAGTATTTAATCAAAAATCAAGATCAACAATTAATCAAGAATATCCAAGTTAAAAATTAAAATGCTAATTACAATCAAGATTAAAGGTTAGTCAACAATTAAACTAAAAATTAATATCTAATCCTAGTGTTAATTCTCATTAAATCATAATTAAAAATTATCCTAAATTAATTCAAAATTAAACTTCTAGTTCTAAGTCAAGATTAAATTCTAATTCACTAAAATTAAAATCTAAACTAAAATTAAATCTAAAATTAATCTCCTAAAAAACTACTTCTAAATCAAGATTAATATCTAAAATCTAATTAAGAACAATTAACCAAAATTAAAAGTCAATAAAAAGAGAAACAAGATTAATTCTAATTAAATAAATTATAAATTAATTCTACCAATTAGAATCCAAATAATTAGCTAAAACAATCATCAAAACAATTTTAAATAAAAAAACTAAGAATAAGGGTGCATAATTGAATCTGAGGGTGTGAACATGAAATCTGGGCGTATGGGGTTGGCAGTTAAGGCCCACGAACCTTTCTCAGCCAGGAGGGGGCCGTGAGAGAAACTAGGGGTGCGGTTGGAACTCGTATGGGCTGTGAGGCCCAAACCCTTATGAAGCCAACAGGGGGTGTGAGAGTGTAGAACGGGGTGTGAAAAGCTGAAATGAAAATGGACCCGAAACACGCGGTCCAGTTCACTGTCAATAACCTAAAAATCTAAACACCATTTCAGCCGTCTCCTTCATCTTCACTCTCTCGTCTCCTCCTTTTTGTGCTACACACAACTTCTTCCGTGGCCTTCTTCTTCAAATCTCGCGGCCACAGAAAAACTCATTCTCACTAAACCACACCCGAAAACAACTTCGCGCCGGAAATAAGAACCAATTTGTGCCGGAATCTTTCACCATCACCATCTCCGTCAAATCGCCGGCATCATCACCTTCTTTTCTCAACCCACGCCAATCCCTCTGTTATTTTTTCGTATCGCCCTCTCCGTCCGAATCGCCACCGTTAATGGCTTCCTCGCCGTCTACTGCTCACTACGCACCACCGGCCTCACTCTCAGTACTTCGTCTCCAAGGAAACAACGCCGTGAAACACTCGCGATCTCACCTTGCTCTCTTAGTCAAACTTGTTCAAAACAACGTCCAGAAAATAACACACGTGATGAAAATTACAAGCCTCAAATCGTAAAATAGAAACAGCAAACAAGATCACGCATCAAAGTTTGAGACGACGTACCTATCGGAGTCGCTCCGATGGCTCTTCGAAGACTACACCAGATTCCACGGCTCAGGTATGCTTGTTTTTCCTTTCAACGTGTTCATCAATTCGTTCCTCAATCTCTCTGCTTCACGGTTTCGACGATCTTTTCACTTCATCTCCTTTTCTGCTCTGGTTCTGTTTTGGTGTGTGTCTGGATTTGGGTGGTTTGAATTGTGGTTATTGCGGTTAGGTTTGAAAGAAGGTTGAGTATTGTTTGAAGGTGAAGGGTGTTAGAGGAATTGAGTGAGAATATTCAAAAATGAATTGAAGGAGTTTGAAGGTTGAGTTGTTGAAAGGAAGATTCATGGTTCTGTGGTGTAGTTTCGATGAAGAAGAGTCATTGTTTGGTTTTGTGAGTCGTTTATGCAGGTTTGTTTTGAAGAGGTTGTGTGTTGTTGTTATAGAAGGAAATATTGAGAGATTTGTGGTTCTGAAAACGGAGGGAAATTGGTGAGGTTCTATGTGGTCGTACGTTGTGTTTTGGGTAGCAGGTTTTTGAATTTGTGTGTGGCTGCTGAAAGTTGTTGTTATACAGAGTGTGCAGAAGTTTTTGGATGGTGCATGTTCGTTTTGCAATTGTACGTACATGAGCTCGAAAATTTTCCATTTGTGGGGTCACGTTTGGGTGTATTTGCTGCGTGAAAAATTGAATTGGATTTGTGTGTGAAGGCCTGCTGAACGTTGTTTTTGTTGTCCTTTGTACAGGTACCGCTTTCTGTGCAGATTGGTGGCATTCGCGCGGTTTGAAGGCATGGTAGTACGTTGAGAGTTTTGTGTGGTAGCAAGTTTTGTTGGGTGGTACAAGAGTGTAGGGTCACTTTGAAACTTTGATACCATTTGGGTAATTGGAGTGATGGTCGTATGCCTTCTACTTGAATGGACTTGGGATTTCTTTTTTACATGGCCTTTATGGACTCTACATTATTGGGCTTTTTGTTATGAAGTGAGAATATTTACAATAATGTTTTCAAAAAAATGAATAAATAAATGTGTTCTTAAAAAATGGGTAATTAGATGAATTGGGTAAAGAAAAATGGTTTGGAATTGAATGATGAATTTAGAAGATGGATTTGGACGGGAAAATTTGCATTGGATATGGATATTGAGTTTGAAATTAGAAAAAAATAGAAATGAATAATTGGTTCAAAATGGATAAAGAAAAATAGTTAAAAGAATAAATGGATATAGTTTATGAATGTGAAATTGGTTAGAAAAATGGATAATGGAAGAAAATGGACTAAAATGGGTTATGGATTTATACATGGACAACAATCCCAAACTCTTCACAAAATCAAAACAGCCATCAACTAAAACTTTTGATCACCACTGAAATCCACCAATGCATCCAACTGAATAACAACCGATTTTGACTTGAAGACATATTTCTGAATCCCTGATCTTCTGGACCAAACCTCATATGAACCACCGCTTGATGACCTGATGAATTCCACACACAACAATTTTACCTTGAATACACGCTGCCTGAGAAATGGCCACTGATGCGGGTAACTTGCACTTGAAGCAAAACTCCTGATGATTTGACCAATATGAGGTCAAACTTCCATCTGATCATAACTGAATAAGCACTCCTGACTTGAAGGTAAACACCTTAACCCAGAACTAATGCTTTTGAGATGTTGAGAAGGATCCAAACCCTAATTCACAGCAACGACCCTGACCTAGTACTTTTGATGCCTCCTCTGAATAAGAGAAACCCTGGAACTTGATGAACCTTTGAATGAGAGAACCTTCATGATAATATGCATTCAACCCTGAATGGAGACGAGAATCTCACAACAAAAGAGAATCCCAAACTTGCTCATAATACCTTGATCCAGCGTCTTAAGAACCAATGCAAATGAGTGATTATGAACTATGACCTAATGATGATGCAAATGAAAAAGAAACATAATCCATTTAGAGGTTTGAAAAAGAAAGGGCAAATTTTGGGGTGCTACAATATGAAAAGCATATTGCATGATAACAGATCAAATACACACAATTAAAACGGTAAAACTCGACAAAACGACACATTTCCAAATTCCAGACATAATTAAATCGGTCACCAATCTCAAAACCATTTTAATAAGAGATAACATCTCAATAGATTTCTAACGGTACCAAGAACGCCTCGATCCGAGTTACGGATCGAAAGTTATGCACTTTCAAAGAAAACAGAATTTATTGAAAATCCCCAGGAGCGCCCGGCGGTACCAACTTTCGCCCGGCGGTGCTCCCTTCGTCTTTGCATTGCCCGGTGGAGCAGCGGCGTACAACCTCCAACCAAAACTTAAAAGAGTCAGCAGCGTGACAAGCTTCGCCTCTTGGGTATCGCCCGGCGGAGCAGTGGCGCAACCCATGTGTCGCCTAGCGCTCAAAGCACCACCCGGCGCCCTACACCAGAAACAGAAAATTCTGCTGCGTTTTACACGGTTCAAAAACCCCAAAAATCCCATTTTTCATCCCAAATCAATTCCAACAGCAAAACAAGTATCAACGATTGTTCATAAACACAGTGTGATCATACAACGCAATTTATATCATTTTCCGATCGTGAAAACATCGATTTCTACTCGTTTATCTCTTTTCGACCTATATTTGAAAAACTAGTAAACAATCCAACACACCCATACATAATCATACACAAACATAGCATAATCGAGTTTCGCACCCTTACCCGATTAATCGTGTTTTCAAAAGTCGGTTGAATCGTTTTCTCAAACCCCAAGTTTTTCTCTTTTTTTCTTCTTTCCTTTCTCTTTTCCTTCTTCCTCTTTTCCTTCTTCTCTTTCTTTTCTCTCTATTTTCTCTCTATTTTCTCTCTTATGAAAAACAAACATAATATCTACCCAACCAAAAGACCAAAATACCCATACCCTCAAATATCTCGCAAACGCTCCCAAAACGCGATAAAACATAACAACGATGAAAAATAATATATTGCCAAATAAAAGTCAAGAATAAAATAATATAAAAACAAAAATAATTAAATCGACTTGATTAAATAAATCTAACAAAAACTGGGGTGTTACAACTCTCCCCCACTTAGAAATTTTCGTCCTCGAAAATATAACTGATACGAACAACCCCGAATACGACTCTCGCACCCGACTAACAAACTATCATGCCAACAAAAGGCACACCACGAATAACACAAACTGACAAACCACCTCACTAACAACGACTACAACAACGACCTGACAATGACGACAACTACAACGACAAGATGCAATGCCCATACAATGCACTTGACGACCAACTCACAACTCAAAGAATACCCAAGTTACGACCACACAGGTAACACACCCCTAATCTCCCACAAAGGGATTTGCTACTCGCACTCGAACTAGAACGATAGAAATGACGCAACAACACAAACAAGAACATAAAGTCCCACGACACAACATCGTTTCAACAACCTCTACATAACCACAATCCAACATCCTTGTCATACAACACTATTACAACAATGCTACGATTCACCAACCGAACATACAACCAAAACATTCATCTACATAGTAGCCCATAAATAATATTTAAACCTTTCACCTAACACTTCCATTCTGAAACGTCCAATGGTCTCATCATTCCTACATGTTTACAATGTTCAACCTATGAACTCTTACAAGTCACACATGCCTATACGAAATGTGCCACCTCACGCTTTCGATGCGCACTCTGATTACTCGCAACAATCAAATCCACCAATCCCACGTCCAAAGTCTAACTCTTTCTCATATTCATCAAAAATCACTGTCCACTTTTAATATACCCAACTTCACACTCTACTGTGTTATCTCACACACCAGACACAAGTCTCTGAACTGCTCAAATAATTTTAATTCTCTGACCATCAAAACAGACATGCATAAAAGCTTTCGACTTAACTCATCAGGCACAACATTAGCTCTTCCCGATGATAATCCAAGCCAAATTCATAACTCGTCACGAATTCTAACCATCCCCGTTGTCTCACACTCTATTCCTTCAGACCAAACAAGTACTCTAAACTCTTGTGATTACTAAACACTTCGAACCTAGAACCCTAAAGATAATACCTCCAAATATTCCAACACAGTACAACCGCAACCATTCCCAAATCTGGAATCGTATAGATCCTTTTATGAATCCTCAATTGTCGTAAAGCATAAGCTATGACCTTACCCGCTTGCATTAACACACTAACTAAACTCATCAAGGACGCATCCCAATACCTCACAAACGGTTCATCAGGATCACGCAGTATCAAAACTGGAGCCGTAGAAAACTTCTACTTTAGCTCTCTGAAACTTTCCTTACAACGAACATCCCAAACAAACGACTTACCTTTTGCAAGTCAATTGAAGTAACGAAAACGCTAACTTGGAAAAGCCTTCCATAACCTCCGGTAATAACTAACTAAAGTCCAAAAAGATTCTAATCTCCTTAACCAACTTCGGAGCCTCTCATTGTAGAACTGCATCTACTTCCGATGGATCCATAACCATACTCTCATCTGAAATAACATATCCGAGAAAACTAACCTTTTTCAACCAAAATTCTCACTCGAATAACTTAGCATAAAACTTCGTCTCTTTTCAACACTTGTAATTCAAACCTCAAACACTCTACCTGTTCTTCCTCTGAGTTTATAACAGATCCGAATATCCTCAATCAAAGCCATTACAAACTTATCCAAATAAATATGGAAGATACGATTCCTCTACTCCACAAACATTACAGACGCATTACTAACACCAAATAACATCACTGTACGTTGTAATGCCCAACCAAATTCCAAAAGATATAAATTCTTAAAGCTTTTGCAAAACTTTTCCCTGGGTAACTGGTTACTCACATATAAGCTTAACCGAGTAAATAACAACCTATCCCGATGATAACAAACATAACCAGTCACATTAAATCGATCAAAGCCTCAACTCACACAATTCACCACTCCTATCAAACATTCCAAACAATTGTAATTTCACTCAAACTCAGACAAACCATTCCAGTCATCTCTTTATGAAAGTGGACACTTGTTCTCCATCGTTACCTTATTCAACTGTCAGTAATCCATACACAATTTCTTCTCTGGACAGTCCAAATTCCATAAATCCCAACATGTAGCAGCAACCAACCCAAAAAGAACTCTCAAATATTACATCCATCCCTAGGGTTTTCTCAAGATTTCCGTAAATGCCCTAACACTTTTAAAAACTCCAAAACTCACCAAAACTCTAAGTTTTACTTTCCATAGTCTCAATACCCTTACACACATCATGCTTGTTATTCCGTTCAATCATCCTTCCTTTTTGCTACTAACAAAGCTGGAGTTCTCTAAGACGACACACTTGGTCTCACAAATCCCTTTTCTAGTAAATCTTCCAACCGATCTTTCAATCTGAGTAATTCTAACGCTAACATCCAATATTCCATCCTGAAACACATCTGGAATCATGCACAACTGGCAGCCCTTCACTGTGGCTTTCATGTCAATTCCAGAACACTATTATCACAAACAAGACGAACATCTGAGTTTCACTTCTTAAAAGTTCATCTACTTACTTAGCAGATCCAAACCTCAAATCCTCACCTTCTTCAAATTTGAGTTCACACTCTACTCTCGGAGAACAACCATTAACGATACCCAATCGTTCCCTCTCAACGACTTCCCAGCTGAACCAACATACCAAAACCTCTAATCCGTCTCATCTTCCGATATAAGAATCTTCATCGACTCATCAAAATAATCCGTAATCATTTCCTTAATTCCAAACAATTCATTCATACACTATCAAAGCCGAAAAGGCACGTCTATTCCATCCAAAATAATTCCGTCTACTATCAACAAGAGATTAAGGGTGATCAGTTCCTCAATTTGTCAATAGACATCTGACAATCATGATGGCGCATAAACCGTCTTTACCAAACTATAATAGCATTTCTTGCATCTTGCGCACACAACTACCTAAGGCACAAATCCTTAGTCAACATAAACCTTACTTCCACATCCCCTCTGGAATCGGGAACAACACTGTCCAAATAACACTTACAATCTTGCAACCAACGCTCCACAACTGAAGCAACTTGGAGAAGCACCAGCTTCTCCCCCACTTATCTCATTCTCACACCTGAAGGCAAAGGATTAGAAAAACCAGAAAGTACTGACAGTGTTTCACACACATATCACATACTAAGGGACAAACAACATCGACAGTATTCAACTGTCACACCAACTGACTCAACAACTTGGCCGGACGGACCGACCTGCTCTGATACCACTTTTGTAACACCTCAATTCCCATCGCGAATAAATAATACATAAATAAATCAGAGTAAATAAAAAATTATTATTCTTAGACAGAAACAAGGATGCCACATTTAAAGAAAGAAAACACAATCCATGCTCATAGATTTGATACATAACACAAAACGGAATAAACATAAAAGGGAAACTTTTTCCATAAAAAAGGAAAGTTCAATTATGGAATAAAGCGGAAAGATCCATAACTGACTTGTTTTATAAAATAAATTGTTTTATAACATCAAAATATTCATACAAGGTTAATATAAAATAGATCCAACAAATGTATACATATAACAAAAGCGTTCCCCGACTCCCGTGTTACGTATCAGAGCAGACAGACGGACAAACAGATGGAGAACTAATCTTCACAAAAGCCTCCAAGACTACTAATCTGCAATTGCCTCATAGAGCAACAAACCACAGCAGAAGCGTGAGAAACACAATTATAATATAGTTGTGTACAATTATGTAATAACAGGAAATACGCACACAACAACGTTCTCACCACAACATACAACATAATTTAAACACAAACAACCCGATTCTTATCTCATACATCCATCACAAAAGCATATCAATCATGCTCAATACATTTATCACCAACATGTGTATATCTCAACTCATCAATTCCATTCACAATTCCACACATAATCAATCCATTCATGATTCATGCAAATGCACAGAGACCAGCACAACGACTCTATGCAATGCAATGCGGTACCATTCCATCCATCATTCTCATCATTAATTTACTCAGGAATTATTGGAATCATCGCTTGTTACTTAGTGTAACTCCTCGTCGGGAAAATGATGTTCCCCGTCGCTTTAGGTCCTCTTGGTATAAGGCTCACGACGTTTATGGATTGCTATAGGTCCTCTTTGTATAAGGCTCACGATCATCTATAACGTCACTTTAGGTCCTCTCGGTATAAGGCTTACAACCGTTATAGCAGATTCCATCTGGAATCGTTTCGTCGCTCACACCCACTAAGGCACACGACATCACAAGAATGCATATCATAATGCTTGGCATACAAAGACTCATGACAATCAAATGCTTACACATATACACCCATAATCATGCATATACAATCAAACACAACACAGTGCATTTTCTTGCCCTGAGGCCACAAACCATCATCACAACATTTCATCACATGCATTCACATCATATAACATCACGCAAGTCATACGATATATATCAAAAGTGAAATTCTGGTATCAGATGTGTGATGTTAAGGTGTGATGTCACAACAACACACTCTGTTGTATGAACAAGGCAATAATAGTAATCAGAAAAGTTACTGAAACGTAAAGTGCACACAAAATTTGTTCACCCAGTTTGGTCTAATAACCTACATCTGGGGGCATACCAAGCCAGGAAGGAAGTCCACTATTAGCAGTATCAAATTACAGACTCAACAAACCAGTTGACAATCCACTAACTTAATCACTACCCAATGACCATTCTATCTAAGTCCTCCCTAGATAAGAGACTCCATCTCTCTCCCAATCATCACAATGATGTCTAGCAGTCAACATCTCAGTCACTGCATCAACAGCTTAATTTCCAAAAACTCTCCAAACACATAACAATACCTAGACATGACCCTCATGACTAAGAACAATACTTAGAGTTGCTTAACAGCTTCCTCCAAGAACAATACATCTCTTACCTACAGGCTTCGAGATAAACACGATGACCATCCCACAAACCGGGTGGTTCATCAACCAACACATCCCTAATAATCTACGTGATGGTTGGCTTCCTTTTTCTAGGTTACAAAGACCCTATTTATAACCTATACTCAACTGGATTTGGGCCTTCAAATCACATCCAATCTTTTGCTACAAATCTGCAAAAGATTCTGCTACTAAATAGATCTTCAATTAAATCTTCAATCAAATCTTCATAATTAAATCTAATTATTCTCCATATCTTTTTGCATGAAAATAACAACAAGATCTGCTCTAAATATGATTGCACCTGAATATATCTTCACCAAGAAATTCGCATCCAATCTAACTAACAGATCTCCTCAAATCAAACTAATGCGCGCAGCCCTAAAAACATCACAACCTGATGTTTTAATGTTCTGGTATAGTGATGTCAAGCCATTGCATGTGACATCACTCTTCAGCACTTTAACTCTTCAACACCTTAACATTCACTAATGTTATGACTCAATGTTAAGACATCAGACACATGACATCATTAACAACACCTGCTATACCCAACTAAGATGTCATGACATCTCCTTCAACATGTCACCTCATTACAGCCATGCACTCATGCTAGTTAGGTGCAGCACAACATGTCAAGACATCTCACTTGACATTTCCACAACCTGCTGTACTGGACCCAGATGTCATGACATATGTTGTAACAAATGACAGCAATATTGTCATGACAGTTGAAGATGTTTCAACATCAGGTTCAGCATCTGTAGTGATGTCTGAGCAACCATGTCAGGACTTCTGATCTGACATCTTGTACCACTTGCTATAGATCATCATCTGTTCTGACATTAACACATCCTGCAGTGATGTTCTACTCTTATGTCAAGACATTCTTCATAACATTTTCCTGAGCAACATGTTTTGCAAAAAATGCTGCCAACTCAGAACTTACAATCTCCCCCTTTGGCAAATTTTGGGTCAACACATAATTTGATCATACACATCATATTAAAGGAAAATGCAGCAGCAGAAAACAGAAGTCAGAACATCTTTTTAGGCATATTTCAATCACAATCAGTTTTACCAAAATTAATGCCAACACCAAAAGCTGCAGAACTATCAATCTCCCCCTTTGGCATATTTTGGCTAAAACCTTCTTCTTTGAACACCCATCCAGCTCCTCCTCAACCAAGGGGCACCTGATGTTTCTTAATTCTCCCCCTTTTTAGCCATAATAGGAGCAAACCAAACAAACGACATGCACCAGCTAGAACACCAATAAGAACACTGCTCCCCCTGTCAAGGATAACATGTGCTACTTTGCAAGAAGAAAACCTTAAATGAATGGAAAACATAAGACTCATCTTCATGTCTTCAAGAGCGCACCCTCTGTTCAACACACCTGCTAAACGCATTCACATAATGCTTAATCCTCAAATAATCCAAGTACCACACTAGTACAGACAGAAGTTCTCCCATTATATTTCACAAATGGTGCTCTTTGACCAGTATATCATAATATTTGGAAAATCCAGACATAGTCTTCATTCATCCAGTCAGGAATGCTTCACACAATCATCCACAAGTTCTGAAGCACACACACAATGCCTTCCACTGAACTCTAAATAAACTCCTCTTACACACACCAAGACAAGTGTGACATCTCCCATCAACAAGGACCCTCACAAAGCTCTTCCAAAATCTGCAGAGAAAAATAAATTCTCCCATACACAACCAAAGTTGTCCTTCAGACTTCTCCTCAGAAGCATGTACGCATATGATTCAAACAATTAGCTCCACATGGCTAGAACCATTCATGTCCACACCAACATGTCATCCAACAGCCTAATGTCATAACATGTTATCTGACATTATAAGATTCAACCAATCTTCACAATCTTGATTAGCATGCAATCTTCACAATATATGTACCTTAGCAGCAAAATCCATAGACAAGTACTCCCCCAGTCATGGTTAACTAATGCTCTAGATGAAGATGAACATTTGAGCACACTTGCTGAGTTCATGCATTTTGGTACCATTGTCCCTTTCTCCAAAGGCAGTCATTCCCTATCATACTCTTCATCTTCAGACTTCCAATGAATCAATACCTGATCTACTTCAGTCTTCTCTACATTCTCCATCCAAGGCAGGCCTTCTACTTCATCATTCTCCCGTATGACTATGTAGACGCTCCTTAGGCATAATGTATGCACCAAGCTTCAGAACCAGAACAAAATCATCCTTCACCAAGGATATTCAACCAGATAATGTCCCAATACAAGTTAGAACATTTGCCACACACCAAGATATCATCACCATGATTCTTGATATGCTCCACCAACTGGACTTACTATTGCATAGTAATCCAAAGAACTAGAGAATCCACCTTCAAGAAGAATAATCTCCTTGAGTCTTCAACTCATCACCCTTCTGCCCAAGAGTAACTTGTTCCAAGACAATCCTCAATAATAACCAGCTGCCACACTCTGATTATCTTGATTCTTCGAATCCACTTCTGAGATCAACCAAATGCCACAGTTTAATCACCTCATTCATGAATCCTCGTATGAAAACAACCAAATGCCACATTTTGACCTTTTTCACATTTGTCAAAACTCTCACAAAGATATCTTGATCCACCAAGGAAACTTGATCTTCAAGTCACATGTTCCACTTGCTCAAAAGAAAACACACTTAGACTCCCTAAGCCATGGTCATGTAACATTTTCTCCTTCCTGCAGCTCCCGCAAACTGCCATGAGAACGATCGTTTTGAAGCATACTATTGTTCATTCCTGTAGATCACCCTATCATTAGCTGATGTGCCACATCACCAACTGAGACTCCTGATGTTAAGCTAGATGTCAGAACATTATGTCATCCAACTGTTGAATTCAGCTCTACCTTCTTCCACTAAGAAGAACCTCCTCCCTTTGCAGAAACAGATTTCCATGCTCTCATAGACTTGATTCAACAATCAAGTTTGAGTAGACAACCTCCATCCTGCTTAGAAACTCCAAAGACTTCAAACCTACCACATCTGAATCTTCAAAAAATAAGTAGTCCAAGACTACCCCATAGCAATACTAAAGAAAGTCACTTCCCTTAGTAGAGCCGTCAGTACAAAGCCAGAGATAACTGCCACTTATCCTCGACCTTCACAACCATTCATACCACAAAAGCCTTTCAGGTTAGGTCAGTGTCTTGATCTTTTACTCCACCATGAGCAAAGAACATAGTAATCCACACATAACTCTTGCAGCGAACACACGAGAACATATCAACGTCTGATCAACTTTTAATATCAGACCAACAAAACTGCAGTAACTTGCATAACACACTCTTCTAGAAGCTTCTTCTTATAATCACAAGGTTCAGACCTCTTGTCTAACTTAAGAGTGATAACTGCCATCCTTCTGCATAAACAAACCATAGACAATCTGCTACTTCCAATCCTTCAAGCCACAAAACTGAAAGAGCTCATGCAAACACCAATTGACCACAGGCTGATTTACACTGCTACTGCACACAAACTCTTGGAAGCATTTTCCCTATAAAATTGTCCTCAGACATTTTAGTTTAAACAAGGATCATTTCCTTCTCTTCTGCTATCAAGATAACTACCTTTTCTTCAACCAGCTCCAACTGAAATGCTATGACATTATGAACAACATCTAAAAAATTGTTCAACTTCATAACTTCAGTGATCCTTCAAAATAGCTACAATCTAAAAGGTCTTTGACTTAGCATTTACCATAAACTGCTGATGTGTAGTGCGATGTCGAGACATTAGAATTGACATATTAAGCTCAGCTCCTCTCTTGATGAAACTTCCTCCAGTTCATGATTTTGAAAATCAGAAACATGTATCTTCACAAGAGAATTCATCTTCAGATATACCAGAACTACATTGGACACCATAACCAGGAATATCTCCTAATTAGGTCACCATAAATACGCTTAAGAGATAACTTATCAAGATCTTCACTCCCACATGAAAGATTTGACAGTGATACTCTTTTGCTTTGGCTCCACCCTCTTCTTTCACCATCAAGAAAATTGATCAAGAAGGAATCAATGTTCTGGACAAATTGGTCTTCAATGCCTGAAAAAACTGAAACTTCCATGTCATACAATCTTTAATAAGATCGATTCACCTTTTGATCACTTCTTTCCCAAAACAAAGATATGAGATAATCCTCAAGTATCTTTGGCATCTCTAACCAAACGGTTGAAGCTGTCTTGCATAAACTACAACATCATAGAATATCCTGCTGAGGAGACCAAACCCTAATGTCTTTCCAAGAGAATACCTTCCTAGAATCTCACCACCAGAGATACAAGAACCAACCAGGGTTACATCAAATACCATGCAGCGAAACACACAACAACTCCTCAACAACCTTCAGGAACTACTCAATAATCCTTGCACACCATCACCAAGTGCCAACAAATCAAACTCACAACAACAGACAGGTCCAATACATACCCTGTCATGAATAGTCCATCCTTCACTTCAAGGGATCATACAAACAACTATATGAACTGACCAAGTCCATAACTCAACAAAACTATCTTCCTTGCTCATGAACCAGAAAGTATCTTCCCTAGATCTCATCCAGAAATAGACAGGATGCCTGCTCTGATACCAATTGAAATTTTGGTATCAAATGTGTGATGTTAAGGTGTGATGTCACAACAACACACTCTGTTGTATGAACAAGGCAATAATAGTAATCAGAAAAGTTGCTCAAACATAAAGTACACACATAATTTGTTCACCCAGTTCGGTCTAACAACCTACATCTGGGGGCATACCAAGCCAGGAAGGAAGTCCACTATTAGCAGTATCAAATTACAGACTCAACAAACCAGTTGAAAATCCACTAACTTAATCACTACCCAATGACCCTTCTATCTAAGTCCTCCCTAGATAAGAGACTCCATCTCTCTCCCAATAATCACAATAATGTCTAGCAGTCAACATCTCAGCCACTGCATCAACATCTTGATTTCCAAAAACTCTCCAAACACATAACAATACCTAGACATGACCCTCATGACTAAGAACAATACTTAGAGTTGCTTAACAGCTTCCTCCAAGAACAATACATCTCTTACCTACAGGCTTCGAGATAAACACGATGACCATCCCACAAACCGGGTGGTTCATCAACCAACACAGCCCTAATAATCTACATGATGGCTGGCTTCCTTTTTCTAGGTTACAAAGACCCTATTTATAACCTATACCCAACTGGATTTGGGCCTTCAAATCACACCCAATCTTCTGCTACAAATCTGCAAAAGATTCTGCTACTAAATAGATCTTCAATTAAATCTTCAATCAAATCTTCATAATTAAATCTAATTATTCTCCATATCTTTTTGCATGAAAATAGCAAAAAGATCTGCTCTAAATATGATTGCACCTGAATATATCTTCACCAAGAAATTCGCATCGAATCTAACTAACAGATCTCCTCAAATCAAACTAATGCGCGCAGCCCTAAAAACATCACAACCTGATGTTTTAATGTTCTGGTATAGTGATGTCAAGACATTGCATGTGACATCACTCTTCAGCACTTTAACTCTTCAACACCTTAACATTCACTAATGTTATGACTCAATGTTAAGACATCAGACACATGACATCATTAACAACACCTGCTATACCCAACTAAGATGTCATGACATCTCCTTCAACATGTCACACCATTACAGCCATGCACTCATACTAGTTAGTGTAGCACAACATGTCAAGACATCTCACTTGACATTTCCACAACCTGCTGTACTGGACCCAGATGTCATGACATATGTTGTAACACATGACAGCAATATTGTCATGACAGTTGAAGATGTTTCAACATCAGGTTCAGCATCTATAGTGATGTCTGAGCAACCATGTCGGGACTTCTGATCTGACATCTTGTACCACTTGCTATAGATCATCATCTGTTCTGACATTAACACATCTTGCAGTGATGTTCTACTCTTATGTCAAGACATTCTTCATAACATTTTCCTGAGCAACATGATTTGCAAAAAATGCTGCCAACTCAGAACTTACAAAAAGCATATTGCATGATAACACATCAAATACACGCAATTAAAACGGTAAAAGTCGACAAAACGACACATTTCCAAATTCCCGACATAATTAAATCGGCCACAAATCTCAAAACCATTTTAATAAGATAGAACATCTCAATAGCTTCCTAACGGTACCAAGTACGCCTCGATCCGAGTTACGGATCGAAAGTTATGCACTTTCAAAGAAAACAGAATTTATTGAAAATCCCCAGGAGCGCCCAGCGGTACCATCTTTCGCCCGGCGGTGCTCCCTTTGCCTCTGCGTCGCCCGGCGGAGCAGTGACGTACAACCTCCACCAAAACTTAAAAGAGTCAGCAGCGTGACAAGCTGCGTCTCTTGGGTATCGCCCGGCGGAGCAGCGGCGCAACCCATGCGTCGCCCGACTCTCAAAGTACCGCCTGACGCCCTACACCAGAAACAGAAAATTCTGCTGCGTTTTACACGGTTCCAAAACCCCAAAAATCCCATTTTCCATCCCAAATCAATTCCAACAGCAAAACAAGTATCAACGATTGTTCATAAACACAGTGTGATCATACAACGCAATTTATATCATTTTCCGACCGTGAAAACATCGATTTCTACTCGTTTATCTCTTTTCGACCTATATTTGAAAAACTAGTAAACAATCCAACACACCCATACATAATCATACACAAACATAGCATAATCGAGTTTCGCACCCTTACCCGATTAATCGTGTTTTCAAAAGTCGGTTGAATCGTTTTCTTAAACCCCAAGTTTTTTCTCTTTTTTTCTTCTTTCCTTTCTCTTTTCCTTCTTCCTCTTTTCCTTCTTCTCTTTCTTTTCTCTCTATTTTCTCTTTTATGAAAAACAAACATAATATCTACCCAACCAAAAGACCAAAATACCCCTAGCCTCAAATATCTCGCAAACGCTCCCAAAACGCGATAAAACATAACAACGATGAAAAATAATATATTGCCAAATAAAAGTCAAGAATAAAATAATATAAAACCAAAAATAATTAAATCGACTCGATTAAATAAATCTAACAAAAACTGGGGCGTTACATTGAGCATGCACACACTAGTCCATATTATTTAAATTTGCGTGGATCAGTATCTAGAGCTGCTTTGCGGCACATTGCTGAAGAGTGGCATATGGTTGACATGGTGGGTACAAACACCCAGATGTGTAGGTGTTTTCGTAGAATAGTATACGGGTTGCCTTGTGCCTGTGAGTTAGGGAGATACACATTGAGTGGTGAACCAATACCAATTAATGCTATTCATATGCATTGGAGGAAACTTAGTATGGAAGGTGAACAAGAGGTAGATACAGAGGATGGAGCCGAGGTGGACATGAAAAATGCGATTGAAGCACTATAGAAGAGGTTTCATTCATTAGATGTTGCAGGAAAACACTAAAAAGCAGGCTTCATATCATGAGTATGTTGATCAGGAACACAACAATTCCCAAAAATCTTCAAAGAGGCCTTGTTCACAGTTATCCCAGACCTCAAGGAAAAAACCATCTCATAGGTACATTGTACATTTCCAGAACATATCAGACCATTTATTGATGACATTGTTGATGTAAAGGATGACGGAAATTGTGGGTTTAGAGCTATTGAATCTTTGCACGGATATGGTGAGGAAGGGTGGTCAATGGTTCGTCGTGATTTGGATAATCAAGTGAGAGGTCCCAAAAAGAGTCTCTATGAGCAGTTATTTGAAACTCGTTATTCAAAAGTGAGAGAATCCTTGTTGATATCATCTTTAGGTTCTCAGGCAGTAGATAAATGGATGACACTACCAGAAATGGGTTATGTCATAGCAAAATGGTATAACATCATTCTTGTCTCACTAAGTGCTCTTAGTTTGAGTTACTTCCCTATGATGACTTCACATAATCCTAATGTGTCAATTTACTGCATTGGTTTTGTAAACTCAAATCATTGGGTTCAGGAGAATATTATAGTTTTTTATATTACATAATTATATACGATTTACGTCTTACTTATTAACTTTCTTAATAGGTAAATATGAATGAGGGATTTCCCTTGGCATCAGTCACAACAGATTAGAGGAAACATCGGACATCAGATGCAACATCATGGATAATTGAATTTCCTGGACGTTTACAACACTGGCAGCAACTTACGCCTTTGCGCCTAAAACATGTTAATTTATGAGTCATGTTTAACTTCATATTATTTTTTACATTTTGATGAGTGACGTTTAACTTCATATTATTTTTTATATTTTTTAACATCATCAATCATAATATAATTCTGAATATTATCACATAAATATAAATCATAAATCTGAATAATACATAAGTCTAAATAATAATACATAAGTAACATAAGTAACCGGTCTAAATAATACATCAAGCATCGTCCTCACTAACATAAGTAACCAGTCCACCCGGAGCTAGACGTAGTGCTCGAAAGATCTCAACATAATCATCATCATGCTCCTCGGCCTTGTAACACCTCCTTTCTATACCCCCAAATAATCACATAATCATTTCGGCACATATTCAAAATTCCGTCAGAGTATAATTATAAACATAGTATAAAAGAGGTATGTCACATTATACATGAAATTAAAACATTCAACACCTGCTCAACAATTAATATGCAACAGTGGGGTAACTTTGCAACAGAGGATCTTAGTCCTTACACCCACATCTCAATATTTAGAATAAAAGCGAAAAATCTAAACATTGAATAACATCAAACATATATACATATATATAAATATCATCAAGTATTATCCACCAACATAATTCATGTTTACATAAACATTCATCAACAAGATACATGTACAAATGTATCACAAAAGAATCATATACATCCTAGCTACCCGGTGCTACATATCAGAGCCGACCGACCAAAAGAATGAAGACACGCTTCACAAAAAGACCACCAGCATACCTACTCTGCAATGCCTCATAGAGCATCATAAAACAGCAGAAGGGTGAGAAATATTATCATAATAACAATGCATATAATTATATATCTTAGCATAAAAATACACATTTTCTACATTATCACCATAATTCATCACAACTCACTCATATACATCACAATGTATATATATATATACAAAACCAAGCATATTCATCATGCATACCTTCACAATTCTTATCATTCCACATAAACATACATATTCATGTTTATTCATCAATGCACCATTATAAAGATGATAAATGCAAAACATAGAGACCGACTCACGACTCTATGCAAATACAATGCGGGTACCGACTCAATCATCTCAAGTTCACTCAGGAACTTATTGGAACCATCGCTCGTTACCAATGTAACTCCCCGTCGGGCCTACGATGTTCACCCATTGCTCACACCTCACATAGGCACACAATGTTTATGGATTGCTCACACCTCACATAGGCACACAATCCGATTGCTCACACCTCACATAGGCACACGACGTTACAACGAATTCTCATTAGAATCACACAACACAAGAATGTACTTCATTATGCTTCACATACAAAATGACTCAAGACATTCTTGAAATGCATACATATTCACAATATGTTCATGCATTCATCTCTTACTATCACATACAATCTATATACATTCACATCAATGCACTATTGTATGATTCATATCCAAAACACACATTCAAAACGGTAAAAGTCGCTAAATAACACTATTCCCGACTTTCTGACATAATTAAATCGGCTAACAATTTCCAAGTCATCATAATAAGAAAGTACAGCTCAATAGCTTCACAACGATACCAAGAATGTAAAAATCGGATAAACAGAACACAAGTTACGAAAGAAAACGAAAAACGACATTTTGAAAAGTTCCATTTTACAATTGGCCTGACCATACGCGTATCACCATTCTCATACACGTACAGCCCTGATTCCTCTCCATTCCCATACGCGTATTGTCAGGACCCCTACGCGTATGGGCAAAAGTCATTTTTCCCCCAAAATTCACGTTTAAAAGTCCATACGCGTATGCCCAACACCATACGCGTATCACCAGATGGCCGGGAAAAGTCACATTACATACGCGTAATGGCCCAAAACAAGCCAATGATACGCGTAACGCCTAGGCTCATACGCGTATGAACATGCCCCATACGCGTACGGCCAGGGAAAATGCAGAAAAATTCTACAGAACTTGGTTCTGCGTTTTTCATCCAACCACACCCAAATTCATCATCTAAACTCAGAACAATACCAATTTGATGTACAACAACATATATCAACAACAAGGAACACGAAAACATCATTTCCAACACGAATTAATCGAATTCTAACACTTTCTACACAAATGGATTTTGTTCTATTTCTCATACAATCCAACAAAACAACAAACCAACACATACATAATTATACATAATGACATACATTGATGAGATAATAAGATTTCACACCCTTACCCGGATTCCAAGCTTGCTAGATGATTGTTTTTGATGGTTTTCTAGGTTTTTCCAAGTTTTCTCCTCTTTTCTCTTCTTCCTCTTTCTTTCTCTCCTTTTTCTCTCTATTTCTCTTTTATTTCTCTTTCTCTCCTATTTCTTCTTCTTATCTCTTTTTCTTATTTTCTACTCAAATTCAATTAATTCATTTTCTCACACAATTCTACACTTAATCACTTTTCTACCAATTTTACTAAATTTCTAACTTATCATTAATTGAGAAATGTCCAAAATACCCTCCATTCTAATTTCCCCGAAAACTCTCAAAAACGGTAAAATATCATAACATGTCAACATAGCATATTAACACACCAATTTCACAAATAAAATAATTTACCACTCAATTTAAATAAAAGACTCAACAAAATGGGAATAATCAAAATCGGGCCGTTACAGGCCTCGTGACGAGCGAGATAGTGACGCAGCTCATGTGAAATATGTCGTAACCTCGGATCTTCTGGTTCATCATCAAACTTAGGAACCGGAACCTCTCTGACCTCCCCCTGAGGTGGTGGTATCAAACGAGGATGGGAAACTGTGTAGTACCAAGCCATGTAATCAGCCACCATATCATACAGAGTATCTGCAAACTCGGCCTGTTGTATCACTTGCGAGACGCTCGCATGGTAAGTAACCCACTCAAAGACTATATCAAGTGTGTCAATATCAGGTGGATGAGATGGTATGAACAGCCTGTATCCAAACTGACGTAAACATCTGTCAGATAGATAAAGTACAACTGTACCATACCACGTCAGGCCACCCGTGTACATGCAAATATCAGTAAATGGTATGTACTGTCTGTGATCCACAAACGGGCGCTAAATGACATCAGTAGGTGTCAATCCATCCAGCACTGCTCTAATCTTATCAACCTTCTGCGTCCCTTGCCTGTATTGCCACTTCATTACCCTGGGAAGTGGACTACCAACAACAGCAATCTTCGAAAATTCTCTCTTCCCAACAGTTGGGAAATACTCATGAATCCAACACTGTGACACATCCTGAATATCATCAATTAAAGGTATTATAAATAATATAATACAAGTCTAAATTAAATTAAAATTAAGCATTTGTACCTGTAGTAGATAGGCATATCCACTAAGCTGTCTGCAACTATAGAACGAAGCTTCTCCGAGATATCTATATAGTATGACAAGTGCAACAACCCCCCAACAACATCTACCACATCTGTCTAAGTCCTCAAAGAGTGGTAAATACTCTGCCTCTACAAAAGTAAAGGTCTTATATGTAAGAATAGTGCAGCCTAGTAGCAACAAAATAATCGCCCTGGCTGCACAATCAAATCTGCTCTCAGCTCGCAGACTGACAAATTGCTTCTTCAACCAATCCATCCTATAGTAAAGACCTCTAGTTATACGAATCTCCTCAACTGCATTCTCCAGTGAAACACCCATCAGATTAATAGCATAGGTAATAGCATCCGAGTCAGTAAACCCTTGTGCAGGGTTACATAACTCCCCTCTAATCGGTATATGAAGGAGGCAAGAAACATCGTCCAGTGTAATCGTCATCTCGCCAAACGGCATATGGAAAGACGATGTCTCAGGATGCCACCTCTCAACAAATGCAGATAACAGGTTCTGATCTATCCTCGATAAACTGGTATTCTGCAGAGAGGATAGACCATAAGCTCAATCATAGGTGGGAGACTATGAGGAACCTATCCAATCAGTTTGCTGCCATGTGCAGCAAACTTCAGCTCCTTCTTCGGAGCTCTCTCCTGAAAAATAATTCGTAGAATATGTCATAATACATAAATAATTAAAATTTATTTTATTCACCATATAAAGGTCATAGATTTACTTACTTGGCCATCCCACAGATAACGAGCCACGTGGTTCTGATACCTCACTATAAGTGACGTATCAGTCGGTCCTCCAGGAAATGGTGGATGCGGTGGAATGTGAGCCGCTGCTGGTACAGGTGCAGGATCAACTATCTGATCTTTATCTCGAATATACTGTGCTCGAAATACCGATCCATCAGCGTATCTTCGATAAATAAATCCGTCGGGTCCGCTAAAATGAGCCACTGTAAAAAAAATTAAAAAACAAAACAAAACTGAAAAACCCAGCCTTAAGTTCTCCGGTGAAGAAACTTTACAAACCGGATAACAGGACATCAGGTTATCCGGTGTAGTAATTACACAAATCGGATAACACGATGCCAAGTTATCCGGGGTGTACAAAATAAAAAAATTCAAACCGGAAGTAACTTACTATAGTTCTCCGGTTTGCAAATTTTTGTGATCCAGATGTAGCGTGTGTGGGTTCTTCGGGAGTGAATTTCAGTGCGTTTTTTACCGTTCGTACAAAAGCAAAATGAGGAAAAAAGTAAAATTTTTGAAATATAGACTATTTATATAGGGGTATTTTTGTCCAAAAAATTGATGAGTAGGGGTATGGGGATAAATGTAGGGGTATGGGATAAATTTTGCTTAAAAAAAATGAGGCCCCTATTTTTTGGAGGCCCTGGGCAGTGGGTCTGCTTACCCTGTCCCAGAACCGGGTCTGAGGACACCATTTTCTCTTTGCAAATTTTATTATTTTATACAAATTTTCTATTTTTAATTATATGTTGACTTTAATCTCTATTAAAATTGTTTATAAAAAATGATTCCTTTTAATATGTAATGTAGTATATTTATTTTAGTCATTTATATCACTTATATTCTAGAGATTTATTTAAATCAATTTTTATATAAACAAATGTTACATGAATAAATAAAATGTTGATAATGTGTACAAATTAAACACATAATTTAAATTAAAATAAGATAATATTGATAATAGATAAAGAATTCTTAAATTTAATGGTTGTGTCAATTTTTATATTTGGAAGACATATTTATAAAAGAAATAATATTGTCGTTTTCATTTATTGAAGATACATATTGGTAATTATCTGTATCTTAGTCGCTTACATCATTTGATACTTTGAGCTCTTCTTCTTCGATAATTCACCAATTAACATGCAATATTATTCATTTAGTCCTAGATTTGCATACTTTATTCATCAAGTACATCACTCACATATGAACACTCACACATACAATCATCATGAACATGAACACACAAAACTCGTGGTAAAATAGTGCACGAAAATCATACAACAACACACATAATGATGCAAGCAACACACATAATGATGCAATCCCAAAATTGATTTCATGTTCATCATTCATTCCTCAAAGATGAGTAAAGTAATGAAAAATCTATTGGGATTAAGGTTTTTCCTCTACCCAAACATGTAAAATACATCCTATTAGGAGTAATCCCCCCTTACTTTGAATTTTCAGCAATAGTTCCTTAAAGCTCTTCAATGGAAGTTCTTTTTATGCCCTAGCCTTTGCCTCCTCCTATTTTCACCAAAGTTCTGACTTTCACGTTCTAATCCCTGACTCTTACTAACTTCTCCTTATCAGTAACTTAACTCCTAAATTAGTGACTTCCAACATTACCCTCACTTATCCTCTTATTTACCATTATGCCCCTCTATCCTCTAATTTTATTTTAATAAAATTCTACTAATATTCTCCTTTATTTATACTATTTCTATTTTATTCCAATAATTTAATTAAAATAGCTTCCTCCTATTTATTTAATAATGAAAATTCTCATTATTCAAACATTATTAATTCTTTTATTATTTAAATAACTAAGATTATGTACTACCAACCCAACACTCCAATTACTACTACTAACCACCCAACATAACCCAACGCACGTAGAATTCAATTTAAATAATTAAATACACACAATATCAAATAAATAAATAAATTAGAAAAATAGAGTGTTACATTTTGCGCATAACTACAGTGTTGCATGTCTAGGGTTGGGTTCAAATCCATGACCTCAGGTTAAGCTGGAAGAGCCCTCTACCATCTTCTTCCAGAGATTTAACATTGTTATAGGTCAAAATGAAAATCATATAATATTAAAAAAAAATAATGTTTTTCCCCTCGGTTGGAATTTTCAACTGTTGTGAATGCTAACTTTTAATCACGGGTAATAAATGAAACCAAGAGGTAAAGCTGTGCACGCTTTGAAAAAAAAAAAAATAGTTGTCGGGGATCGATCTCATGACCATTATATTTTTCTCCTTGCTTAGTATTCAAACCGATGGAAAACGTGGCGCATTTTCCATGACATCCTTCAATACCTCGGCCAACAAACTGAGGTAAAACTTCTTAACCAACTGAGGGGAAATGTGATGTATTTTCAATTACCCCCTTCATTACCTTGGTCAGCAATCCGAGGTAAAACCCCTTAACCAACCAAGATAAAATCACTTATTCAGTACGAAGCACTGACACCGGTAATAATTTGATTAAAAATGAGTAAATTAATCGTAATCATCACAAGTCTCGGTGTAGGTGTTTGACACCGACACATACATACACTTTTCAGAGGTGTTAGTGCTACATAGCTTAGTCGTGGTAATGATTTTACGTGATTGTTCATGTCTAATAATAATTGTCACGACCCTTCATGATCCAACACATATAAAAACGAGAGGTTTTGAGTTCACATGTAAAAACGAATCAACTACCAACCTAACATCAGAAAATGCAACCAAATACCCGAAAATGACCTTCCACTGTTTTTTAAATTACTCTTTCCGTTGTCCTATTTTGTAATTAACTAAATGAAGATAAAATCATTCACAAAGCACTCTAATTCAATTACTTGTCAACTTCACATAGGTATGTATCTCTCTCACATTCTTTTCAAATTGAATCAAAATCTCTCTCTCTCTCTCTCTCTATATATATATATATATATATATATATATATATATATATATATATATTTGCATATAAACCTCTCTCTCTCCTTGTCTCCATTTATCCTTCTTATTTCCCCCTTTTCATTTTCTTTTCCCTCTATTCATTCTTTCATGACCAAAGATTTCAGTGGGGCGGAGATTACACAGAACGAATGCCAAAAACATATGTTTATATTATAGAACAACAATTTAGAAGAAGAATTAGGAGAATAAGCAAGTTGCAAGCAACACAATGAACCATTGATTCCCATGTGTGTCCGTTTTTCTTGTTTTTCTTCTTCTTCTGTTTTTCCTTCTATTTTTTCTTTTGATTTTTTTATGAGCTTATTTGAACAAATTTATGACTACTTTCTATATATGTTTATGATTCTTTGGTTGTATTTTTTGTGGATTCCCTTACTAAAATTGGTTTGAACATGCTCTTTATATGTTTGTGTAATTATTTAATAGATTGTGTTTGTACTGGAATTTTATGTTTTTATTTTAAGATGAACATTGTGAAATTGGACTCAAACATATTGAAAGATGAACACTGCAAATTTTATGTTTATATAATTACTCATCAATGAAGTATGTGTAGTCTAGACATGTTAAGTTATTTTCATGTATTTTTTCTTATAACATTGATATTACCACCTTTTATTTTCTCATTAAATATTTAACATTTAGAAATGTGTTATATCTTGTATATATGGAAGTTGGAATAGAATAAAGATATATATGCTCATTGAACAAGAAACTTGTATATACTTATTGAGAATTTCAACTTTTCAGTTATCACCTGAAAGATGTTAGCATTAGCAAGATATATTTCTTACTTGTCATAATCAAGATAAAAAACATGGACTTGGAGATGTTGCAGCTGATGAAGATTAGTTAACAGTTTTTAGGTCCACATAGATTCTTCCTTGTATCTTAAAGTAATGAATATTAAATTAGTTTTTTTTATAAGCAATTGTATTAAAAGGAGAAAAAAGGGATCTCCAGCCCAATACAAAAGAATCAAGACAAGAAAAAAAAAAGGAAGAAGGAACTCCCTTCAAAAATTACATAAATTCAAGGGGATTTTTCATCCAATCATAAAGGCCACAATTGACACTACCTAACTCCAACCATCTCCAAGAAGTCATGACAATCCGATAGAAGATAGTCTTAACATCGCAAATTTCGTCACAGAAAAGAATATTATTTCTGGCATTCCAAATACACCATAAGGACACAACCCAAATGAAACAAGGCATTCCCTGCTTTCAAGAATTTTCTAACGGATGAAACCATGACAGCAAATGATTAGGAGGAGAATCTGCAATAAAAGGGGGGAAACCAATCCAGGCAAAAATTCTATCCCACACCTTATGAATCTTGGAGCAGGAAAAGAAGAGATGGAAATCCTCCTCTTCCTCTAAAAAATAGAAAACGCAAACTTTAAGATGAGGAGAATCAACCACTCCTCTACGAGCAAGGTTCGTACGCGTCGGCAATCTATTAATAATAAGTCTCCAAGCCAAGACACTAACCTTCATAGGCAAACGGATACTCCACACTAAGCTGATAGCAGACTCTTTGGCAATAGACAAAGGCATACCTTCAGTCACCTTAGAAACAGCACCATTGAAGGATTTAACAGAAAAGGCATTGTGATTTTCAAGCGTCCAAATCCAGGCATCGTTAGCCTGCGACCGCGGCTGAACTGTTGCTACTAAATCCAACAAAATATTAAGCGAACGTTGGTCTACCTGTCGAACAGACGCTCCCAACCTCTCAAAATTCCAGTTCTAATTTCCTTCAACCCAATGGCCCATATCTTCAATAGTGCAGTCCTTTAAAGGGTCTGCTGAGTATAAAGCAGGAAACACAGATTTGAGGGAAAAATCACCATACCAAGAACTTTGCCAGAATAAAATAGAGTTGCCTCTACCTACAATAGGCATGGCCAAAGAAGAAAAGAAAGAACCATCAAGAAGAATTTTTCGTTTTCATCAAGTCCTTTATCCACAATGAAATCATATGCGCAAAACCATCTATAGCATCATGCAACACCCTGGTTTGCAAATTACCATACCTGGAAATCAAGATATTCCTCCAAATTTCATTCCCGCTATTAAGAAGCTTCCAAAGCCACTTAGCCAAAAGAGCCTTATTGAAAAGGCCAACATGCTAGATCCCAAGGCCCCTCTCTTCCTTGGATTTACATAAATGACTCCACTTAACCCAAGCAATACAATTCTTGTCTTTCGAACCTCCCCAAATGAACCTTCTTTGAATAGCTATAATTTCTCTCACTATTTTAGATGGTGCCTTGAAAAAAGACAAGTAATGGATCGGCAAGTTAACAAGGACCGAGTTGATAAGGGTGACTCTACCTCCTATCGACAATTTTCTACTAATCCACGAGTTAAGTCTCGCTTTAAGACAAGACAAAATAGGTTTCCAAAAAGAGAGTCTCCTATGGTTCCCTCATACTACTATACCAAGGAACTTAAAAGGGAGCACCCCCGACTTACAAAACAAGAAACTTTCTGCCGCAAGAAGAAAGGAAGCATCTAACCCAACACCAAACAGACAGCTTTTCCCAAAATTAATTTTTAGTCCCGAAACCATTTCAAACCCACGGAGGATAGACTTGATCGCCCACAAGTTAGAATACTTACCATCACAAATCAAAAGCGTGTCATCCGCAAATTAAAGCATCTCAATAGAGTCGACATCATTCACTCAGAATCCAGAAAAAATATTAAGGTTCACAGCTCTCTTCACCAGAGCAGCCAAGGTTTCCACGACCATCGTAAAAAGATACGGGGCTAAGGGATCCCCCTGTTTCAAACCTCTAGTGGCCTCAAAATCCCTTGTAGGACTCCCATTGATTAAGACCAAAACAAAACTGGAGCAAACAACCCCCTTAATCCACCTAATCCAATTAGGTCCAAAATTCATAGCTTCAAGAACATTGATCAAGAATTCCCAATACACACAATCATAGGCCTGCGCAAAATCAACTTTAAAAAGCAATCACTCGCGCTTCTCTTTTCTAGCTATATCAATAACTTCATTTGCTACAAGAACTCCATCAAGAAGACTCCTACCAGGTATGAAAGCCGTTTAGGACGAAGAAATCAATTTATTGATAACCAAGGATAATCTCTTAGAAAGCACTTTTAAGATAATTTTGGATATACTGCCTACTAGGCTTATAGGCCTAAAATCCACAAAATCTACTAGGTTTTCGACCTTTGGAACCAAAGCCAAGAAAGAGGACTTAAAAGCTTTAGGGAGAGCTCCTGACTTACAGAAATGTTGAACATATTTGATTATGTCATAGCCCACAAAATCCCAACCTTCTTTAATAAATTTGAAAGAGAATCCATCCGGTCCTGGGGATTTATTACCGTCGCAATCAAAAACAGCACTCCTGATTTCCTCGTTAGTAAAACAAACCTCCAAAGACTCTCTGTCATCAGAACTCAGCCTTCGCATACCAGAAAAATCCATCTTCGGTCTGACAGACTCAGCTTTTTGAAACTTAGACATGAAATACTCCACAGCTGCCTCCTTAATAAGAACGGGATCATCAATGCAATCCTCATTGGAACCAATGGCCATAATTGAATTCAATCTAGTCCTCTTCTTCAGAGTAACATGAAAAAAACGCGAATTAACATCTCCATCCAACACCCATTTAGACCTCGATTTCTGAAAAATCATACTCTCTTTCATACGAATGTTGCTCCAAATCTGCTCCTGAACTGCCACTCTTTTCTTGAGCAGGTCATCCGGTAAATTAAAGTTAGAACCATCCATAACCTGTTCAATATCATTTAAGCTCTCCACACATTCTTCAATCTTGAGATCCCTCCAACCAAAAACGTTAAGATTCCACCACCTCAGACGAGCCTTAAGAGCTTAGAATTTTTCTTAAAGCACGAACGAAGGAGAACCTTGAACCACAAAAGAATTCCAATTGTCCTCAGCGAATTTAAAGAAGTCTTTATGATCGATCCAACAATTAAAGCCTAAAAGGTTTAGGTCCCCAATTGGTGGAATTGGATTTAATCCAGACAGGGCGATGATCAGAGACGTCGCGAACACCAATATTCTGAGCTTTGAAATCCCATTCAACAATAAGAGATTGACTAATAAGAAATCTATCAATCTTACTACAACTCAAACCATTAAAATTATACCAAGTATACCGATTCCCTATAGAAGCGAGGTCAATCAGATCCAACGCTTCAATGAAAGAATTAAATTCATCATAATTTCTATTAGTAGGAGTCCCTCTACCCTTCCTCTCAGCCATCGATCTAACAACATTGAAATCTCCACCTAGTAACCATCTACCATCAGGAAGCCTATTTTTGAGCGAAAGAAGATCAGACCACAACTTCCTCTTCTCACTTGCTCCACACGGAGAGTAGACATTCACCACAAACATGTTGGTACCACGCCCATAGAGGTTTATACAAAGGAAGCCCACTCCCCGAAAATTGGAAATAGGCAAAAAAGAATCCCTATTCCATATAGTAAGAATGCCTCCTGAGAGACCAACAACATCACAAGCCAACCAACCGAACTTGTCGTTTCCCCACAAACTTCTAACAATAGAATCAGACATACTCTTAATTTTCGATTCTTGAATCAAACAAATCTCAGCACCTCCTTTCATCAGGGTTTGGCAAATTCTTCTCCTTTTGAAAGGAATTTTACACCCACAAACATTGTACGAAGTTATAATCATAAAAACACAGTAGCTATAGCCTTCTTACTAAAAAATATTTTCTTGTCTCTATCCTCCAAGTCTTTAACTGCAACTTCAAACAAACCTTCATCTCCGCATGTTTCAATACCCAGACTATTGATCAATTTCCAAACCTTCTGAGGAACTTTTGACAAGTTTTACTTACACTTCGAATTACATCTGAGGATATCGGATTCATCAATATAAAAGCAAGGGGGATCTGATGGGCGTCTTGAAGGGTCACCGACCTCTATGAAAGGGGGAAGAAGTTTAGGCTTCAGGGATCTTGACTTTTTGACTTTCTTAGAGGACTTAGGAAAATTCACCTCAGGAACAACAGACGAGGAATACAAAAGGGTTGAGTAAAAAGAGGGGCTAAATGGGATTTGGACTTTCTCATAAAATTCAGATAGGGGCTTTTTTTTTCTCTTTAGGCCCACCAACCAGCCCACCCTCAGGCCCACAGGGAACAACAATAGACTTAGAAATATGACCGGAAGGAAAAGAAACGTCAGAATCATTTCTCACCGTTCCAAGAAACTCACCAACCCTAATAGGACTTTCACATGGGCCCCAGTAGATAGGTTATTCTCGTCCAACTCAAAAAGGATTTCCAATCGAAACGTACCATCAGCAATTAATGGCTCCCTCAAATCTGACACTTCCTTTGGGCTAGCCTCCAAAAGTTGGGAATTCTTGAACAAAGGGTCAACACACAAAATAACTTTATTTCCTGCATGGCCAAAGCCATTCTCTAATGAATCACAAACAAAGGTATTTGCAGAACCTGCACTACTTCCCGTATCCACAGGTTTAACCTCAGATGGTTCACTCTGTTCCGCCTCTCTATTGTCTCCATTGAGTATAGACTTTTCGTCCTCTTCTTCCTTGTCAGTATACCACGCGCTATCACCATCAGAAGAACCAGAAAGCTTCGAATAAACACCGTCATCATCTAAACCACTATCCTCAAAGAAGTCTTTAAAAAAAGGATTTATAGGCTCTAAGGAAATTCTAACTTGAAACTGAAAACCATTAATCTCAACACAAAAGCTTTCATTAATGGCTATATCACCCTTTTGTTTGATAAGAAGTCTAGCAACTGCAAAATTATTCTTGTTTTCAGTGTCGACATCTCCTTTAACAAAGGTACCAAACTTCTTGGTCAAAAGGCAGAAGGTATTCCTATTCCACGCAAAGCACGGGAGGCCCACGCACTTGACCCAGGTGAATCTGACCTTATCAATAATCTCAGGAGACCAAGGTATAATACTCTTGAATCTTTCTTCACACCACCCCTTAGCCAATGTAGCGAAGGAAGTCAAATCTCCATCACTCTTGACCTCAAGAAGGCACAAACTTGCACCAAGAGGGGTTGCTTTAATGTCAAAAAAACCTGCTTCAAATAACTCTCTCTAGATTAAATAAGCATTTCCCGTTTCAAAAACCTCTCCCACCAAGGCCTTCTCGAAAAAAGCTAGATCAGAAGGATCCACATCAATCTTAATAGTAGATAAAGGTTTGGAGCAAGGCACACCTCCCTCCTATTCCTTCCTACCTTTCTTCACTATATTAGCATAGGAGTCAAAATGAACTCTATTGCCGCCAGTTCCTCTTCTCTAAAAATCGTTCATCTTCCCAGATACTTTGGAAACACTAGTGAAAGTAGAAGGCTCATGAAGAAATCTTGGGACATTCGCATACAACTTTCTCCCTTGAATGAAAACACTATCAAGTTTTGCTGCCAAGATACGAGCATCATGCACTTTTCTAAAACGAGCAAAGTCGTAACGCCTTCCCCGTTTATCTCGCCTGGCCGGAATAAAAACCTCCGATATCAAACCATACACCTTAAAGACCTCGAACAAATCCTTCGCTCCAATATTATCGGGAAACTCTGTGATGAAGAAGGAAGTGACAAGTTCACCTGGAGCCGCACCCTTACCTCTGTTTTCCTTCCAAATCGAAAGCCTACTAAAGGAGGGATTATTGTTCTTCTTACCATACGAAACATTGTTCCACACCATGAAAATAAATCACGAAGCTAAACCCAAAGGACTTCCAAAGACACGAAATAGAAGAATCCCAACCAGATACCAAGGCCCCTAGCCCTAAGGCTAGGAGTTTAAGCCAAAAATACCAGGAAGACTCAACAATAACTGCCTAAGGAATCAAGGAGAATGGATGGAAGAACAAAGAGTTTGGAAGGAGATGGAGGAAACCCTAGAGAGATGGCAGAGATTCTCTTTCATCATTTTTTTAATAGGAAAAATTTGAATTATATTTCTAGGACACTAAAGGGCGTCCCAACCATTTACAAGAGGAAGGCCGCTATAAAAAATCGGACCTACAAAAAATCACAAGGGGCATTTACCCACTCATAGTAATTACAATTAAATGCATTTTTGTGCTTCTTTCCTATCCACCACCAAGAAAACAAAATGACTCGATTAGTGATTAAATCGAAATCCCAAAATTCGTCTCTAAACATAATGTTGTTCCTAGACGACCAAATAACCCAACAGACCATTATCCACAATCCAACCGCATTCCTAACGCTAATATTCCTCTTCAGGCAACCGTCCAACCAAAATGAAAAATGGTTCATGATATTACCAAGATAATATTCCTCAATTCCTAACCACTTAAACACAAATTTCCACACCATCACAGATTTGTGGCAATGAAAGAATATATGTTCGGTTTTTTCCTCTTCTAAAAAACAAAAGGGACAAACCAAAGCATGAGAATCAGTTATAATACCTCTACGCGAAAGATTCTCCCGAGTTGGAATTCTGTTGTGCATCAACCTCCATCCAAATATACTAACTTTAGGAGGTACTTGCGCTAGCCAAACCAACTTGAGAGCCGCCTTCAAAGTCTCCCCACAATTCCAACCATTATTACCTTCGTTATGCTGCAGCAGACGGTACAATGAAGAAACAGAAAATGAACCGCTGTTGTTATGTAACCAGACGACGTGATCTTTTCCACCTTCATGCACCTCAATGTCATTTAGCAGGGTTTGAATAGAGAAGACCTGCTGTCTGATTCCATCGTGAATATTCTGTTGTGAAAAATCCAACTTCCATTGCCAAACACCAGCTTCGTGAAATCCGTAATCTGTGATCCTGCTCTCCTTGTACACAGCCATGTTCCAAAGATCTGGATAAAAGGAGGCCAAAGTCGCAGAACCTGCCCAGCGAGCTAACTAGAAAAGCACCTTTTCTCCATTTCCAATTTCATAAGAAAGCAAATCTGTAAAGTTATTTCTGCCACAAAATATAGAAATGTAAAATATATCTTTCCACCATAGAGATGGAGAAACATGGTACTTAGGGAGCACCCCAAGATGGAAATCACATTTAGGATTGAGATATCTGCATTTGATAATGTTCCTCCATAGAAAGTCGTCCGGCGATACAATTTTCCAAATCCATTTGAAAAGTAAAGCAATATTGAAGAGCTTTAAGTCTATGACCTCGAATTCTCCGTCTTCTTTGCTTTTACAAACGACACTCCACCGAATCCAAGACACCCCTTTTTTTAACGTAGAACCGTTCCACAAGAATCACTTTTGAATTGACGTAAGAGTACGTAGCACCCCTCTCTCATCATTGTTACCACATTTTTCCTGTATTATGAAAGCATACGTATTTTTCTTTCTTTGCATGTGGCTTATTTTGACGGAAACAAGTGTCAAGTTAAAATCTATAAAGTAAATTGGAAGTAAAGTGCATCACGGGAATTGGATAAATAGGTTTTTATTGATTTATTTTTTTCACTCACATTTTGATATGTGTATATTAACACTTTTTACATAGTCAACAAGAAGACCGCAACTTTGACGAAAAGAGAGATTTGTCAATAGAGAGTGCTAACACTAACAATGTTCGAGTTTTTTTTTACCGTAATTGATAACCTTCTATCAATCTTTCTTCTTTTTTTTTTTCTTTTAGATTTGGATAATTTTAATCTTTATAAAAAAAAATAGTAAATTCATATAATACTTTCTTTGAATTTTATTATAACAATTTTTGTTGTAAGTTTTCTATATTATTCACATATTGATTTTTCGTTGTAGGTTTTATTGGAAATTTGGTATATTATTAATCTTGCAATTGACCTAAGCATATATGTCGAGAATGTTGTGGTAAGTTGAAATTATCTATATCAAGTGATTAATCTTTATGTTGTTCCATCCCGCTTAAGAAGCATTTATAAAGAATGATTTCATAATGCAACTCAAAAGGTATTTTTAGAGAAACTGAATAAATTTTAGTTTTCAAATGTAATTTTATGTTTTCTAGGATGTGGAGAAGGTTAGGTTGGAAGCCGAGGATCTATTGAAGGAAAAGATCATGAAAGAAAGAGGGGATAAAGAGCTTGAAAAGGATAAAGATTTGGCGGTGAAGATGATTGCGTTTTGCTCGAGAATTTCAGAGTTGTACGTGCATAATTTTTTCAAATACATTCCCTCTTTAAAACAAAATTTTAATTAATTATTTGATATTCAAATACCCCAAAAAGCGAGACTCTTTGTACAAATGCAATCTAAACACTTTAACTATTATACATTTTCTTCGAGTTTTCACTTTGAGCACTTAAAATGACAGAAATCACCTTCCACTAGCTTTGGTTTTTTTTTTTTACCAATTATAGAAATGAAATTAAGGTGTATGATTTATTTATTTTATTTTTTTTACTAAGCGAAAATTATATTCCAACAAGATACATAAAGGTGTATCCAACCCATCTACAACATTACCAACTCAACCCAAGTGATGTTACAAAAATTCACAAGGGTAATTGGTCCAATCATAATAATTACAAGTATATCTCCCATTAATCCGTTTTCCTACCCACCACCATGTGTACAAAATGATTCTCCTTTCTATAGAATCGTAATCCCACTCTTCACCATTAAACACAATATTGTTCCTTGTTGACCATAATCCCCATCTTATAGTCAATCAAAGACCAATTACCAAACACAATATGTTTTATAGCTTATGGTGTCTTACCAAAGCTGAACACCACATACCGTCGGCCTTATAACATGAGAAAAACCAATTATGTACGACTCTCACGTGACATATAATAATCATCTAACAATCCAAGTTATAACTTACCATAAAAATAATGTCATATATGATTATTTATTTGCTATTATATAATGCATTGCTTTTCTTTTGTTTTTATTCAATATCTTCAAGCTTTCTTTGATTCACTCTCAATATGCCATATTCTGAATCCACGATATTTTTCTAGACTATGGTTAGTAAATGTATTTCTTGTATATGTACTCTATATGTAATATGCCATAATGAAATCAAAAGTATATGATGATTTTAAAGGTAACAATTTTTTTACATTTTCTGCAGAGTAGAAAGTAGAATTTGAGGTTCAAGATGAGATTTTCTGCAGAAAACAGAAAGCAAATTGTTATCTAGTCAATTTCGCTTGAGAATTTCAAAGTTGTAAGTACACGATTTTTTCAAATTCTGCTTTCATTCCTTCTCTGAAACTAAAACGCGTTCTTAGACAAACATACAATATAATCATCTCTTAACCCTATTAAGTGTAAATATGTTTTTTTCCCCAAATCTCTAAACTGGAAAATTCAGGATTGTTGTGAGCTGTTTTAAAAATCTGTTTTTTTGAAAAATCAGCAAGCGTAATCGATTACCCAATTGTTGCTAATCGGTTACAGCTGTTAGTTTTCCAAAAATAACAGAATTTAACAGCATGGCACTTTAGTTGGTTTTGTTATTAGTTGTACTATTCTCTCATGTGTATATATACATTGTTGTAATCCCAATTCAAAGTTAATGCCATTTTTGATTCATCAATATTACTCTCTACCCTAATTCTCTCTCTCTCTCTCAATTCATCTTCTTCCCCAAGTTTCTTTTCACCATTGTTACTACCTTCAAAATTCTGGTTTTATGTTTTATGATTGTTCTAACATTTGGCATCAAGAGCTCTGGTTATTGATCCTAATCTGCTGCAACAACAATGGCTACCGTTTCCAATGATCGAATTCCCACCAATCTCCCAATTCTTGATTCGAAGAACTACGACAAATGGGCGAAACGAATGAAGGTTCTGTTTGGTTATCAAGAGGTTCTTGAGATCGTCATCAATGGAGTTACACCGTTAGGGGCAGATGCTACCGATGCTCGTAGGGCTACACACAAGGAAGAAAAGAAGAAGGATTACAAAGCTCTATTCTTGATTCATTCGTGTGTTGATAACGACAATTTCGAGAAGGTTGGTGATTGTGAATCCGCTAAGCAAGCTTGGGAAATCTTGGAGAAAACGTATGCCGGTGCCGTCAAAGCGAAGGTGGTAAGGTTATAAACTTACAAACGTCAATTCGAGTTAACGCAAATGAAGGACAAAGAAACGATCAACGATTACATCATGTGCATTACCCAGTTAGTCAACCAAATCAAGTCATGTGGCGAAACGATCCTTGAGCAAAATGTTGTATCGAAAGTGTTGCGTTCGTTAACATCACGTTTCGATAACATTGTTGTGGCTATTGAGGAGTCAAAGGACCTAACAACTTTGAGCAAAGATGAGTTGCAAAGTTCGTTAGAGGCGCATGAACAAAGGATGGATGAGAGAAGTGCCGACGAAGCCAAAGCGGAGATCGCTTTGCAAGCGCGTTTACATGAGAAGAACAAGAGATCGAAAGGGAAGTGGACTTCTAAAAGTAAGAAGAATCTTGGTGGAAAAGATCCACAAAATTCAAAGGGTGAAGGAAGCTCCAAAGAGGGTAATCAAAGCGCCCACAAACCGTTTGACAAAAGTTTCGTGAAGTGTTATAATTGTCAAAAGCTTGGGCATTTTGCGAAAGAATGTCGCTCAAAACGCAAGGAAAAGGATGCGGATGAGGCTAAGGTTGCTAGGGAAGAGGTAGATGATGAAGATACCCTTCTTGTGATGATTACGGAAGAGAATTATGGCATTGTTGATGTTCCGGACAGCAGCTGTACTGTTTCGGAAAGTGCTGGAAAAATGCGTTCGGATCGAAATGCATTACTTACCATGGGTGATGGAGTTCAAAGTAAAGATGAGTGGTACTTGGATTCCGGTTGTTCAACACATATGACGGGTTGAAAGGATTGGTTTGTGCAAATCAATCAAGCGGCAAAGAGTAAAGTCAAGTTTGCCGACGACACCACTTTGAGAGCCGAAGGGGTAGGAGATGTTTTGATCAGAAGAAAGAATGGTGGACATTCTAGGATCAAAGATGTCTTGTACATACCGGGAATTAAGTGTAATCTTTTAAGCATTGGCCAATTACTTGAAAGAGGTTACTTAATTCGGTTGGAGAACAAGATGTTACGCGTTTTAGATTCAAATGGTGTGTTGATTCTAAAAGCGCCGATGGCTGCCAATAGAACTTTTAAGGTTGAGTTAAAGGTTATGAAGCATCGTTGTTTAGCTACCGCGGCAAGTAGAGATGAGTGGTTATGGCATTACCGTCTTGGTCACCTTAATTTTAGGGATCTTAAAATGTTGCAACAAAGTGAAATGGTAACGGGGCTGCCACATATTAGTGTTCCGAAAAAATTGTGTGAGGGATGTGTGACGAGTAAGCAACACAAGAATGTGTTTAGCAAGGATGCGGGTCGAAGAACCAAAGGCTTACTTGAGGTGGTGTATTTCGATGTTTGTGGACCGATGCAAGTAGAGACTTATGGTGGCAATCGATATTTTGTTACGTTTATTGACGACTTTAGTAGGAAGCTTTGGACATATCTTATCAAGAGGAAGGATGAGGTATTTGGAGTGTTCAAGAGTTTCAAATCCATGGTGGAGCGTCAAAGCGGTCGGAAGCTCAAAATTCTCAAAACGGATGGTGGAGGTGAATATACCTCTAGTGAGTTTGGGAAGTTTTGTGATCTTGAGGGTATTGTGCGTGAGGTGGTGCCTCCATATACGCCTCAACAAAACGGAGCTGCCGAGAGGAAAAATCGTACAATAATGAACATGGTGCGTAGTATGCTTTATGGGAAGAAGTTGCCTAAGGAATTGTGGGGTGAGGCCGTGTCTACAGCCACCTACTTGTTGAATAGGTGTCCCACTAAGAAGCTGGAGAAGATTACACCAGAAGAGGTTTGGAGTGGTTTCAAACCAAGTGTGAATCATTTGCGCGTTTTTGGATCGATTGCATATCGTCATGTACCAAATCAACTTAGAAAGAAGTTGGATGATAAAGGTGAGAAATTGATATTTATTGGATATCACTCTACTGGAGGTTACAAGCTATTTGATGAGAGGAATCGGAAAATCGTGATAACCCGGGATGTGCAGTTTGATGAAATAAAAACTGCTGAAACAGCAGGTGTAATCGATTACCCGATTGTTGCTAATCGGTTACACCCTGCTGAACAACAGCAGTTTGTTGATTTGTTTGATCCAGAGAATTCCGATGCCGTTGTACCTGCACCTACTGAAGCGGAAAATGATGTTGTGAATAATGGTAGACCAGTGAGGCAAAGAGCCCTGCCTCATAGACTCCGAGATTGTGAGAGGTTCCAAGATAATGAAGTGAATAATGATGGTGATTTTGTTCATTTCGCACTTATGGCCGAATCTGAACCGGTAAATGAGGAGGAAGCCTTAAGTGATTCTAAATGGATATGTGCAATGAAAGAGGAGCTGGAATCTATTGAAAAAAATGGTACTTGGGAGTTGGTCGATTTACCACATGGAAAGAAACCGATTGGTGTAGGATGGGTCTATAAAGTCAAAGCAAATCCTAAAGGTGAAGTAATCAAGTACAAAGCTCGATTAGTTGCCAAAGGGTTCTTGCAACGTGAGGGGATAGACTACGAGGAGGTATTCACACTGGTGGCTAGATTGGAGACTATTCGTTTGGTTGTTGGAATTGCGCATAGCAACAATTAGGTGATTTACCAAATGGATGTGAAATCTGCGTTTTTGAATGGTCCTCTTGATGAGGAGGTTTATGTGGGGCAGCCACCCGGTTTCGTGATTAAAAATCAAGAGAAGAAGTACTACAAGCTACACAAGGCGTTGTATGGTTTGAAACAAGCTCCGAGAGCTTGGAACAAACGTATAGAAGGCTTTCTTATTGACATCGGTTTCAAACGGTGTGTATCCGAACATGGTGTTTATGTGAGATCGGATACTATTGATGGTGTTATTATACTTTGCTTGTATGTTGATGATCTCTTGATTACGGGCAGCAATGACAAGAGTATTTCAAGGTTCAAAGTGGAGCTCATGAGTGAGTTTGAGATGACGGACCTTGGTGTCATGAGATACTTTCTTGGCATAGAGTTTCACAAGCCAAAAGTGGGGCTGCTTATGCATCAAAGAAGGTATGCTCTAGATATCTTGAAAAGGTGTGAAATGGAACATTGTAATGCTTCTAATACACCTTGTGAGGCTAGAGTTCAGTTGTCCAAAAGTGATGATGAGGATGATGTGGATCCAACACTTTACCGGATTTTGATTGGATCGTTATGGTATTTGTGCAATACTCGACTGGATTTGGCTTTTAGTGTCGGTATTGCGAGTGGATTCATGGAGAGACCTAAGGTGTCTCACTTGGCGGCGGTCAAGAGAATCCTTAGATATGTGAAAGGTACTCTTGGTTGTGGTATTTTGTTTCCCACATCGGATATGGGTCGCAAATGTACTTTACTTGGCTACACCGATTCTAATTGGTGCGGAGATAAAGATGATCGGAAATCTACGGCGGGTTACATCTTTATGTTCGGTAGTACACCAATCTCATGGTGTTCGAAGAAGGAACCGGTTGTAGCACTCTCTTCTTGTGAGGCCGAGTACATTGTGGCATCATTGAGTGCTTGCCAAGCTATGTGGTTAGTGAATCTTATGAAGGAATTGGGATGTGGTGATGATGATGCCACCACACTGTTTGTGGATAGTTTCCGCGATAAATCTTGCGAAGAATCCGATTGCACACGGAAGGAGCAAGCATATTGAGATGCGGTTTCATTACTTGAGAGAATTGGTCGGTGATGGAAAGCTTAGATTGAGCTATTACCGAAGCGAGGACCAAGTTGCGGATTTGTTGACCAAGGGTGTGACAAATGAGGTGTTTAAGAGACTGTTGAAGAGCTTGAGCATGATGAACTTGGAGCAACTAAAGTGAGGTGGTGTGTTGTGAGCTGTTTTAAAAATCTGTTTTTTTGAAAAATCAGCAAGTGTAATCGATTACCCAATTGTTGCTAATCGGTTACAGCTGTTAGTTTTCCAAAAATAACAGAATTTAACAGCATGGCACTTTAGTTGGTTTTGTTATTAGTTGTACTATTCTCTCATGTGTATATATACATTGTTGTAATCCCAATTCAAAGTTAATGCCATTTTTTATTCATCAATATTACTCTCTACCCTAATTCTCTCTCTCTCTCTCTCTCAATCCATCTTCTTCCCCAAGTTTCTTTTCACCATTGTTACTACCTTCAAAATTCTGGTTTTATGTTTTATGATTGTTCTAACAAGGATCTCATGAAATACGCAACTGATAACACGAGGGAAGCAAATGTCCCTGACATTCTAAATTTGGTAAATCATATTTTATTTATTTTTATTGAGTGAACTTTGCATTCTTTCTTTGATGTGAATACCAATCTGCTGTAATTTGATGTTTCCAAATTATTCTTGTGACATAGAATATAGTCTCTATTTTCTGGTTGCTTCTTTTGTCTTTTATAGGACAGATAAGACCAACATCCTATTTTTTTGGAATTTTTGATTCATTTCCAAAAATAATCCTTTGATACAACATTTATATGAGTGATCATCACAAGTTAAACTATCAAAGAGATTATCATTCCAATAGGTTGGTCAGTCTCCAAAGGGTAAATCCATTATTTATTAACTTATCACACATAATAAAAGATGTAAAAAATCAACAAATTCTTGATTATTTAAACACATAAGTAAGCTATTTCGTATACTTTTGAACCTTTTCAAAAGATTAGAATTATAAGGCAGCATCATAGAATTTCTTTTCATTGAATTTTTATTGGATATTTTAGTTAAAGCAATTTACAAAATATCCAATAGGTTGGTCCACCTGGAACGGTAGAAATTTGTCCATCGGGGGAAGAGTCACATTAATTAACTCGGTCATAGTCAATTTGCCCATTCATTATCTGGCATTCTATAAGGCCCCAATGAAGGTTGTGAAGGAAATTATTGCGATACAACGCCGTTTTCTCTGGGCTGGGCTGGTGCGACTGAAAAAAGATTCATGTCTTGGATATCATGGAAGTCTGTTTGTAAACCGAAGGACCTCGGAGGGCTTGGGATTAAACATGTTGGTCGCTTCAACATTGCTCTTCTTGCTAAATGGTTATGGAAATTTTATAGTGGAGGAGATGAAATTTGGAGACAAACCATGGTTAATAGATATGGTAACTTAAGCATCAAACCTTATTTAGTTCTCGACGTGGGTAGATCGAAGTATGATTCGATGTGGATGAAGGACATTCAGTCCATCTTTTGTCGTGATTCTTGGAACAGTTTCAGTGAGTTCTTGGATTGTTCGATTGGTGACGGAGCTAATGTGGCTTTTTGGCATTCGGTTTGGATCGGCAATGACACGCTGAAAAATCTCTTTCCTGGCCTGTACCATGCTAGCAGAAATCAATTATGCTCAGTTAGTGATATGGGAGAGTGGGAAGGAGAACTGTGGAATTGGAGGGTGGACGGTTTTTTGGATATTGATGATCCAAATCTCGATAATGATTGAAATATTTGTAGACAGCTGCTGGATGAACATTCTCTCAATAAGGAGGCGCAGGACGTCTGGCACTGGAAGCTGAATGACTCTCAAGCGTTTACGGTCAATTCTCTCTGTACGGTTCTGAACTATTCATTTTATGATAACGGGGCTGAGTTGGTTAATAAAGATCTTCTGCTTCTTTTATGGAAAACGGTTCTTCCGGCTAATGTTCAAATCTTTGGGTGGAGAATGATTTTAGATAGGCTACCAACAAGATCTAACTTGGCTATAAGACGGATAATCGACAATGACAACGACAAGGTATGCTTATTTTGTTTTCAACCGAACATTCGAATGTGTGGAATTCGAGGCTTAAAGGTCGAAGTGTTGCGGGAAAGAAAAGCACGATATTGATCCTAGGTAGGAAAGATAGTAAGAAATGTAGCCTATATGATTGGTATAAATTCCCGTTTGATTTTATGTAATCGTTTTGCTTGTTAGACGGTTGTAGTTCGTTGGTTGAGATTTCCTTAATCTCCTTTAATGAAATTGCTTATAAAAAAAAATTTACAATAATTTTTGTTTAGATGATTATTTTTGACTTTTTTGAATTGATATTTTATTAATTTGTTAAGACAAAGATGCTAACATTCAAATTTTCATTTTACATTCGTAGATCGGTATTTCATTATTTCTAATGACATTTCTATTGAATGATTTAACATATGAACAAGTTTTCCGCACATGCACTTAATATGAATGTGTTGGGAATTCAAAGCACAAATCATGAACAATTGAGGAAAAAAAATACAACGGAAACTATTTGAAATAAACAACACCAGCCAATTTGAATAATTCTGTAAAAGAGATGGTGATCCAATTGATTCTTGATTCTAAAATGAAAGTAAAGAACACATCTGATGACAAGAGGATAAAGGTTTTAAATAGCAGCGGTAAGAAGGGTGAATTAATCACAATTTAATTTTTCATCCTAAAGACTATTAATAACCGATTAGATATCTGCGCATTCCCATGACGTGCATTCCTGGTAGTGACCATTTTTGTGGCAAAAGGTTTAAAATTTTGGGATTGAGAACTTGTCCAAGGAAGAGTATTGTTCCAGATCGATCTTCTCTAATCAAAAACATGAAAGGGTGGTCAGCTACAAAGTCTATCGGGGGCGGAGGAGGATTGGTAGGCCGACTACATGTACGCCCAATTTCAGCACTGGTCGCTGCAGCAGCTTCAGTTCCTTTTTCATTTACTTCAATAAAAGACTTGTGGTGTACACCCTCCGGACACATTTATAAGCAAATTTATCTTTTTTGGGTACATTTGACTATTAGTGTATCTAGTCCATATATGGACTAGATACACTAATAGTCAAATGTACCCAAAAAAGGTAAATTTGCTTATAAATGTGTCCGGAGGGTGTATGCTGGAAACATAAAGGTTTTCACCCATCGGAGAATCCACCATTTTTGTCAATCCTCCTTTTGAGAAAGGTAAAACCACTCCTAACTCTTTCAGCATATCAGAAGCTTCAAGCCCAAATGAAATATTAAATCTTGGAATTCTAAAGTCACCTACTGGCACTGTATTTCTAGGACGGGTACGCTCCAAAAACTCAGATTCAGAAGCTACCTTTTCTGTCAAAGCTAACAATCCATCTCTTGGATCAGGGAGATAAAAGTAAATAGAGAATTTACACTTATCCTCATGTTTATATGACTCACCTCCCTTATAAGAAAGACGAAGGACTTTAAAACCATCAAAAACACTAATAAATTGTTCCTCCTCACTTGTTATGAAGGGAACTTTGACTGAGCTGCCATTAAGAAGGTGAAAATCGCAGTCTTTTGTTTTTGATTCATCAAACTCGATCGACCATACTCCTTTGAAGTATAATGCATTTGCAAATATGAGTCTGGTTAAGCTATTAACTGAACCAGGTGGTAGTAGATTCTTTATAAGACCTTTTGTCTCTTTTTCAGCCCATGAATTCACTTCTTTTCTCACTTCAGAAGCCTTCAAAACAATATCAAATATTAAATTAATAAGGCAAAAAGATCAAATAACATTTTAATAGAAAATTTTAACTTGTTGGTACACATATTTCATAAAATAATAAAACAAAAAGAATAAATTAAGGAAAATAAACTAAAATAAATAAACAGTTTCATCCATTACTTAATGCTGAAAAAAATATTACAAAAACATTGACATGGATTCAAGATTATTATACCTTGGTTACGAAATCAACTGAGGCAATATTGGCTTTGAAATCAGTAGCCACACTTTCTTTGAAAGAAGGTTGAAGAGAAAATGATTGTTGAACCCACACACCATTGACAAAAGACACCAGAGGTCCGCCGGCGGGACTGTTATCGGCAAGCACATTGGAAACGAGCTGAGAGGATAATGATTTGAGTTTGTTGGTAGATTCAGATCGGAGAAATTCAAGAAGCTGGTGTTGTGTGGAACCCTCAGAGCCAACAGCGATGATCCTGAGTATGATTTGTAGCGACAATGGCGAAAACACAATGTTCTTTTCTTTATATTTTTCTTTGGAGAACAAATGTTTGGCTATGGCCAATGAAACCTTCGTTTGGTTGGTGATTGATTTAGTGAGGAGATTCATTCTTATTCTGACTGTAAAACCCTAGAGAGGTAGAAAAGAGAGTAGCTTGATAAACCATAAACCCTTTTTCCATGGTATATATATACAAAAGATGTCTCGCTAATCAAGTCATGCAAAATTATTAGGGCCAAATATTACAATTTATTTGTATTTATTATATAATAAATTTATATGCAATAATCGCGCTGCCAAATTTCCAACAATAAGAGGCTTGGAAAAGATGAAGGGCAAAAAGTTTGTATCTCAAGGGATGACATCGACACCATAAATTCAAATAGTAAAGGAATTTTTTTTTTTTGGAATTTTGGTATCCGGCTTTACGACCTACTAATTTAAAATAGACTAATTATATATAACTTTTTTTTCTTTAATAAATATTGTCACAAACTCATAAAAATGATTAATTAATATGTAATATAATTTTTTATACTAGACATAGAAAGTAAATAAAAAAATGATTAGTATGACTTAACAAATTTTTTAAGATTTTTATGAATAAGGTACTACATTTTGTCAACATAAAAAAATTTTTTTTATAGAAAACATGTAATTTTTTTGAATTATTAATTATTAAGCAGATATTAAAAACAATGGTTACTTAATATAGTTCAAAAATATTACATCTATAAGTATAGACTTATAGATAAAGCGGTTACATGATTTTGATTTGACTTATTTTCATTCTTAATTTACCCTTTAAAGTATATACAATTTATTTAACTTAAAAAATAAAATATTTATAAAAATATACAATTTTTTAAAAAGTGTATAACTATCAAAGTTGTTTTTTACAAATTTTCTCAATCCTCTCAAAATCTAAATTCAAAACACAATTATAAATTAGTGAAAAATATTAAACCACGTTCATGGCAATCTCGAGAAATAAAATCCATATATTGATACTTTATCATTTATAATTTATAAAAGATAAATAAATAAATAAATAATATCCTTCTTCGTCTCTTTTTTTTTTTATAAGCCAAACAAAATACCTTTCATTAATAACACCAGGGATGGAAGCACAAGAGCTTCCCCACAAAAACAAAATACAATACAGTCAAAATTCCCTATAAAAACAGAAAAATATACAGACCTATAGCAGGGATGAAAAATGACAGGAAAACCAACTGAACTACAACCAATTTTATAAGAATTCAAGGGGGAATTTGGTCCAAGAGCCTTAGAACCTCCTAAAGATAACCAAAGCTAGGACGTCATCAAAATTCGGTTGAGAAGATCCAAGTCGCGGACTACTCCGTCATTAAATACAATTTGGGTTCTCGCCCACCAAAAATTCCAGCATGCCGCGAACCAAATTAACAACGCGTTTTGATTAGAGGAATACTTAACCAAACGAATGATTCATTCCATTATATGGCTTTTACAGTCATTAGCTTCAATCCACGAGATTCCAGCCCACTCCGAAATAACTTTCCAAATAACCTTAATCCTTGGACATGAAAACAAAACATGATACAACATTTCGATAGCTTCAAAACAGAAAACACAAACAGTATCATGGGGATTTGAGATTATCGCCCTGGTCGCTAAGTTATATCGTGTAGGAAGTCTATCCAAAATCAGGCACCACCCAAATAGTTTCACCTTCATCGAAATCGATGATTGCCACTGAAATTCTGGTATCAGATATGTGATGTCGAGAGAGATGTCACAACATCAATATCTGCTATATAAACAAGACAGTAAAAGTAACAGCACTTAAAAGCAATAAATAAACACAGAGAATTGTTCACCCAGTTCGGTCTAACAACCTACGTCTAGGGGCTACCAAGCCAGGGAGGAAATTCACTATTAGTAGTATCAATTCGTAGACTCTACAATCAATACACAAGTTGACAGTCTACTCACTTAATCACTACCCAATGACACTTCTACCTAAGACACTCTTAGATATGAGACACCTCTCACTCCCCCTCAATCACAACAGTGATGACAATTGAAAAATTACAAATATTAGAAGATCATACTTCAATGACAATACTTGATCTTGCTTAAAAGCTTCAATCAAGAACAAACACTCGTGCTTAAAAGCTTAGAGTGGACAACATACAACTCAAACAATCAGTCCAATTCAAGCATCTGAAAGATGAATGAATGGCTCACAAATAACAGACGAAAACACAAACCCTAACGCTTGACACTCAGTCTTTAATCTCTAGTCTTCGTCGTTTCCAAGTAGGGTTGAGACTCCTTTAAATAGAAACAGATTTTTGGGCCTGGGCAATAATAATTCTCAGAATTAATTCTCAATTAAAACTGATAAAACTGCAAATCTTTTTGCCCTAAAAATAGTGACAAAATATACTCCACAAAGTAACAGGAATTGATCGTATCAAAATAAATCTTCTCCAATAAATTCGCCTGCAATCTCTCAAACAAAATCTCCCAAGATATATAAAAAAAACGCAGCACATAAAAACACTGAACTGAAAATTCTGTCAACTGATGTCAGAACATCGTGTTCGACATCATGCCCAAAATCCTTGCAATACTAAAACACACCAACTCAGAATGTTATAAACAACATGTCAAGACATCAAGTAAGACAACTTGAAGCAACACTTTGTTTTACCAAAATTGCTGCCAATTTCAAAACTAACAATCTCCCCCTTTGGCAAATTTTGGCTAAAACAATATCAGCACATAACAGAGAAACAACAGTAGAAACACATATCAGAGAACCTGCAACAGAACCACAACATATCTAAAAACCAGCCAAAAATCATCAGAACATCACTAAGAACATCCACTCCAGAACACAGAACTACAACAAAGCCAAAGTCACTCTACTCTCTCCCCCTTTTTAGCCATAATTGGCCAAAAGAACACTATGAGCAGCAAGCCCAATGTTCTGACACTTAGTCAAACATGGTCAAATACCAAGAAACACTGTTGTAACTCAGCTTGGAAAGAGTGACACATTACTCAACAGAGAGAGGTGCACAGACACCAAACAACTTTGACTGACCAGGTGGTACAAACAAGGGTTTCCATTTGAATTATAAAAACTACAGCCAAACTGAGAAGGAAATATGAGTCAGTCCTCCAAACTGCTTCTTTTGTCAGTTTCACCAAAGAGATAAGCTCACACACATAAGACAACTGCACCAACAATCACCTTCCTGCACTTCAAAAAAAAATCTACTAATCCTCATATATGCAAATCCCTAATATGCTTCTTAAATTTTCAAATTGATTTACATCTAAGGCCTTAGTAAAAATATCAGCTAATTGCATTTCAGTAGCAACATGTTCCAAAGCAACCATTTTATCTTCAACCAGATCTCTTATAAAGTGATGACGTATGTCAATATGCTTAGTCCTGCTATGTTGAATTGGGTTCTTGGAGATATTGATAGCACTCGGGTTATCACAGTACAATGTCATGACATCTTGCTTGACATTGTATTCAGTTAACATTTGTTTCATCCAAACCAGTTGTGAACAACTACTTCCTGCTGCTATGTACTTAGCCTCAGCAGTAGAGAGAGACACACAGTTCTACTTTTTGCTAAACCATGAGATAAGATTGTTCCCTAAGAAGAAGCATCCTCCTGAAGTACTGATCCGTGACTGTATAGTATGCCATAGTCACTAGTACCATTCACATATTTCAGAATTCTCTTCACTTGATTCATGTGGCTAACTTTCGGTTCTGATTGATATCTGGCACAAACTCCTACAGCAAAGGAGATATCAGGTCTTCTAGCTGTGAGATACAGTAGGCTTCCAATCATGCTTCTGTATAGGCTTTGATCCACACTCACTCCATGTTCATCCTTGGACAGCTTCAGGTGAGTAGGAGCAGGTGTCCTCTTGTGATTAGCATTCTCCAGACCAAACTTCTTGACTATGTTCTTTGCATACTTGCTCTGAGAGATAAATATAGAGTCTTCCATTTGTCTAACTTGCAGACCCAGAAAATAGCTGAGCTCACCAACAAGACGCATCTCAAACTCAGACTGCATCTGCTTCACAAAATGTTGAACCATTGCTTCTGACATCCCACCAAACACTATGTCATCAACATATATTTGAGCTATCAACAGTTTTCCTCCTTCCTCTTTGACAAACAATGTCTTGTCAATTCCTCCTTTTTTGTACCCATTCAGAGCCAAGAATTCAGTAAGCCTGTCATACCAAGCTCTAGGTGCTTGCTTTAATCCATAAAGAGCTTTCCTTAGTTTGTAGGCATGGTTAGGAAATGTTGGATCAATAAACCCCTTGGGTTGATCTACATAAACTTCTTCATTTAAGTACCCATTCAAGAAAGCACTCTTTACATCCATCTGAAATAAATTGAATTTGAGATTACAAGCCACACCTAAGAGTAACCTGATAGATTCCAGTCTGGCCACAGGAGCAAAAGTCTCATCAAAATTAATTCCTTCTACCTGAGTGTAACCTTGGGCAACCAGTCTAGCCTTATTTCTGGTGACCATTCCTTGTTCATCAGATTTATTCTTGTAAACCCACTTGGTGCCAATCACATTTATTCCATCAGGCCTTGGTACAAGATCCCACACTTCATTCCTTTTGAATTGTCCCAGCTCTTCTTGCATGGCATTAATCCAAAATTCATCTTTCAAGGCTTCTTTAACATTTTTGGGATCAATTTTGGATACAAAGCAAGAATTTGACACAACTTCTCTTGACCTAGTGGTAACTCCTGAGTTTGGATCACCTATGATAAGCTCTTTTGGGTGGTCCTTTTGCACTCTGATGGATGGTCCCTTGTTAGGCTGCTCTGGTTCAGGTTCAGCAGCAGTAGGACTGAGATTTACACTTCTGTCTTCAGCTTCTGTTGATACATCATCAACAAATGTTCCAACATCATCCAGGACATCAACACCTTCCTTCATTCCATAGTTATCAACAACCACATTTACAGATTCCATCATGACTCTGGTTCTGGAGTTGAATACCCTATAAGATCTGCTGTTTGTAGAGTATCCCAAAAAGATTCCCTCGTCACTTTTAGGATCCATTTTCCTCCTCTGTTCACGATCTGACAGAATATAACATATACTTCCAAAGACATGAAAGTACTTCACACTTGGTTTTCTTCCCTTCCACAGCTCATACAAGGTAGCTGAAGTACCTCTTCTCAAAGTAACTCTGTTGTGAATGTAGCAGGCAGTATTCATAGCTTCAGCCTAGAAATGGTAAGGAAGCTTTTTGGCATGAATCATTGCTCTAGCAGATTCTTGAATGGTTCTGTTCTTCCTTTCAACAACTTTATTTTGCTGAGGGGTAATAGGTGAAGAAAACTCATGACTGATGCCTTCAGTAGAACAATATTCAGCAAACTTGCTATTTTCAAACTCTCTCCCATGATCACTTCTTATTCTGATGACATTGCTCTCCTTTTCTCTTTGGAGTCTTTAAAAGAGATCCTTAAACACATCAAACACTTCTGTTTTGTCTTTGATAAAATTCACCCAAGTGTACCTGGAATAATCATCCACAACTACATAAGCATATTTCTTCCCACCTAGACTTTCCACCTGCATAGGCCCCATTAAGTCCATATGAAGAAGTTCTAACACTTTAGAAGTAGTGGGATGTTGAAGCTTTTGATGTGACATCTTGGTTAGCTTCCCTATCTGACAGTCTCCACAAACTCTTCCTTCTTCAATTTTGAGCTCTGGGATTCCTCTTACTGCTTCTGTAGATATGATTCTCTTCATTCCATTCAGATGTAGATGTCCCAACTTTTGATGCCATACTTTGACTTCATCTTCTTTTGCAAGAACACATGTGGAGGAACTTGAATCTTGTGACACCCATAGGTAACAGTTGTCCTTAGACCTAGCACCCTTCATGATAACTTCATCTTTCTCATTTGTGACAATGCACTCAGTTTTTGTAAAATTAACTATGAGTCCTTAATCACATAGTTGACTAATACTGATCAAATTTTCTGTCAACCCCTTGACTAGCAGTACACCATCAAGTCTAGGTGCACCTTCACAATTCAACTTTCCCACACCCTTGATTTCTCCTTTGACACCATCACCAAAAGTCACATGGCCAGAAGAATGAAGTTTAACATCCACCAGCAAATTCTTCACTCCTGTCATGTGTCTTGAACAGCCACTGTCAAAGTACCAGTCTTCTTTAGTGGAGACTCTAAGAGAAGTATGAGCTATCAAGCTGACAACATCGGTTTTGGAGACCCATTGCGTCTTTTGCTTGATGACTTGATTACCTTTATGAATGACCTGCCTGGTTGCATAATTAGGAGCACTCTTAGGATACCCATGTAACTTATAACAGAAAGCCTTTATGTGTCCAAAGCTCCCACAATGATGGCATCTCCAACGCCTGAATTTCTTCTTAGAGGGAGTCCTGTCAGGATGTTTCAACATCTGTTTCAACATCACTGGCTTGGAACTAGGAATAACATCATTTGAAGCAGATCCACTGTTGAACCCCAACCCACTTTTGTCTCCTGCAGTTCTTCCAACATTAAGAATCTTGTCTAGAACATCAGTTCCACTATTCAGCATTCTGATAGACTTGGACATTGATTCAAGTTTAGAATTCAGCACAGATACTTCATCTTCCAGCTTATCAATGGTTTCTAAATGCTCTGTCTTTTCAGCCTTTAGTTGAGCAATAATCTTCTTCTGCCTCTCCCCTTCTTGACATGCTTCTTCACTTTTAATGCATAGCTCTCTATAAGAATCAGTTAGCTCATCATATGTACTCTCTTCATCCCTAGAATCATCATCAGTTATATACCTTCCAGTCAATTCCCTAACATGCTTGGCAGTCTCTTCATCTTGCTTACTTTCAGTATCAGACCAAGACACAAATAAGCCCTTTTTCTGCTTCTTAAGATATGTAGGGCATTCAGCTCTGATGTGACCATAACCCTCACAGCCATGACATTGGATTCCTTTGTCAATATTAGGCTTCTCCTCAGTTCTTATTTTCGTCATCTGATCACCTGACCTGTTGATGTCAGATGTGATGTTCTTGACATTAGGTTTATAGCTCCTGTCCAGTCTTTTCAAAACCTTATTAAACTGTCTTTCCAGCAGAACAATGGCATTGGATAGCTCCTCCTGAGTTTCAGGACCACACTCTTTCTCATCATCTTCTGTACTAGACACCAAAGCTATGCTTTTGACCTTCTTTTCAGATCTGTCATATATTCAACCCTAATTCAAATGTCTGAAGTGAACCAATCAATTCATCTACCCTCATCTGGCTAATGTCTTGAGCTTCCTCTATATCAGTCACCTTCATTTCAAATCTCTTGGGGAGAGATCTGAGAATCTTCCTTACCAGCTTCTCTTTAGACATCCTTTCTCCTAGGGCACTAAAAGCATTTGACAGTTCAAGTATATTCATGTGGAAGTCATGAATGGTCTCTTCATCCTTCATTCTTAAATTTTCAAACTTTGTTGTTAGAAGCTGAAGTCTTGACATCTTGACTTTGGAGGTTCCTTCATGAGTTATTTTAAGGATATCCCAAGCCTTCTTAGCCACTTCACATGTGTTGACCAGCCTGAAAATGTTCTTGTCAATACCATTAAACAAGGCATTCAAAGCCTTAGAATTTCCAAGAGCAAGTTCATCTTCTTCCTTGGTCCAATCTTCTTCAGGTTTCAGCTTTGACTGGCCATCTTCTCCCACAATGACAGGATGTTTCCATTCTTTCAAAACAGCCTTCCAAGCCCTGCTGTCTAAAAACTTCAATAAAGTAACCATGCGAGGTTTCCAATAGTCATAATTTGATCCATCTAAAATATGGGGTCTATTCACAAATCCACCACTCTCCTTTTCCATTGCACCAGAAAGTAACATCCCTAGATCTCACCCAGATACAGAGCAGGATGCCTGCTCTGATACCAATTGAAATTCTGGTATCAGATATGTGATGTCGAGAGAGATGTCACAACATCAATATCTGTTATATGAACAAGACAGTAAAAGTAACAGCACTTAAAAGCAATAAATAAACACAGAGAATTGTTCACCCAGTTCGGTCTAACAACCTACGTCTGGGGGCTACCAAGCCAGGGAGGAAATTCACTATTAGTAGTATCAATTCGTAGACTCTATAATCAACACACAAGTTGACAATCTACTCACTTAATCACTAGCCAATGACACTTCTACCTAAGACACTCTTAGATATGAGACACCTCTCACTCCCCCTCAATCACATTAGTGATGAAAATTGAAAAATTACAAATATTAGAAGATCATACTTCAATGACAATACTTGATCTTGCTTAATAGCTTCAATCAAGAACAAACACTCGTGTTTAAAAGCTTAGAGTGGACAACATACAACTCAAACAATCAGTCCAATTCAAGCATCTGAAAGATGAATGAATGGCTCACAAATAACAAACGAAAACACAAATCCTAACACTTGACACTCAGTCTTTAATCTCTAGTCTTCATCGTTTCCAAGTAGGGTTGAGACTTCTTTAAATAGAAACAGATTCTTGGGCCTGGGCAATAATAATTCTCAGAATTAATTCTCAATTAAAACTGATAAAACTCCAAATCTTTTTGCCCTAAAAATAGTGACAAAATATACTCCACAAAGTAACAGGAATTGATCGTATCAAAAAAAATCTTCTCCAATAAATTCGCCTGCAATCTCTCAAACAAAATCTCCCAAGATATATAAAAAAACGCAGCACATAAAAACACTGAACTGGAAGTTCTGTCAACTGATGTGAGAACATCGTGTTCGACATCATGCCCAAAATCCTTACAATACTAAAACACACCAACTCAGAATGTTAGAAACAACATGTCAAGACATCAAGTAAGACAACTTGATGCAACACTTTGTTTTACCAAAATTGCTGCCAATTTCAGAACTAACAACCACAATAATTCTATAATAGTCTTGGAGATAATATCAACGCCATCATTCATAGATTCCTGAAAAAGAGCTGAATAACAGGAATTTACAGAAAACAAGTTGTTATCTGCTTTAGACCAGAAAAATTCATCGCGTGTATCCAACATAGGGACTCTATGCTGCAATAATGCCATCAACTCATCATGCTGCTCATGCAATTCATCACTCTAGTCTCCAGCCTGTAATGACAGGTTCCAAACCCATGTACTATTATCCTAGCCACCATGATCTTGAACAGATCCAAATTGCATACCTAAAATGGAGTACAGGTCAGGAAAATTGATTCTTAGTGGTTTCACATCTAGCCATCTTGCGTGCAAAAGGAGACTAAAGATCCGTCACCCAAATTGCATGTTAACTTGCTCAAGAATCCATCGAAATCAGGGAGCATTCCAATCTTCATCAAGTCTTTCATCCAAATTGAGACATTCCTAGCCAGACCTCCACCCTGTACTAAACAAAACCAACTTTTGCAGCAACCATACTTAGCAGCCAGTACCCGTTTCCACAACACATCCTCATCCAATTGTTGCAATTAAAAAATAACTTTGTTTAGAATTGTGTATTGTGTCTTTGAGAGAGTTTTAATTTTTTTTTTAATACTCAAACTTCATTCATTATGTCACATAAGTGACCAAAATGCAACGACTACATTCTACAATCATATAAACCAAACATAATTACAATGCTTACATGAAGACAGAATGAAAAAGAAGTTTCCAAACAGAAACTTAACCTCAATTGACAAATAGGCAGAAAGTAGGTATTGGAACTCCACAAAGATTTGCAAAAGTTGGACCAACAATAGAAGGCAGCACCAAAGATAGAGTTAAAACACAACCCTCCCTCAAATCATGTACTCGGTTATTTATATAGATCCAAGGGAAATTTATGCCACTCATAAAAACTATCTGCAAAGTCTTTCTTAATCTTCAACTTTTTCCACCTCCAAGAGAACACCTTAATGTCCTCATAAATTGAAATTGGATTTGCAACTGCATCATTATACAAAACTTTATTTCTTGTCTTCCAAACACACCAACATGATATCAACCAAATGTAGATTAAAAATGGTCCTATTCCACAATTTTGGACCAGTTTATGAACATATCGACACAGCAGGTTCCAGCAGGAAATTGAATTCCCAACCAGATTTCCAATTCCTTCCAAACTCTTTTGATCTTGTCGCAGCCAAGCAACATGTGATTTACCTCTTCTACCTCCTTAAAGCAGAAAACATAGGACATTTGGTAAGGATCAGTGATGACTCCCCTTTTGATCAGATTTCCTCGAGTGGGCAGCCTGTTTAACAACAATCTCCAGCCAAATATCAAGACTTTCAAAGGAACCTTTGTCTTCCACATGAAATCCAAGGCCTCCTTTACATTACTACCCAAATTCTCCTCTACCCTGCTATGGATCCAAATCTTGAAGCATTCCTTAACACTGAAACTATTATCAACCTTCCTTGGCCACAAAACCTCATCCTCCATCTGCCAATTCAGCCTAACTTCATTAATGATCTACTGTAATTCCCCTACTAATTCTCCATCTTCATAAGCTAGAATTACATTAAATCTTATGATATCCCATATCCATATACCTTCCATCCAGGTTCCACAATCCTTTAACAGAATGTTCTGATTTGGAGAGGAGATATAAAGGGTTGGAAACTGAATTTTGAGAGCATTTCCACCAGTCCACCTTGAGTGCCAAAAGGAAGTATTGTTTCCATTTCCCACTTTCCATATCAATTGATTGTAAATACCTTCCTCATTTGTAGGTTTAGCAAGAGCAACCAAATCACACCACCATCTTGACCAATGTTTTGAAGGGTTCACATGTTGCTTTAGAAAGAGGCTCAAGAAGTCACCACCATACCTTGACTTAATGATTCCTTTCCATATAGCTTCTGAATCATGAGTTATTCTCCACATCCACTTGGGAACTAATGCCCTGTTAAAAATCATGATATCTTTTACTCCTAATCCACCTTGATTTCTTAATTTACAAACTAAATACCATTTCACCCAAGACATGCTTTCCTTCTCCCCATCTCCATACCATAAGAATCTCCTCTGGATAGCTTGTATTTCCTTTAAGACTTTAATAGGTGCCAGGTAAAAAGCTAGAAAATGTATTGGTAAGTTGGTTAGAACTGAGTTGATCAATGTTACACGACCCCCAATTGATAGAATCCCGCCCCTCCAAGAAGCCAAACGATTTTTGATAGATGAAATGATAGGTTTCCAGAATTCAGTAGATTTATGCCTACCCCCAACAGGCAGTCCTAGGAATTTGAATGAAAATTGTCCTACTTTACAGTTCAAGAATGTAGCAGCAGCTTCTACCTGATTTTCCTCTAATCCAAAATCCATGAGTTTACTTTTGTTATAATTCACCTTCAAACCAGACTGGACCTCAAAGCCTCTTAAAACAGATTTAATTGCCCAAATGTTTGACCATGTTTCATCACATAAGACCAGGGTATCATCAGCAAATTGTAGGAGGGAAATATTTGTTTCATTCTCAATCTTGACTCCTCTCAACATTCCACCTTCCTCAGCTTTCTTGAAAAGAAGAGCCATACATTCTGTAATTAGTACAAACAGAAATGGTGACAAAGGGTCACCCTGCTTTAGGCCCCTGCTAATCTTGAAATCCGTTGATGAACTCCCATTAACTAGAACAGATCCATAGCATTTACAGATCAAACCCCTCATCCAATCTTGCCGCTTAGAACAGGAATTCATAGCTTCCAGTACTTTAAAAAGGAAACTCCAGTTCACACAATCATAAGCTTCGGCAAAATCTATCTTGAACATGAAGCCTTTTCTCTTTTTCTTTTTAACATAATCCAATACTTCATTTGCGACAAGAACTCCATCAAGTAATTGTCTCCCTGGGACAAAAGCAGTTTGAAAGGAAGAAACAAGTTTACTCATGACATTTCTTAACCTTGTTGCTATAATCTTGGATATAATCTTGTGTAAGCAACCTATAAGAGCTATAGGTCTAAACTCCTTCAGATTTTGAGGACTATCTACTTTTGGAATGAGAACAAAAAATGCAGAGAAGAAGGATTTTGAAAGAATAGCCTTCTCATGAAATTCTGATATGCAGTTAATAAAATCCTTTCCAAAAATGTCCCAAGTCTTCCTTATAAAGTTCATATTAAAGCCATCAGGCCCAGGGCTTCTATCCCCATCACATGCTTTAATGGCCTCTAGAATATCTTCTGGTGTAAAAGGTTCAGTTAATCTTATGTTATCCTCCTCAGATAGCTTTTCCAATGAGCTTAGATCCACATCAAAACCAACTGTAGAATTATTCTTGTATTTCCCTGCAAAATGGCCATGGACTACTTCTTTAACCTTTTCAACTCCTTCTTCACTAAGACCAATACTCAAAGCTGATAATGAGTTAATCCTCCTCCTATTGTTAATGATAGACTGAAAGTACTTAGTATTAATGTCTTCCTCCTCTAACCATCTAGTTCTTGACTTCTGCATAAGTAAACTCTCCTTATAATGCAACTTATTCCACATATCCTCCACAGCCTCTCCTCTTAATCTCAAAATATTCTCTAGAGTGTCAGCATCATTCAAAGCCATCTCATCCTCTAATTCATTGATTTTCTTGATATTCTCCTCTACTTTAAGATCAATAACACCAAATACCTCCAAATTCCAACACCTTAGTCTTCTTTTGAGGTTTTTCAGTTTTTGGATCAGAATGTTTTCTGCACTTCCAGTTACTACAATAGAATTCCAACTATCTTTAACAAATTCTAGGAACTTAGGATGATCAAACCAAACATTTATTGTTTTGAAAGATTTTGGACCCCAATTCTTGTCATTCAAGACTAAGGAAACAGGCCTATGGTCTGAAACATCTCTCTCACCAACTTTCTGGTTAAAAGCTTTACAAACATCACATAAACCCTCCTCTATGAGAATCCTATCTAACATGCTCTTACAAGAACCATTATATTTAAACCATGTGAATCTGTTACCAACTATAGAAAGATCTATTAATTTCATATCATCTATAAACATTCCAAATTCCTCCATTTCAGCGAGATTATTAGTCCTTCTCCCTTTCCTCTTAACTTTTGATTTGATCGAATTAAAATCTCCCCCCAATATCCAATCCCCTCTAGGCATATTTAATTTCAAGTTTATCAGCTTCTCCCATAACACCCTTTTATCCGCTAAAATACAAGATGAATAAACATTTACTATATAAATAGGTCTCCCCCTCCACAATCCAAATACCCCCAAATAGCCTCTACCAGAAAAACTAAAAGTTGAACAGAAGGAATTCTTGTTTCATATAGAAACCATACCTCCTGATTGACCATTGGAACCTGTGGCAGACCATTCAAAATCTCCTCTTCCCCAAATGCTTTTGACAAACCCTTCATCTATGTTTTGGCACTTTGTTTCTTGTAAAAGGCAAACCTCAATATTATTTTTCTCAACCATCTATTTTACTCTTCTTCTCTTAATTGAAGAATTGCACCCTCGGATGTTGTATGTTGTCAAATTCATGGGACTCTAATTGATGTCGCCTTCAAATTATCCCTTATGGTACTATCCCTAGATTCCATCCTTCTCAATATGCCTTTGAGTGCTTCATCATCTTCTTCACCTTCTATCCCCAGTGCTTTGAGAATTGTCCACACCTTTCCAGGAACATCTTCAATTCTTCTCTTTACTCTGTCGTTTCCTTTTGTTACATCCATATCCGAAATTGACTCACAACACAAGATGAAGCCCCCTAAGTACCTTGATTCACTATCACTCTTCTGGGAGGAAATAGAGATAGATCCATCTTCTAGTCCAACTGATGCTTTAACAGGTTTTTGATTAATTGAGGAATGAAGTAAAGTAGAGTAAAAAGAAGGAGCATATGGAATCCGCAGTTTTTCATATATTTCATCCAGAGATTTCTTTTTTCTGGTTAAAGATTTGGGAGGCTGCCCACACGACTTAAGACCTGGAAAGGGAGGTGAAATGGGCCTAATGTCCACAGGCTTATCAGAGCAAATGGTTAGGCCCAAATCCAACCTATTGTTACTCTGATGGTCTCTAAAGCTTTGTTGATCCGTACACCTTAAACCAACTTCTGATTCTACCTCTTTGTCTACTCCCCTCCTACTTCCCGGATCCTCAATCTCTTGTCCCATCAAAATTCCTTTAGAAACTTCAGCATTAAATGCCACCTCCTTAATTGACTTTTCTGAATTCTGACAGCCCACAACATTACCTCCAAAAGACACCTTTTTAGATTATTTATTTGTCTTTCCCATGTTGACAGAGAAATTATGGCTTTTTGCATGATTTCTTCCTGCTTCTTGATTTTTGTTGTTCTCGATAGCAGCTATATGCCTATGGACACTTTCTCCAATGTCATCATCTCCAAGCTTAGGGGATTTAGCTTCATCCCCTTCTCCGTCTTTATTAATAGTGTCGCCTTCTTCATTGGATTCTTCATCTGAATCATCATCAGTTTCCTCTACCATAGATTCACTAGATTCTACATCCTTCTTCCTTTTTGAATCATTTGTAATGATCCTTTTTGGTCCGTGATTATCTTCAACTAGTTTTATACTAAATATCATACCATTAACTTCAATCCCAAAGACCTCATTCAAGTTACTTGTGTATCTTGTTTTAACCAGGATTCTCGCCACATCCAGTTTTGATTGAGATTCCGTTTCTTCATCACAACATATGAACTCTCCTACTCTACTTATGATGTATTTGAAAAATTCATTCCTCCAAGCGTGGCAGGGTATGCTAAAACACTTGACCCAAGTAAGCCTCTCTTTGTCAACTTCTAAGGGGGACCAGCCTCTAATGTCTTCGAACCAATTCTGTAACCATTCTTCTTCTTCTTTTATTAAAGATTCCATTGCATTCTCCTCAATATCTTCAAGAAGGCACATGTTGGCTCCCATTGGAGTCAATTTGATTTGAAAGAACCATTCTCTATAAAACACCTCTTGAATGTTGTATGAATTGCCCGATTTCTTAATGACACCAACATAAGCTCTTTCAAACCGTTTCATCTCATTTTCTTCAATCTTAAAAGTAAGTCCAGTCCAGTTTAGCTTTGGATCTCTATTCTCCAATGGAATTACTCCTCGTGGCAGATAAAAGTTGTTTCTGGTGAATCCATTACCCTTTCTAGCTACTTCCAGATAAGAACTTCCTTGCCTAACTTTTTCCCAACAGCTCTTATTGAGATTTGCTTTAAGATGAGTTTTCGCCGTCAGTTTAGTTTCATTAACTATACCTTCTGTCTCACTCCTTCTATCAAACCTTGGAATGTTAACATATATTTTCCTCCCATTGATTTGGATATTATCTAACCTTATGGCCATTCTTCTAACATCCTCCACTTTTCTAAATCTAACGAAACCGTAACGTTTTCCTCTCTTGTCTTATTTTGCTGGAATGAATACTTCAAACAATATCAAAAAATCCAAAAACACTTCTGCCATATCTCTAGCCTGATAATGATCTGGTATTTCAGGGAAGAAAAATGAAGTAATGTCTTCATTCTCCCGAACATGTTTGCCTCTCCTCTCTTTCCAAACTGAAAATCTGAGATTGTCTTTTTCTTTGTTCTTCCTTCCCACTACCTTCCATTCCATAGCCATAAATCTAAAAAGTTCTAAAACTAAAAAGATCAAACCTTAACCAGAAAAAAGCTCGAGTAATGCCAAGGCCCCTAGCCATAAAGCTAGGAGTTTAAACCGAAAACACTAAACAAGTTTAGCCCCAGTAAGATTCAATGTTGTTCATAAAATTGAGAAGTTAGTATTATCAGAAAACAAAGATGAAAGATTGATAAATACAAAAATGAGAAAATTAGAAAATGGTCTTTGGTTGTCTCTGCGTCTCAAATTTCATCTTTCAATTCATGATTATGAAAAAGGATTTAATTGAAATACACTGATAGTGTAAAGAAGTTTTACACTGTCAGCGAATCATAGTCGTCAGATGTTGAAACAAGTTTTACTTTTATTTTAAAAACTTATAAAGTCATGCAAACGGATGATGATGATGAATTGAAAGTGTAAAAACCTCTTATGAAAAATTATTATATTTGTTTGTTTGTGTTATCTTTAAGATATTTATTACATTTATTATGAAAAATTATTGTATTTGTTTGTTTGTACTATCTTTAAGATATTTATTACATTTGTTGATAATTGATGAATAATTTTTTTTAATGATTTAATTTGGGATAGTTTTTCTATTTTGTACATCTCAATCTATATTTGACTCTAATCATACAATTATCTATCTTCCTTCTTTTTTAGTTAAATTTTGAAATAGTTTTAGCAATAGAAAATTTGAAATAATGGTGAGATTTTAATACAAAATATTAATTTATAACATAGTTATATAATTTCAATTATGAAATATTAATTTATATATTGGTATCATTTATATAATTAAAAACAAAAATTACAAACCACAATACTAGAATTTTTTTTCAATATAACTTACTTATTAAAGAAAAATCCCAAAAAACACACATTTCAGAAGATTTACCAAAATGGCTATATTTGGAAATGGAATATAAGGGCGGCGCCATATGGGATAGCGCCTCAGTTAAAAGGCAAAAGCCATACCATATGGCGCCTCAGGCTATTTGGGGATGCCCTAATTTTTTTCATACTGCAAAGGGGAGGCTCAGTTGACTTTAATTTGTTTTTTTTTCTTATTTTTTGTTTAATTTGTGAAATGAAAAATATATTGGAAATAAAATTAGGGTAGCCATAAATACATCCGAATGTTAAGGATAACAATTAGTACAATTGGTGGTAAAGAAAAATTCAATGATCGTGCCTATCTAAACGTTCATCGGTTCCACATGCAAAGGCTCTTGCGCGGCATCTTTGTCTACCACCACGATTTTGTTGAGGTGTGGCTGGTCTTTGCGTCTGTTAAGATGGTCCTGGCGCATCAGACGATGGCCCCGGCGGTTGAGACAAATTCTGAAGCATCTGTCCCCAATAGCCGGGGGGTTGCCGCCGACGGCGCTTCCGTAATCCAGCTGCATGCCCATGTTTGCGTAGTTTGTGAGGGGGGTTGGGTTGGTTGCAGACGGTATGGTTGGCCGAAATGTTGCATTGATGGGTGTTGGTACTGATTCAGTGGTTAATGTGGTGTTTGGTAGTCGAATAGTGGGTGGTTTGTTGGTTGTAGGACGATTGTAGTTCTTGGTTAGAGGAAGATAGAGTGTTCATTTGTAGGGGGCTATGGTGGGATGGGGTGGGTTCGATAGACTCGTCAGGGCTATAGGCATTGATGATGTCGGTGTAGGTGGGATGGGGGTAGAGGTAAGGGTTTTCTTGTTGTGATTGAGTAGGTGGCATGCTAGGGTAGGGGTAAGGCTCTTCTTGTTGTTGGGTATAGGTAGGTGTATGATGTTGGGCATATTGCTAGTTATGTGGCTGCGAGGAAGATGCACGTTGGCGGGGATCAATTAGATACGTCGGCTGAGAGAGAGGAATGGTTGTGGTGTTGTAACAGACCTAAACCAACTCATATATTGTTGCGTTGGTATAACATCTTCTACAACGGGGTTGGTTAAGACGTGCTGGTGTCGATTCTCCCAATGTTGACACATATTTGTTGCAAAGTTAGTCCACTCACCCACTGACCACTGCGTATCGACTCTACGCAGATGCCACGATCCCAAACTTGTAGGAGCCACCGGAATATCCTGATGCATTCCGAGCTGAAGTTTGACTTGAACGCTCTGATGCATCTCCACTGTGGTGAACCGAATGATGGGTGTTTTTGAAGTCCACACAACAACATCATTCGCGTTGGGCTAGTGGTCGAGCCCCTCGTACGTCCTCCAGACTTCTCAACCAGCCTCTCAATCTTCCTGATCTTTTCCCCTGCCTAAAATTCTTCTTCTAGTCAGCGGCGAAGTTCCCTATCCAAATGCTCCAACCTCTGCGTGTTCCATAGTCACATCTTCATCGGAGGCTTGACAACTGAGTATACAACTAGAGCATCTCTTTTCATCAGTGGAAATTCTGGAAACGGTTCCTCCAGTGCTGATGATGATGACGACGGACGGCGATTTAACCACTCAGACATGGTGTTGAGAAGGAGAGAGTTTGGGATATTGGTGAGGGAAGGGAGGAAATTAGTGTTTTGGTGAGAAGTGTTGTTCAATAACAAATGAGGGTGAACCCTTATTTATAGGCACATGATATCCTATAAAATAATATAATTAATTATATATTAAAATCATAAAATTTAAATTAAGAAAAAAAGACCATTGGCCTGAGGCGCCATACCCCATGGCGCCTCCCCCTGAGAATTAGGGCACCCCTAATTACACTGATACACCATCCCATATGGCTTTTAGTATTTTTTCAGAAATTTTTTTGCCTGAGTCGCCATATGGGATGGCTCCTCAGGTCTTTACTTTTACCCAAACCATGTCATTTTGGTACTTTATTTGAAACGTTTGTTTTTTTGGTATTTTCTTTAAAAAATAGGTTATATTAAAAAAAATTCACAATACTACATAATATTTATTAGGTTTGTGCTGATTTGATAGAATCTAAGATTTTTTTTATAAGTAACAATATATTCAACGAAGTACTAGGAGTACTTCAATCCTTATACAAAATGACATCGACTGATTTCCCAAAAAAATAGGGAAAACCACCACCTATCTATCCAAAAATCAATCAGATTTTTGAACCAATCTTAATACGAACATTTCCTTTTGGAAAGAACCCAAACATCTAACCAAACCCAAAAAATTGGATTATTCTAATAAACATATCCTCTATGAATCCAAGATGCTCATTAGATATCCACGTAAAACTATTTTGTGCATCTTCTATTTTTATACTACTAATACCATAAATTTGAAAAACAATTATGTAAAAGTAATAATTAATGAACTTAAAAATTTGAAGGGTGTTATAAAAAGGAGAGAGAGAAAAATTCAAGAGGTTTTCACCGTTAAATATATGAAAAACATATTAATATTAAATATTAAAATAATGTATAAATTGTAATTAAAATTACACTAAGAACTCTCAAATATAAATCTGAGTTAATGCAAATAAGAAAAACATAAATATATTTTAGGGTTAATTATACGATTCCCTATTGTCATTAAGACGAAATTTAGTTTTTGCCTTCCTGAAGTATTTTTTTTTTTAACACCCCTTTATAAAATCAAAAATAAATTTTTACCACACTCTATCCCTTGTTTGGGTGACTATGTATTCTCCAATTGGCTATGTGGCATTTAGATAGTCTATGTGGCTAGGTGACTGTGTATTTAGCAAATTAAAATATAATTATTTAATTATGATTCAATTATTTATTTAATTTATAATTTTTTTTCTTTTTAAATTATTATTTTAAATTTACCAAAATATCATATTTGGGCCTAAATCCATTTTTGAATCAATACCAGCCCATATACTCAACCTTATTTTAACTTAATTTATCTTATGTGAAACTCATTTATAAACACTTGTATTTTATGTTAAATTTTCTATGTGAGACTTCTTTATATTGTTGTAAAGTAAAAACCAACACCAAACTGACCAATCATGCTAACATCAGCACCAGCAGCAATTGCTTCCACGAAATTCCAATAATGTAGTACTTGAAATCAATGATTACTCTCAAGGCATTAACATTGTTACTTTCTATGCACCTAACCTCTTTCAAGCTGTTGGTTTGGAACATTTATTTTCTGCCATTATCAGCAACTCTATCAACTCTTTTCATTAATTTAGTGATATTTATCCAGTAACTCTATCATTACCTGAATCATTACCTGAGGTGGTGTGAAATTATTTAGTGATATTTATCTAGTAACTCTATCATTACCTAAAATAATTATATTCTAATTTGTTAAATACACAGTCACCTAACCACATAGACTATCTCAATGTCACATAGCCAATTGGGGAATACACAATCATCCAAACAAGGGATAGGGTGTGATAAAAATTTATTTTTGGTTTTATAAGAGAGCGTTCAAAAAAAAAACTTTAGGGGGGCAAAATCAAATCTCGCCCTAATGGCAGGGGGATCGTATAATTAACCCTATATTTTATTGTAAATATGTTTATATTTTTGTGTTTACAAAATAAGATCATGAACAGTTAATTAAATATCACACATCTCATAGGAAAAAGTTTAAGTTAGGTCTCCAAAACAGTAGCCGGAATGGGAGGTTGGGTGGAAGGGGGTTGGAGTTGGGGTGATTTTGGAATTGATGTTACTGTGAATTCTGTTTTACATGTGAGCAGAGTGGTTTTAAAGAATCTTATTATTAATGCAGAGCCTGCTATTAACGGTCGGGATAAGTTCATTTGGCGTCCCGAACCTGAAACCGGTTTCGCCGTCAATCCTGTGCGACGGTTTTGGCAGCTAGCAGAACTGCTGCTGCGGGTGTGTTATTGAACAGTACCGCTGGTACTGCTGTGTTTGACAGCACAGTGGTTGTTCTTTCTTCCGATGGCAGCAGCCCCATCGCGGGTAGCAGCTGGGCGAGCTCTCTGGCTAGTAGCAGGTCGGATGGTGGTGGCCTGGCCAGTAGTACAGTGGGCAGGGGGTGCGGGACAGCCGGTGAGTGGAAGAGGCTTTGGAAGACGGAAGTTCCCTCGCGTATGAAAGCGTTTGGTTGGCGTCTATTTTGGAAGAGGCTTCCAACCAAGGATAACTTAATCTCTAGAGGTATCAATTTAAATGAGGCTAATTCTCTTTGTGTGTTTTGTCTAATATTGTAGAAAAGGTGGCACATTTGTTCTTGAGTTGTCTCGTGGTGAGGTTAATTTGGAAGGACATAAGGGAGTGAATTGGTTTTGTAGATAATATTGACAACAATTCGGAGTGTTGTAAAGAAAGTTTTGCGAGATGGTTTCTTTTTTGCAAATCTCAGGGAGTGAAAAATGGGAAAGCTGGAGTTGTTTGATTGGCTATAAATTGGAATATTTGGATTGCTAGGAATAGTATCATCTTTGAGAACCATAGTTGGAATGTTTTCGACATCGTTTGGAATGTAAAGATTACGGCTTGGAAAAGGTCCTTATTAGGCGAAATTGCTAAACTCAATTGTAATTTTTATGATTTTGGTAAAAATCTGTTGTTTTTTCTATCATAGAAGCAATTGGTTAGCAATCTCTTTTTGTTTGAGCTGTTTTAGCTCGTTTCTTTTGTAACCAGGTTCGAGAACTCTTAGTTCTCGCTTTATTGGATAACTTGCTTAAAAAAAAAAAAGTCTCCAAAATAGTGAGTGTAATTGTATACAATTTAAAGGGATTAGTCTCGCAACTAAAATTAGTCTAAAACGTATAATTTTTAAAATTTAATTCATCTATTTATAAAGAGGATGCTAGGTATAAAATTAATTAGTCTATTGCATGAAAAATAAAAATTATACAACAAATTATTATTTATAGTTAATGCAATAAAAGTGCGGTTAAATGGGCACACATGAAATTGTGTATATTTTATACGACTATAATATATTTGTACCACAATTACTTTAGGGTTATATATATATATATATATATATATATATATATATATATATATATATATATAACCCTCTTACATGATTGAAAGCAGGAAAGTTCTTATATTTGTGTTTCGAAATTTTGATTTGTTTGTCTAAAAGATATTAATTTAAAATCTGTTCTAGACTGGGCCGGGGTCTGCCCCTCAATCGAGCAGGCCCAACCCACACGTCCTGGGATGGCCCAACAAAGGCCTCTTAGCACGACCAATGTCGAGCACATGCCCCTCCTCAACATCGTCGGGCACACGCACGGCATGGAACATAGGGCAGGGGGCTAAGCCTCTCCGGGCTCGCTCATCCTCGACACTCAGGTGCTCCTCCCCACGAGGATCCATCTCCTTCTACATATAAGAGTCATCCCCGCGAGGACACGTCTCTCCCCGACACGTAAGACTCCTCCCCGCGAGGACACGTTCTCATGTAACCACCCACTCCCGATGAAATCGGTCTGCCATAATTTCGGAGATCTAGGAACGGTTACCCTAGGGCGAAGACCACGTGCTGGTCTTCACTACGCCACGTAAGCCCTGGCAGATACTTGGATTGGGCTGGCAATCCAGCCCAATGCAAGTAACTGTTGGTCCCGCGCTGGGGGCTCTCTATAAATACCCTCTCACTTGAGAGGGTCAGGTTACGCAATCTCATACACTCTAACCTCTTTCTGTACTTGCTTTTACTTGTGACCCTTGCCTTACTTGAGCATCGGAGTAACTTGCAGGTACACCCCCCGGCCGTCTTTCAACCTCACCGGAGCTGAAGTCCATACAACGTTGTTGGCCACCGAATAACTGTCTGATCCAGGTACGATCAAAATCAATTTAAATATTTTTATATTTGATATCGTCATGGACAATATTTTAACTAGTCTTCCTTAACTTCATATTTCTAAAAGACGCAAAACATAAATGGTAAATCTTCTTGGAATCAATAAAAAATGCGCTTAGATTTACTCACAGAATTCGTCTTACAGACTGAAGACAGATGTTGCACACATGCTGGAATATCTTGTCCCACATGTTGCCTCTTCACAAATGCATATTGTTTTGTACATGTTGTTTTACCTAAAGTAGCAAACCAAAGGAACTACAATCTCCCCCTTTGGCAAATTTTGGGTAAAACAAATTACAACCTTTCTTCAAGATGTGCAGGAGTAAATAAAAAATAATTCTCATATACTGCAGCACTATATTAATGTATAATATTTAAAAGAGAAATATTGAATAGAATATATATAAAATTTATTGAGGTGAGAAAAATCAATGTGTTATTTTTGAGAAAGATAATATAAGTATTAGTATAATTTTTTAAAATTTATAGTGATATGGGCCTAATGGGCTACCCACGGCCCAGATGGGCTAGCCCTAATGGGTAGCGGGCTTTTTAGAACTGGGCTAAAAAGGCCCTGAAAAATATGGGCTCTAATTTTAAGGCCCAAGCCCTATGATTCTTCGGGCCTGGTGGGCCGGTCCATGTAGGTTAGCCCATTTTGACGGCTCTATGCAGCACTAGCAAACATCAACAGCAAAAGACTTTCACACATGCTCACATACATACATGCTCACATAGTTGAAGGCCAGATGCTTAGCCAGAAGTTCTAGCATGTGAGCATGTAGTAGCACACCATAACAAAACATCATCAGTGGCAGATGTAGTACACAATCAGATAACTTGCAAGGTGGTTGCTACATCTCAGGAGATCAGAACATGAACATTACAAGCTCATACGTAGGCACACATTATACACAACCATATCATTACTCCCTCTTTTTCCAGAACTTGGAAAAGGTTTGGAAATGAGAACCAGAGAATTACTTAGGACACAAATCAAAACATGCCTAAATAAAAGGGCCAAACAAAATAAAATTGAAATAAACATAGCAGGCATGAAATAATGAAGAGGATAACATCCAGATACATCAATCTTCAGAGCTTTCCTACTCTTCCTCTTCATTGTCAGCTTCTTCTTCCTCCTCAGCTTCTTTCTCCTCGGTCAGCATTTTGATCAATCCATCTACATTCCTCTTTCTGATGATACTTGCAGTAATTGTTTCTTACAAATCCTTTGAAACTTCCATTAGCTCAAGAAACACATCCTTTCTGGTCGATTTTGATAATGGAGAAGAATTCCCACCAGCAACTTGACCTTAGTTCTTTGTCACCACAATGTCTGGAGCATGTGTTTCGACAAAAAAAATTCTTATTAAGGGTTAGTGGCCCTGCATTTTTGTATTGAGTTTCTTCTGGATGCACTATCTCAAGATGTTGATTCAAGATAATTATAGTTTACAAACAAGAAAATGTTATGGGTAGCTTCACAGTAAAGGAGTAACAAATTGTTGAAGCATTGCAATGTTGTTAGAACTTAAAAATTGTTGAAAACAATTATCTCACGTTCATAACTGCTTTTAGCGACTAATAGTTGGCTGCTCGACGAAGGTGGTTGCTAAAAGTGCTAAGACCCCTCTCAAGTCTTTAGTTTCCAAAGTCTTTGAAGCTTGTTGACCGCTTCAACTTCAACACGATGTCGAGAGATCAATCGAACATGTTCCTAATACTCCTTCAAACCATGTTTCACGATCTTTTCTTGAGATTCTTCCAAACCATATTTTAAGACCTGCTCTTGATATTCTTCTAAACCATGCTTCAAGACGCTAGTCGCAATGTTACAGTCGACATATTCATTTCTGTCGACTCGTGTCAATCAATGCTAACACTTGATATTTTCCGAACGCAGCATTTGATTGACTCATTTCCAAATAGAAATTTTAGATTAACAAAAACATGACAAATTATCGTATATAAATCTATTTTGAAATTTTATAAATAAAAATGTAAGTTCAAAAGCGAATATTTCATTGATTATTTATGAAAAAAATAGGAGAGGAGACTAAAATTATTTAAATCTAAAATATTAAATTAATTTTGTGAATCATGTAAAATTGCGGGATCAAAAATAATATTAATATATTTTATTTGATAATTACTTCATAAAAAACATTAGTATTTCATCTCATGTAAATTAAATTAGTTGAATAACAACTTATCAATAAAATAATATTTTATTTTATAAAGATCATTTTTAATTCATGGAATAATATTTAATGTAATTGAAAATATTCAATTGAAGTATATTATATTTAATTCAAAAATTAGAAATAAATAAATTATTATTAATTAAAATATCGTCAATGACTATTTTGTAACTGTTTTCAACGAAGGTTTGATATTTTTTAAAATTATAAAGTCAGACTTGAATTATCAAATCTATTTATTTTATATAAATATTTATTTGAATATGTCGTTCATTGAATTATTAGGAAAAAATAATATTAATAATAAAAAAATATTATTCATTTTTATTTAAATAAACCCACATGATATATTTACAATGTTTTTTTATCATGTATAGGTTTACATTTTTAGCTAAGTAAATTTATTAAGAAAAACACCATGCTCTTTTTTTTTTATATTTTAAAAATGCCTAACATTTAAATTACAAGTTGCTGTAGACAAACCTTAATTATTTCCGCATAATGTGAGTTTATTAATAATAATTTCTGCAACACCTTATTTTTTTACATGAAATACGTGTGCCACATATGTATATATATCGGAAACCAATAAAAAATTTAGATTAACATTTTTTTAAGAATTTTTTCATATATACTCCTATAAAAAAGGTTTTAAGCAATAACCTACAAATATACTTATTTTATCAATATGAGCCAATATAATTTTAATTATTAATTTGCAAACAAATATTTTTTTTTTTAATAATCAAGAAGAAGTAGAATTAATACGAGTACAAAGGGTACTCAACCAAAGCACAAAAGAGGAGACAAAGCACTACAAGATAGAAAGATTACCAACCAATTGAAACTAAAACAAATACAACAAAGGGTCCTTGTCAAATTCGTATAAATTACAATTGGAATGAGTAATATCTCCAATGAAAGTCCATCTCCACACCATGAACTTCACCTTCCAAACAATGTCTACGATATTCCAACTAACATTCTTAAAAATAATATCATTTCGAAGAATCCAAAGGTTCCAACAGACTGCCAACCACACGCCCCCCTCTCTACCCGTCTTAACCCGCTTTGACTTGCAAAAAGCGAACCAAACCAAAAAAAACTCCCTTTTAAATCACTTCTCGTGAAGTCTAAAAAACCAAGCCACTCCGCAACTTCTTTCCAAACCAACCTAGCCACCGAACAATTTAATAACAAGTGATCCATAGATTCAAGGAAAGAACAGCAAAGCACACAATGTGTATCACTCACATGGGGAATAATTCCTCTAGAAGATAAAATATCCTTCGTAAGAAGTCTATTCAAAAAACATCTCTAACCGAAAGCTTTAATCTTCAAAGGGGCCACAACTTTCCAAACAAGACCAAAAGCTTTCTCGTTTCTATTAACCGGCCCTAACGGATGGTGAAAAGCAACACCCATCCGATAAAAGGAGCTGACAGAAAAAATACGGTTAGACTCCAACGACCATCGAACGATATCCTCATGATGATGTTTCAGCCTGAACTAAGATAATAGAGCTCTTAAGTATTACATGGCAGAATCCACGTCCAAAACACTCAGGGAAGCCGCGACAGCAGCGCTGGCAGCACCAATACCAGCAGCCAGGACAGCGCTACCCGCACCAGTGATGGCAGTGTTCCCAATAACATCAGAACCAGCTGCAAAAACATCAGGTAGAGCCGCGGAAGCATTCCCATAATTCTGCTCAACGAAAGCAGACAAATAGCTAGACGCATGAACGTTGGTATCACCACTGCCAGTCGCAGAAACAAGATTAGGGACCATAGAAACATCAACAGAATCTGCAATAAAAGTAGTATCAACATCCAACACTGCTTGTGAAGCTTCTGCAGACGAGGAACCGCGAGGAATTCCTAAATCCCCCCACACTCATTCATGATTCACCCAACTGCCCAAACCCGCAACCGCAACATCTTTTAATTGCGTCAGAGAAAACAACTCCGGAAACAAACATTTTAAACTATCCGGACCTGTCCAATTTACATGCCAAAAAGGTATGCCAAAACTGTTCCCGAGTTCAAAGCTACAATTTTTACGAAAAAAATCCACAGGATAAAAATTCATAATCGAAATCAAATCGAGCCACCAAGCTAAATGGGAATTCCTCCTAGAATCTAAAACACCAAGGTTCGACATGCGCATCTTGATGTCGCCGTATCGGGCTTTCAAAATCTTGAACCACAAATCCTCCGACCCCTCCAAAATTTTCCACCTTCATTTATGGAGGAGGGCAATGTTGATATCCTCAATCCTTTTCAAATTAAGACCCCATTTTTCAAGCGGAAGGCAAAGGGAATCCCATTTAATCCAATGAGTCTTTCTAGTTGCTTTTGTACAACCCCAAAGAAAACCACTTTGAATCTTGATAATGTCATTACAGATTTTTGCCGAACCTTATAAAAGGATAGTTGGAAAATAGGAAGACTTTTAAGCACCGATTTAAGTAAAGTAATTCTTCCTCTGAAACTCAAAAAACGACCGTACCAACAAGATAACCTCCTTTTCAACTTTGAAACTAAAGGAGTCCATGTTGAAATCTTACGGGGATTTGATCCAATGGGTATACCAAGGAAAATTCACTCTTTACTTTTCGTTGTGCAAGAAAGGAAACAAGCGCCCGCTGTAACACCCCCAATCTATACCCCCAATTAAATAAAGCAGTAAAAGAAAATTCCAAATTTCATCAGAGTGTATCTAAATTATCATGTCATAGACTGGGAGGAATCACATTATATTGAAACAAAACATACAACACCTGCTCATAAAGATATGCAACAGTGGGGTAGCAATCAACAGAGGAACTCAGCTCCTTACACCCACATTTCAGATTTTAGAACAAAAGCAGAAAATCTAAAACTAAATAACATATATATATATATATATATATATATATATATATATCATGAAAAGTTTGTCATACATCAAGTTGTACATGCACAAGCCAAAAGATATATATACATAATACACAAATATCACAAACGGTCTCCCTAACTACCCGGTGTCACATATCAGAGCCGACCGACAAAAGAATGAAGTCCTAAGCTTCACAAAAAAAGACCTCCAGCAACTCTAATCTGCAATGCCTCATAGAGCATTATAAAACAGCAGAAGGGTGAGAAAAACAATCATCATATAATTGCATACAATTATATATAACACAAAAATACACATATATACGGTTCTCACCACAACTCACACCATAATTCAAACACAATACAACACAAGGTACAATTCATATCTCCATCACCAAGGTATACCAACCGTACACACATCCATATATCAATTATCAATGTTATCCACAATTCCACACATAAATAAACCATAATGATTTATGCAAATGCAAGAGACCGACACAATGACTCTATGCATATGCACATGCGGGTACCGACTTCCATTGTTTCTCATCACTAGTTCACTCAGGAACTCTGCTGGAATCATCGCTCGTTACATCACTGTAACTCCCCGTCGGGCATACGATGTTCCCCGTCGCTCACACCCCACACGGGCACACGACGTTTATGGATCGCTCACACCCCACACTGGCACACGATCGTCTATAATCATCGCTCACACCCCACATGGGCACACGACGTTATAGCGAATTCCCTCTGGAATCCAAACCGTCACTCAGGATGTCTCAACAATGCATATCATGATGCTTGGCATACAATGACTCATGACATTTAATACGCACACATACATGCATTCATCTACATCAACAAAATCACACTTTGCACTTATGCCCAAAACAATGCATTTAATTACCATACGGCCACAAATCATCACAACACTCTCTAAACACATACATTTACATCATACAACAGCACCTTTCATAATGCACATCAATTACGCACCATCACAACGACAAAAGTCGACAAACCGACACTATTCCAAATTCCTAACATAATTAAATCGGCTAACAATCACAAAATTATTGTCATAAGAAAGTACAGCTCAATAGCTTTCCAACGATACCAAGAACGTAAAAATCGGATAAACGGAACCCAAGTTACGAAAGAAAAACGAAAACGATATTTTGAAAAGTCCCATTTTACCATTCTCCTGGCTATACGCGTATTGCCCTGAGCCATACGCGTATTGCCCAAATTCCTCGCCATGCCATACGCGTATTGCCCAAGGCCATACGCGTATGGGCAGAGATCATTTTTCCCCAAAATTCACGTTAAAATTCCAATACGCGTAGTGCCAACACCGTACTCGTATTGCCCTAAAATGTTACGCGTATCATACGCAAATGGGCAGATGGCCGAGCAAAATGAGAATCCATACGCGTATTGGCCCATGCCTCGCCCATGTTACGCGTAATGCCAAGGTTCATACGCGTATGAACATGCCCTATACGCGTATGACCTGGAAAAACCAGAAAAAAATTCTGCAGAACAAAGTTCTGCATTTTCTCAACCAAAATCCTCCAATTTTCACCTACACCCAGAAAATTACCAATACAATGCATAACAACATGTATCTATCATGTACCAACAATAATGAACACTAAAAACATGATTTCCAACACATTTAATCGATTTCTAATCAATTTCACATAATATGGGTTTTACTAAATTTTTCCAATTCAATCCAAGAACAATCGAAAACACACATACATAATCATATACAAGCATACAATAACTGAGTTTCGCACCCTTACCCGATTAAATCGATTATAGGAGTTGATTTCTTGAATTTCCAAGTTTTTTTCTCACTTTTCTTCTCTTCTCCTCTTTTCTTCCCTCTTTCCTTCTTCTCTTTTTCTTTCTCTCTATTTTTCTCTCTTTCTATTTTCTATTCTTTCTATCTAAATGAAAATATTATGAAATGACCAAAATACCCCTACACTCAAATATCTCGCAAACGTTCCCAAAACCCGATAAAATATCACAACATTGAAAAATAACATATTTTCAGATAAAAGTCGAGAAAAAAAATAAAAAAATAAAAAAATAATCAAATCGACTCGATTAAATAAAAACTGACAAAACTGGGGCGTTACAACTCTCCCCCACTTAGAAATTTTTGTCCTCGAAAATATACCTGAGACGAACAACTCCGGATACGACTCCCGCATCCGACTCTCCAACTCCCAAGTCAAATTGCCCTCAGCAGCGCCTCCCCACGCCACTTTCACCAGTGCAATATCCTTGCCCCTCAACCGTTTCACCTCGCGATCCAAAATCCTAACTGGTAATGCCTAGACCGTAAGGTTCTCCCTTACCTCAACCTCATCCATCAGAATCACATGCGACGGATCCGGAACATACTTCCGAAGCTGTGAAACATGAAACACATTGTGCAAATTCGACAGATTCGGCGGCAACGCCACCCTATAAGCCACAACACCCACTCTCTCGGATATCTGGTAGGGACCAATAAACCGAGAAGTAAGTTTCTTCGATTTCAATGCACGACCCACACCTGTTACCGGCGTAACTCTCAGAAATACATGATCGCCCTCTTGGAACTCAAGATCTTTCCGTCTCCGATCATGATAACTCTTTTGCCTACTCTGAGAAGCCTTCATTTTCTCTCGAATAAGCTTCACATTCTCCGTCGTCCGTTGCACCACCTCTGGTCCAACCACCGAGCTCTCACCAGATTCGTGCCAACACAACGGTGTTCGACATCTTCGTCCATACAATGCTTCAAACGGTGCCATCCCAATACTGGAATGAAAACTGTTATTATACGTAAATTCAATCAACGCAAGATAACTATCCCACACACCACCTTGTTCAAGAACACAAGCTCTCAACAAATCTTCCAACGACTGAATCGTCCTCTCCGTCTGACCATCTGTCTGCGCATGATAAGCCGAACTCAATCTCAATTTAGAACCCAACGCCTTCTGTAAACTTTCCCAAAATCTCGAGGTAAACCTAGGATCTCGATCAGAATTAATACTCAATGGAACCCCATGCAACTTCACAATCACACTTATGTAAATCTCAGCTAACCGCTCCAAAGAAAAACTGATGTCAATCGGAATGAAATGAGCCGATTTAGTCAGTCTATCAACAATCACCCAAATAGCATTATGCCCTCGTTGTGTATTCGGCAACCCTGTTACAAAATCCATCGAAATGCTATCCCACTTCCACTCAGGAATATCCAACGGTTGCAACAAACCACTAGGCCTCAGATGTTCCACCTTCGATTTCTGACAAGTCAAACATGCATAAACAAACTGAGCCACATCTCTTTTCAATCCAGACTACCAGAAAATCTTCTTCAAATCCTGATACATCTTGTTCGCTCCCGGATGTATACTCAAATTACTTCGGTGTCCTTCTTCCAAAATCATCCTTTTCAACTCCGCATCATCAGGAATACAAATCCGGCCTCGAAATCTCAAAACACCATTAATATCCACTTGAAAATCACTATTTGTATCTTTACCTCCCACCAACAACAAATCCATAAATTTCACATCCAGCTTTTGTTTCTCACTAACAGTCATCAGAAAATCATTAGTAACCTTTAACATTCCAAGCCTCACACTAACCGACGACACTTCACAAACCAAACTCAAATCTCTAAACGATTCCAAAAGTTCCCACTCCTTAACCATTAAAGCGGACATATGTAATGATTTCCGGCTCAATGCATCAGCCACCACATTAGCTTTACCAGGATGGTAATTCAAGCCAAAGTCGTAGTCTTTCAAGAATTCCAACCATCTACGTTGCCTCGTATTTAGCTCTTTTTGATCAAACAAATATTTCAAACTTTTATGATCACTAAAGACTTCAAACTTTGCACTGTAGAGATAATGCCTCCAAATCTTCAACACAAAAACCACCGCCGCTAATTCAAGATCATGAGTAGGATAATTCTTCTCATGCACTCTCAATTGCCTTGAAGCATAAGCCACCACCTTACCTTCTTGCATCAGAACACCACCTAGACCAATCAAAGAAGCATCACAATAAACCACAAATGGTTCATTAGGATTCGGCAAAATCAAAATCGGAGCTGTCGTCAATCTTCTCTTCAGCTCATTAAAACTCTCTTCACACCGAATATCCCAAATGAGCGCTTGCCCTTTACAAGTCAACTGGGTCAAAGGAAGTGCTAGCTTAGGAAAAACCTTCAATGAACCTTCGATAATAACCAGCCAAACCCAAAAAGCTTCGAATTTCAGTAACAGATCTCGGAGCCTCCCATTGTAGAACTGCTTCTACTTTAGATGGATCCACAGAAATGCCATTACCTGAAATTACGTGCCCAAGAAAACTCACTTCCGACAACCAGAATTCACACTTGGACAATTTGGCAAAAAGCTTCCTTTCTTTCAAAACCTGCAAAACAATACGCAAATGATCCGCGTGCTCCTCCCGAGACTTAGAATAAATCAAAATGTCATCAATAAACACAACAACAAATCGATCCAAATGCTCGTGAAAAATACAATTCATGTACTCCATGAACACACCTGGCGCATTAGAAACCCCGAACGACATCACAAAATATTCATAATGACCGTATCGTGTCCTAAAAGCCGTCTTCTGAATATCTTCCTCCTTCACCCTAATCTGATGATACCCTGATCTCAAGTCAATCTTACTGAACACACAAGCACCAACCAACTGATCCATCAGATCATCAATCCTTGGAAGAAGATACTTATTCTTAATCGTCACCTTATTCAACTGACGATAATCAATACACAACCGCATACTTCCATCTTTCTTTTTCACCCCAAGGAGAAACGCTTGGCCTCATAAACCTCTTCTCCAATAACTCATTCAACTGTTTCTTTAACTCAATCAACTCAGATGCTGACATACGATAAGGTGCCATAGAAACCGGTCTAGTACCAGGAACTAGATCTATAGAAAACTCCACCTCTCTCTCTGGCGGCAAGTCCGAAATATCCTCAGCAAATTCACACACAACAGGAAACACATCAAGTGAAACTTGACTATCCACAGTCAATGATGCAAACAACCCAAACAACTGAGCTTCATCCGCCAAAAGTCTCTTAAACTCTTTGGTAGATAAGAAACTCGAGTCTTCGTCTTCCTCAAGCGAAGAAAACCTTACCAGTTTATGATAACAATCAATATGGACTCGATTGAACTGCAACCAATTCATTCCCAGAACCACATCTAAACCCTCCAACGGCAAACACACCAAATCCATCTCAAAGTATTTACCATAAATGGTCAAAGGACATCTTAGACAAACCAAGGAAGTAGTTACTGACCCTATTGCTGGAGTATCAATAACCATCTCACCACCCATCGAAGACAACATAAGATTCAAACACTTCGCGCACTCAGACGAAATAAACGAATGAGTCACTCCAGTATCAATAATAGCAACTAAAGGAGTACTATTAAGAAAATAAGTACCTCTGATCAGACGATCTGCACTAGAAGTATGAGTTCCCGCCAATGCAAACACTTTCCCACCAGCTGGAGCTTGCTTCGGTTTCGGACACTTCGTACTAATATGACCAGGTTCACCACAGTTGTAACATTTCACCACATTCTTCCTGGCACAAATAGCTGCAACATCTCCTACGCCTCCACAATTAGTACACTTCCTCAAATCTTTCCTGCACTCAAACTGACGATGCCCCAACTCACCACATTTATAACATCTCAAAGGACCAGACATTCCCCCTCCACTTGATCTTTTCTCAAAATTCCCCCTCTGTTTAACCTTATCAGCTGGTGTTACATACGGACCACCACGGAACTGTTGCTTCCCTTTCCTCTCGCTCACACTCTTATAGTGAATAGAATGAGCCTTACTGTCCTCTTCATAAATCCTACAACAATCTACCAAATCAGAAAACCTCTGAATCCTTTGATAACCAATTGCCTGCTTTATCTCAGGATGCAATCCATTCTCATACTTTACACACTTAGAAAATTCAGCAGTCGCTTCAGCATAATGAGGATAAAACTGCACAAGTTCCACAAACTTAGCAGTATAATCAACAACAGACATACTACCTTGTTTCAGTTCCAAGAACTCAATTTCCTTCTTTCCTCTTACATCTTCAGGAAAATACCTCCTCAGAAACTCCATGCTAAACACAGCCCAAGTAATCTCCTCCTCTGCAGCTTCCAACACACGACGAGTACTAACCCACCAATCATCAGCTTCTTCCAATAACATGTGAGTACCCAGTCTCACCTTCTGATCCTCAGCACAATCCATCACTCGGAAAATCAGTTCAATCTCTTTCAGCCAAATCTGTGCACCATCAGGATCATATCTTCCTTTGAAGACAGGCGGTTTGTTCTTCCTGAACTCATCATTACCAGCAGCATTAGGTGCACCCTGCACAGCACGAGCCATAGCTTGCATAACAGCAGCCAAAGGAGCATCATTCCTACCAGCCATATTCTGTTCATTTCCAATAACAGAAACTAAGGTTAAACAAACAGCTCATCCAAACGCCAAGACCGACAAGGACTGACACAACTGACACGGACTGACTCTGATACCACTTAATGTAACACCCCCAATCTATACCCCCAATTAAATAAAGCAGTAAAAGAAAATTCAAAATTTCATCAGAGTGTATCTAAATTATCATGGCATAGACTGGGAGGAATCACATTATATTGAAACAAAACATACAACACCTGCTCATAAAGATATGCAACAGTGGGGTAGCAATCAACAGAGGAACTCAGTTCCTTACACCCACATTTCAGATTTTAGAACAAAAGCAGAAAATCTAAAACTGAATAACATATATATATATATATATCATGAAAAGTTTGTCATACATCAAGTTGTACATGCACAAGACAAAAGATATATATACATCATACACAAATATCACAAACGGTCTCCCTAACTACCCGGTGTCACATATCATAGCCGACAGACAAAAGAATGAAGTCCTAAGCTTCACAAAAAAAGACCTCCAGCAACTCTAATCTGCAATGCCTCATAGAGCATTATAAAATAGCAGAAGGGTGAGAAAAACAATCATCATATAATTGCATACAATTATATATAACACAAAAATACACATATATACGGTTCTCACCACAACTCACACCATAATTCAAACACAATACAACACAAGGTACAATTCATATCTCCATCACCAAGGTATACCAACCGTACACACATCCATATATCAATTATCAATGTTATCCATAATTCCACACATAAACAAACCATAATGATTTATGCAAATGCAAGAGACCGACACAATGACTCTATACATATGCACATGCGGGTACCGACTTCCATTGTTTCTCATCACTAGTTCACTCAGGAACTCTGCTGGAATCATCGCTCGTTACATCACTGTAACTCCCCGTCGGGCATACGATGTTCCCCGTCGCTCACACCCCACACGGGCACACGACGTTTATGGATCGCTCACACCCCACACGGGCACACGATCGTCTATAATCATCACTCACACCCCACATGGGCACACGACGTTATAGCGAATTCCCTCTGGAATCAAAACTGTCACTCAGGACGTCTCAACAATGCATATCATGATGCTTGGCATACAATGACTCATGACATTTAATATGCACACATACATGCATTCATCTACATCAACAAAATCACACTTTGCACTTATGCCCAAAACAATGCATTTAATTACCATACGGCCACAAATCATCATAACACTCTCTAAACACATACATTTACATCATACAACAACACCTTTCATAATGCACATCAATTACGCACCATCACAACGACAAAAGTCGACAAACCGACACTATTCCAAATTCCCGACATAATTAAATCTGCTAGCAATCACAAAATTATTGTCATAAGAAAGTACAGCTCAATAGCTTTCCAACGATACCAAGAACGTAAAAATCGGATAAACGGAACCCAAGTTACGAAAGAAAAACGAAAACGATATTTTGAAAAGTCCCATTTTACCATTCTCCTGGCTATACGCATATTGCCCTGAGCCATACGCGTATTACCCAAATTCCTCGCCATGCCATACGCGTATTGCCCAAGGCCATACGCGTATGGGCAGAGATCATTTTTCCCCAAAATTTACGTTAAAATTCCAATACGCGTAGTGCCAACACCGTACTCGTATTGCCCTAAAATGTTACGCGTATGAACGCGTATGAACATGCCCCATACGTGTATGACCTGGAAAAACCAGAAAAAAATTCTGCAGAACAAAGTTCTGCGTTTTCTCAACCAAAATCCTCCAATTTTCACCTACACCCAGAAAATTACCAATACAATGCATAACAACATGTATCTATCATGTACCAACAATAATGAACACTAAAAACATGATTTCCAACACATTTAATCGATTTCTAATCAATTTCACATAATATGGGTTTTACTAAATTTTTCCAATTCAATCCAATAACAATCGAAAACACACATACATAATCATATACAAGCATACAATAACTGAGTTTCGCACCCTTACCCAATTAAATCGATTCTAGGAGTTGATTTCTTGAATTTCCAAGTTTTTTTCTCACTTTTCTTCTCTTCTCCTCTTTTCTTCCCTCTTTCCTTCTTCTCTTTTTCTTTCTCTCTATTTTTCTCTCTTTCTATTTTCTATTCTTTCTATCTAAATGAAAATATTATGAAATGACCAAAATATCCCCACACTCAAATATCTCGCAAACGTTCCCAAAACCCGATAAAATATCACAACATTGAAAAATAACATATTTTCAGATAAAAGTCGAGAAAAAAATAAAATAATAATAAAATAATCAAATCGACTCGATTAAATAAAAACTGACAAAACTGGGGCGTTACACCCGCTTCTAAAAAGTCAGAGGAAACACTTATGCCAATAAGTTTGCTTTTGTGAAAATTGATTCCAAGACCCGACACCAATTCAAAAGCTCGAAGCACCACTTTAATGGCCCATAAGTGCCTCCAACTACCATCGCCCACCAATAGGGTGTTGTCCGCAAATTGGAGAATATCGATGAAACAATTCCCGTTCACATTTAGCCCGGAAAAAACACCCATCGAAACCGACCTCCTAATTAGCCCCGATAAACCCTCCGCAATCATAACAAAAAGAAAGGGGGAAAGTGGATCTCCATGTCTTAAGCCCATTTCCACCTTAAATTCCATAGTCGGGCTCCCGTTAACCAAAACTGACATTTTGCTAGAAAAGATTGTGGCCTCCATCCACCGCATCCACAACTCCCCGAAACCCATCCTTTTTAATAAGTACCTAAGAAAATCAAAACACACTTTGTCATAGGATTTCTCAAAATCTTCCTTGAAGAGCGAACAAGCCCTATTCTCCTTACTCACGTAGTCCACCAATTCATTCGCAACCAAAACTCCATCTAACAATTGTCTACCCGGATATAATTGACTTAAGAACCAACTTTAATCTCACCGCTAAAAGCTTAGATAAAGCCTTGTATAAACACTCAACCAAACAAATAGGTCTAAAATCATCTAACCCCAAAGGATTGTCGCCCTTTGGAATCAAAGTCAAAAAAGATGAAACAATAGCCTTAGACAAAATAGCCCCTCCATGAAAATCACAAAAGAACCGAAAAAAATCATCTTTAAGAAAGTACCAACATTTCTTGATGAAGAAGAAAGAATAACCATCGGGGCCCAGGCTTTTGGATCCATCACAACTCCAAACGGCGTCCCTAATCTCCTCTTACGTAAAAGGCCTCTCAAGATGACCCCTCTCCAAAGCGCTAAGCCTAAAGAAAGGAACCCCCTCCAACAAAGGCCTATTAACCTCAGTTTCCACAAATTTGGAAGCGAAATGGTTTCTAACTTCCTCCTTAACACCCTCGACCGATGTTAACACCCCTCTATCCGTATTAATATGGACCATATGGTTCCTCCTCCTCCTTTCTTTCATAACACAATGAAAAAACCTAGTGTTATTATCTCCATCGTTGAGCCACTTGAGAAGAGATTTTTGAATAAGCATGTTCTCCTTAATTCTAAGATTCATCCAAAAGCGGTTCGTAACATTATTCCGCCCTTTGATAAGGTCATCCGAAAGAAAACCGCTAGCCATATCCGCCGCTTCATCCCCTTCATTCATCTCCTTCACGCACTTGTCCACTTCCAAATCGTACTTGCCAAAATTTTCAAGATTCCATCTTTTAAGGCTACCTTTAAGGAGCCTAAGTTTCTGCTTAAAAACAAAATCTCCTTTACCGGTTACATGCAATTTATTCCACTCCTTTTCCACAAACGGTATAAAATCCTTGTTGTTGAACCACTCGTTATTCACTCTAAACGGCTATGGGCTCCAATTCGAAACATCCGCAACCAACCACACGGGACAATGATCCGATAAGTCTCTCGACCCAATAAATTAGCCAACCACCCCCCATTTTTCAATACCATCTGTCATACCCCAAATTTTGACCACTAAGATTTCTCATCATTGTGAAAATCATCATCAAAATATGGGTAAGCCATCATACCTCATCAGTCTCCCCAAAGATGGGTGAGCATTCACTACTATCAAAGATTAGGGTTGCAAGCCCTCTCTGAGCTCTCAGACAAAGGATCAATCAAGAAATGACATGATCTTCAACTTGTGTAGCCTCTCAAACATTCACAAAGGATTAAGAGGACTCCCACTTCAAGGATTAAGCACAAGGTTTCTCCCTTATAGGTGGATCAAGCCTTAAGATCACCAATGTCACCAAATTAGGGTTTGGTCGACCAGGGCCTCCAGATGGAAATTTTCCTCTGGGCATGAGCCAATGCTTCAAAGCATAACCTATGATGCTCTAAGGGACATCATAAACCCAATCATCAAGTCAATTTAGCCTCAGGGGATGCATTCACCAAAAATTAAGAATTAGGGTTTCTTGACCTAATTCACCCCTAAGTTGACTTTTGCGACAAAACATGAGCCAAGACCTCAAAGGAGGATTTGAGGGTCTCTAATACACCATATTGATCCATTTTTAACAATGGATTGATCCAAGAAGCTTGAGCAACAAGTTTCAATTTCATCTGAACCACAGTTAGGGTTTCGCGAGAAAAGTCAACTGTATCTTTGACATTTGACTAAGACATGCTCCCAAACCCTAAGACATGATTCAATACACCCTATAAAACCTATGAAATCAATCCATCAAGTTTTATTTAGGTAAAGGACTTGATTTCATAGAGGATCGCACAGTTTGGAATTCATCTGACAAAAAGTCTACTGTGCACAAAAGTCAAACTTTGACTTTTTGAGATTTTACACAATTATGGTTTTTTAACCCTAAAATGATGTTAATGTGTGATTTGAATCATCATTCATCAAGAAAAATCAAGAAAAGTTGGATAACTTGTAAAAGGGGTAACCATAAAAACTTAGAAAATTTTCTAAGTTATGAAACAAAGTGGCTAGGGTACCAACTTTGGAGGACCATAACTCCTAAACCACAAGGCCATTTTTCCCCATCCAAAGATGGATTTGTAGCTCTCATTACCCTCTACAAAAGCTTCAACTACCACTCATTCCAATTCCCCATGGATTTTAAATTATGGAATGATCAAAATCACAAAAAGTGAAAATGCCACTTTTTCCAACACTTAGTGAAATTTTCACTAAGTCAGAATCTGCCTTCACTTTTTTCCAAATGTAAGGGCATTTTTCACTTGGATCCAAAAAGTATCAAAACCAAATATGATCAAACAATTGTTGTATCATATGAGGGCTTTCCAAAATGGCCAAGAACTCCATCAAATTCCAATTGAGCCATGAGATATGACAATGGCAATATGCCTTGCTGAAAACTGCCAAGGCTAGGCAGAATTTTGCACTTTTGCTCGATTTGGCAAAATCAGATAATTCTAAGCCTTATCATCACTTTGGACACATCTGAGGATCAAATCTAAAGGGAACAAACACTGATCCAAGCCTCCAAAGTCTTTGGAATAAGAAGTAGCATGCCAAACCTAGAAATCCCTAAAAGAGGGACAAGACTCCAATTTTGGATTGGAGCATTTAATGGATGCACCAAGGTGTCATGGACTGACACATTTGCAATTGAATTCAGTTAAGAATGATCCAACAACTAGGGAACCACAACTCTGTGCTCTAACCTCTAGTCAATGGCTAGAGGAGACTTGAGATTCCAAAGTGCAACCATTGACCAAAGCACTACAACAGATGCTTTCCTCAAAAACTCTTTCTCTTGGCCAAAATGCATTCTTTAGCAAGGTAACTCTGAGTTTTTGATTTAGGGAGCCATTCCACCACAGCTCATGATCCAAACACATCCAATATGTCATATCTAAGCTGTCCAAACTCACACAAGTGACCTGTAATCCTTAAAACTCAAAGTCACCTCTCAAAACCTCAAAATAGGTTATTTTTTGCATTTTTCAAGCCATGTCTTGATTCAGTCACTTTCCAAACCAGATAAAACCTCAAACACACTCCAAATATCACCCTTGAACTGTCCCAAATGGCTCCCAACATCGGGAACACCATTTAAGGAAGTTGCTATTTTGGCCATTTTAACCCCTTTTGCAAGAAAGGGACAGTTTTTGTTTTTGCAGGTTCCAGCTGATTCCAATCATCCTAAAAGCTTCTAAGAGATCATTTGAGAGTGTCTAAAGCATCAAACCATTTCTGGAACAAGAAACTTGGCAGATTGCACAAAAAACTCCAAAAGCTCAAAAAGAGGTAAGCATCATGACTTGAACTTTCCAAAATATGCATTGCTTTGAAGTCCACTGCTCGTGCATCTTTTCTACATGTTATATGTGTTGTGTTTGTCCCAATTTATCATGTAATTCATGCTTGTACCAAGAGATGGCATAGAAAATGCAAAATATGGTCTATTTTAAAACCCCTATCGGATTTTGAGGAGGGAGCATGATTTGGAAAAAATACCACCACCATTGGGTTCCTTGTGAAATTCTAGGCCAGATGCATATAAATTTTGTCCCCAACCACGGAGAAATGAGAAAGTTATGGCCTTCACGTTTCTGAGCCAAAACTTGCCTTGCCTTGCCTTGGCCAGGCTTAGGGCACAAGGCAAGCCTTGTGTATTTGTTGGTTTGTTTCAATCAACGGATGTATCACCACCCTAGCGGTAAGGCGCGTGCCATATAACCTTGAGGTCGTGGGTTCAAACCCCACCCAGACCATTTTGTGTTTCCTCACATTTTTGCTATTTTTTCAATATTTTCATGTTTTATTAATTAATTGGAAAATTAATAACTCCTTCAATTTTAATTATTTTTTATTGGTTCTTTTTGTAAAAAATCACAAAAATGTTAAAATATTTTATTCCACAAAAAAATCAAAGTTATATTATTTATTTAATATAGTTAGTATTTTTATGAATAAATTCATTTTAATTGTTTTAAAACATTTTTAAAGTGAATATTCATCTTGGAAATTAAAACCAAATGAGTTTTAATTCATCTTGTGATTAATCCCTCATTTTTCAAACCTAAAACCAAAATCACAAGTTGTTTATTCAAACTTATTTGGAATTTTTATCCTTTGTATTAATTTTCTTTGAATAATTATATTAAAAAATGATGAAATTAGGGTTTTATTGATTTTCACCCTAACAAACTTTTTAAAACACTCATGGGCCACTAATAGAGTGTAAGACCCAACCCTTTGTAAATACAGACCTATTTTGGGCCTCAAATGTTGTATAAGTCCCGTTGTATTTCAAAAGTTCGGTGCGATCATCGCCCGTTTAAAACAAACCATCTGGGCCTCTCCTCGAGCTATAAGATCCATTCAAAACCATTTTGGGCCTCTAATAGAGTGTAAGACCCAATCCCTCTTTGAAACAAAAATAGTTTGGGCCTCAGTCATTGTATAAGACCCACGGTGTTTTCAAAACCTCGGCGCGATCGTCACCCTTTTCAAAGTAAACCCTGGGCTTCTCCTTGAGCTATAAGACCCATCTTTGTTCACTTTCAATCATTTTTGGGCCTCTTGATAGAGTGTAAGACCCATCCCCTTTGTACAGAAAACCTTTCTTGGGCCTCAGTCACTTGTATAAGTCCCTGTCCAAAACGACAGTGCGATCACTGATAAAACCAAAGGCCCCTTGAGCTGTAAGCCCCAATTTTCCTTTCAAAAGCACTTTCTCCTTTGATTTTGTAATATACTGTTATTTTCAATTTCTTTGTTGAACAACTAACAATACAGTATGGAAGCTCTACAACCGAGTAAGTGTTTACCCGCTTTCATATGTATATAACTGTACTGTGGGGCTGTTTCTTTGTAAGTTTTCTTTCATAAACTCATATCGACTGTGTAATACTAGTATAGATATTTAGAGTTTCCCCGGCAACTACGTCTAGAACTAGACAAAACCTCGTCTCCTTACATCCGACGTTCTCCTGGATATTTCAAACATAACCTAAAACATGAGAATTTTTCTTTTACAACAATTTTAGATAACTAGATCTAAGAAATCTCCCCCTTGAACAATTCATATATAGAAGGCCAATGTTCCAAGTGAAACCCCTTCTGGAATTATTCATCAGCCTCCTCTTGGGCTTAGTGCAAGGACCCACAGGCTTCCTAAAAGCATCCCCGCCTCCTCTTGGACGTTGTACAAGGACCTGTCGGCTTCTTATAAGTTTTCACAGCCTCCTCTTAGGCTTCGTATAATGATTCTTCCTCCAAGAAGATAGCCTCCTCTTGGGCTTCGTACAAATTATCCCTTCGGCTTTTTAAAATTTTTTCTCGCCTCCTCTTGGGCTTCGTATAAATTGTTCCGACGACCTCTTAAAGGTATAGGAACAGAAATTAGTCATCTTAATAGAACAGTCTTTCAAAGAGTCTAGAACTTTCTACCGCGAATGTACTGTCTCTTAATCTCTCTTAAGCATAGTACAAAAGATAAAACTCTAGACTTGGGCAGTCTAATCTCCTTGAGTCTCGAAGACATTCTCAAGTTCCTTTCAAAAATAAGAAAAAACACCCACAGACTTGGGCAGTCTCAATACCCTTCGGATTCCCCGTTTCCTTAAATAACAGGAAATAATCCCGGTCCTCAAATCAAATCCATGAGTACAACATTACCCATATAATAACTGATTTTCTCTTTTAACCAACATACTGGACCTGTCACTCAACTGAAACAGTAACCCTAGCCTCCTCTTGGGCTTTGTACAATGATTCTCCCCAGCAGAGTTAACCTTTGCAGCCTCCATCTCAGGCTTCGTACGAGATACAAAATCACTCTCTTGTTGAGTATAAAAGACTCTCTTGTTGAGTCAAACATTTTTTAGCCTCCATCTCGGGCTTCGTACGAGATACAAATCACTCTCTTGTTGAGTATAAATGACTCTCTTGTTGAGTCAAAGATTTTTTAGCCTTCATCTCGGGCTTTGTACGAGATACAAAACACTCTCTTGTTGAGTATAAAAAGACTCTCTTGTTGAGTTGATCACCTTTAGCCTCTATCTCGGGCTTCGTACGAGATACAAATCACACTCTTGGTGAGTATAAAAGACTCTCTTGTTGAGTCAAACCCTTTTAGCCTCTATCTCGGACTTCGTACGAGACACAAAAGCATCCTCTTGTTGGGTCAATAGCCTCCTCTTAGGCTTTGTATAAAGAAATCCCCGTTTGATTCAATCAACCTTTTAGCATCAAATCATGCTTTGGTCATAGCATACAAACATCAACAACTCCTTTTCCCTCGTCTAATTGTTGTAAGCGGCAAGCCTCTAGATTATTTACATCCACGCCACTGTCCCTCTTTTAGCATGAGAAATTCCTAAGGAAGGATGGCGTTGCTCTAAACTGAGTTAAAGTCTTCTCCTTCAGGTTGAAAATCCCCTATAAAGGAAATTATGGCATTGCTGGATTCACATATCCCAGTAAAGGTAATTCTCCTTTATAATCAGTCACCCAACAATTGTGACAAACAGACCCCTTTAGAGATGACAAATTCTCTCTAAAGTAAACACCCTTTTAGCTTCACATCTTGGGCTTCGAACAAGATACAAATAGACCCTTCAGCTTCACATCTTGGGCTTTGAACAAGATATAAACCACCTTTAGCTTCATGTCTTGGGCTTTGAACAAGACACCAAAACACCATTTCCTCCCATAGAATAGGAGGAACTACAATCGCTCTGATTTCCCTATCCCGGGAATACGTAGGCATAAGATTGCAAAAGAATCTTAGCGAGCACACTAATAAAAAAACCCCAAAGTCCCCTATCTCCAACCAATCTAGTGCAGTATCCCAACAAATTCCCCGTGAACAGTCCCGGTATTTCGTTCTGAACAAAATAAGCAGAGAGAGACCCACGAACTAAAGCCGCATCTGTAAATGGAGACATCTATTTCCCTTCCTACATCAGCTTCAATAGGATAAAAAATGAATCGAACTGTAGTACCAAAGCGATAGTGATTCGAAACCATAAAAATCGCGCTACACAAAAATGGCTACCACAGTGGGAGAGACTTGTTCTTCTCCCGTCTCTTAGGAGGAAACCTTAAGCTTAGACAATTTCGCAGAAAAATGGCGCCCACCGTGGGGCCAACCAAAGGAATCTTGTCTCTCTTATCTCTCTGGTTGAAACCTTCTCTTAGGAAGAGTCCTTGGGTTCACAAGGTATCACCGAATGATGGTTCCATCGGGGAATGTCATTATTGCTAGGATCGGACCTCACTAGGATCTTAGGTCAAAAACCTTTAGGTTGGGAAGGTACCACAGAATGGCGACTCCGTCGGGGAGCCATTTTCTATTAGGATCATATAATTCATAGCTCTTAAAAAGTCTAGGACATTAGGACAAATATATATACTGATTTTCCTAATTGATATCTGTGTTTATTTTTCTGCTAATGGGAATGCATGTGATGCCGCATGTGAAGAGATTGAGTATACACCTAGGAAAAACCTCTTTCAGTAGTGCGGAAGCTATCGGAAATAGTTGTCACGCGATATTACCCTCTTCTGAGATTCTTCAAAATACATCACCTAGCACGGTTCCCGGCCCGCCGATGTTATCTCGACAAGAATCAATGATTTTGAGAGACAGGCACAAAAATCACTAGTATAAACCCTTGGGATGGGTAGAGCCTTGACTTCATGACACCGACCCTTTGACCCCATGTTTTTTCTATGTTTTTGTGTCCTGCATTCATGCATTCATTTTTAAAAACATTAAGCAAAGAAAAATTTTCTCTTCTAGTCTCTCTTTTTCAAATTAAACTAAGACAATGATTGCAAATGTCAGAGAAAAAAGGACTGCGCTAATGGATTTCGGTAGGAGAAAAACTCACAAGTATACCTTCAAGGTTCCAAAACTAGAGGATTTGAGAGGATTAGCAAGGATGATCACTAACCCTGACGCTTTCAGAGCCAAGTACGGAGGTCTGCTACCTCTGTTAAGGGTCCATGTAATTGAGGGAATCCTGGAGGCACTCATTCAGTTTTACGATCCGGTCTATCACTGTTTCACATTCCCGGATTACCAGCTCGCACCAACGCTGGAGGAGTATTCTCATCTAATTGATCTACCCATTACTGATCAAGCTCCTTTTTCTGGACTGGAAGAAATTCCAAAGGATCAAATCATTGCAAGAGCAATCTATTTGGATGAGTCAAAAATCAAGACTCACATGACCACCAGGGGAGGAATCCCAGGTTTACCAGCCAAGTTTCTGGTAAAGAAGGCTCTGTACTTTGCTAGTATAGGGAACGTGACTGCTTTTGAAAGCATCTTTGTTTTACTCACCTACGGGTTATTTATGTTTCCCAACATTGATAACTTCGTCGATATCAACGCCTTTAAGGTTTTTCTCATTAGAAACGCCGTACCAACCTTGCTCGCAGATGCGTATCATTCTGTACACTTAAGGAATTTATACAGCGGAGGAATGATCACGTGTTGTGTACCCCTGCTATATAAATGGTTTATCTCCCATTTGCCTAAGTCTGCCGCTTTTTGGGTTCATAAGAGTGCCTTACGTTGGTCGCAGAAAATTATGTCTCTTACCAACACTGATATAGATTGGTACAATAGGATTTATGACGGGATCAGAATCATTGACCGTTGTGGAAACTTCCCCAACATACCCCTCATAGGAACTAAGGGAGGAATCTATTACCATCCAGTTTTAGTTCGTCGTCAATTTGGATACCCGATGAGGCATGTCCCGCGTAATGCTCATCTGGAAGGTCTTTTCTTCAAGGAAGGAGAAAATGACAGGGCACTAAAGATGGAAATAGTGCACGCTTGGAAACATGTTCATAAGAAAGGACGAGAGTCTCTATGTGTCTCGGTGGAGCCTTATCTCCACTTAGTACAAACTAGAGCTCTCAAGCTAAAGATGCCTTATCCTCGTCACGGAGTTCTTCCGCCAAGGGAATCTGTCATGTACTTCATGACTGAAACGGAAAAACTTCAGGTTACGCTCAACAAAGTTCAACAAGAGAGGAGGTCTTGGAAGAACAAGTACCGCATTCTCAATGTGGAGTGTACCAAAATACAGCAACTGCTGAAAGATAAGGATGCTCTAATTGAGATTTTGGAGCAACATGCTGTAGAAAATCAGGATGACCAAAGGAATTTGCTCGCTCCTTTCACTTGGCAAAGGAATGACAACCCGACAACGGCCCAAGAGCCCCGGTCCAAGTAGAGGAAAGTACCAGAATCGGCACCCGAGTTCTCCTCAGAGAGGACTCGGGACCCATTAGCTTAGGTTTCTATTTCTGCACCTTGTAATTTACTGTATTTCCATTTCTGCAATCCTTTGAATTCAATAAAATGGGGGTGTCCTCACTGTTTGATATTTGCAATCTAATTGTCGAAGTTTATTTTGATTAAACCAAAAAAACAATTAATATAATCATTGCATTCATCATTCTCACGTCATGTATTCTTATCTACGAATCTCATGTTTGTGTCTCGGTTCTAGAGTCAAACTGTCTCATTCGTACAATACTCGGGCCAATCGTCAGAAAAGATGGATGATCTCGAGGAAGAGAACAGAGAGTTGAAAGAAGAGATCGACGCTCTGAGAGAGGATACGAGAAAGCTTCGAAACGACATGCATGCCATGGCAGATGCTCAGCTACAAAGAACTGTGATCTCAGAGATCACCTCAACGCCCATAGTAGAGAAGTATGATCCTAGGTATCAAATGCCGAAAGATCGTCCCTGGGGCATGCCTGTTAACTATATCCCGGAAGGATATGTTCCGCCGATCACTGAAGATCAGGGAATCATAGCAGAAGTTGCTAGACCCACGGAGCGGTGAAAAGACAGATAGTATTCCTATTGATTCTAAGGGAGAACGAAGGACGGAGTGGAGGATGGAGGCGGATCGGTTGGAACGCGGGCCTGAAGGTTAAAAACTTCGTGAAAGCGAGGATGCCAAAGGCATAATGAGGACTCCTGAAGGTTACAAACTTCGGGGAACGCCAAGATTCAATGCCGTAGTAATGGTACCACCCCTTGTGGTGCACACTGTCCTGGAAGGACAGATTCCACAGATACCTTCTGGTGGAAGGGAAAGTATGTTCGATAGAATGGATGAATTCCAGGAGCAGTTCCTGGAAATGCTGAAAGAACTGCAGGCTATTCGCGGTCAGGATTTATTTGGAAAGGACGCCGCAGACCTTTGTTTGGTCCCCAATGTGAATGCCCCGCACAAATTCCAAGTACCCGATTTTGAAAAGTACAAGGGTAACTCTTGCCCTCAAAGCCATTTGGTGATGTACGCTCGGCGAATGTCAGCTTAGACAGAAAACCAGGATCTACTGATTCACTACTTTCAGGATAGTTTAACTGGTGCCGCATTGAAATGGTACATGGGTTTAAACCGCACTACGATCGGCACATTCAGAGATCTTGGCACTGCCTTCGTCCAACAATATAAATACAATTTGGACATGGCACTAGACAGAGATCAACTCAGATCAATGTCGCAAAAGGACAAGGAAACCTTTAAGGAATACGCTCAGAGATGACGTGAAATTGCCGCTCAAATTTGTCCACCTCTTGAGGAAAAAGAGATGACAAAGATTTTCTTAAAGACCTTGAGCTCATTTTACTACGACAGAATGGTTGCCAGTGCGCCCAGCGACTTCACCGAAATGGTCGGTATGGGAGTATGTCTCGAGGAAGCCGTTCGAGAAGGACACGTCTAGTTAAAGACGCTGAATCTTCAAGTAGTACAAAACGATACGGTAGTGCTCTCCCTAAGAAAAAAGAGAAGGATATTGGGAATATCTCTCTCGGAAAGCGAAGGCGACGGTACCAACCAGTAGCAGCTGTAACTCCTGCTATCAGCCCTGCGCCTGTTTCTACGTATCAACCTCAGGTTGCTCAAAGCCAACCGCATTCGCAGCAATATCAGCAAAGGACGCAACATCCTCTTCAGCAGGCTCGTCCTCAATACAACAACAATCGTACAACGCAGCCACCAGGATTTGATCCTATACCCGTATCGTACGCAGAACTATTTCTGTTACTACTGGCCAAGGGGCATGTCCAGACTAAGTCTCCTCTTACAGTACCGGAAAATCCGCCTTTTTAGTTTAAGGTGGATCAGACTTACCCTTACCATCAAGGAGGACCAGGGCATAACATAGAAAACTGTCTCAGTTTCAAATCCAATGTGCAAAATCTTGCTAGGAGCGGGGTCTTATCTTTCAAAGATACGAATCCGAATGTTCTCACGAACCCGCTGCCTCAACACGAGAAGGCTACAGTCAATTTGATAGAGGAAGAGTCTAACAACACCTATCAAATTCACGATGTACTCTTATTGAGGGTCAACTTGGTCAAGATGCATTGTAAACAGAGTGGATATGGCCATGTGCCACCTCATAATTATCACCAGTGTGATATCTGCTCTAAAAGCAATCAAGGATGTTCTGTGGTGCAATCAGCTCTACAGGAACATATGGATCTCGGATGGATCCAAGAGCGCCGAGTTCGTGGAGTTAACATGGTTTATACGAATTCCAACATCATTCAAAACCATGATATTCGTACGATGAATGTCAACTTGGTGGCAATGCACTCAAGGCAAAGCCAGTATCATAATCTGTCGCGTCAAGATTACAATTCCTGCCTGACTTGCTCGGTAAACAAACATGGATGCTCTTTCATACAGGAGGCCCTCCAGCGTCTGATGGATCTTGGATGGATTCAAGACTACCATGATAGGAATCGTTACCAAATCAACATGATTCAAATCTTCGATATTCACTTGATGAATACCAGCCTGGTGGAGTTACATGCTAAACAGGTCCGGCTCAGGTTCCTGGTATCACATGATTATCAGGGCTGTAAACCGGGTGCGAAGATGATCAGGGTTGTGCCCTTGTCCAGGAAACACTTCAGCACTTGTTGAACCACTGGTGGCTTCCAATCTATATGGATGAAGACACACAGCAAATTAGTATCACTAACGGGAATCTTACTAGATATCAAAGTCAGGATGTTCGATCATTGGAAACAAATCTAGTATGGTTACACTGTATTCAAAGCGGATGTGGCTAGGTGCCACTACACAACTATGAGCGGCGTGGAGTTTTCTCAGTGGATAATCAAGGATGCTACCACGTGCGAGCAGCCCTTCAAAGTCAGTTGGACCGCAAAGATATTCAACCATGGTCAAGTTCTGGATCAGTCAACTACTTTGCTGATCAAATCGAGGACGTTGTCGTAATCTCTGACCATCAGAGGACTAGGGATGTTTGCACCATTATCCCTCTACTTGATGAATCGAGAGTTCCCAACCGGGAATGGATCAAAATTACTTACGATGGTTAGGAAAATTAGAAGGCTCCCATAGTCATCTATCTACCGGGACCGCTACCGTATGAATCAACTAAGGCTATCCCTTTAAAATACGGTGCAACAACAATTGAGAATGGAAATTAAATTCCGTTACCCTCGGTCGTGAATATTGCAGACATCAATCGAGTAACACGGAGTGGTAGAATCTTCAACAGAGGAGTTGGAGAACCCAACAAAGAAAAGGAACCTCAGACAGAAGTTCCCAATCCACTAGTCGGTCAATCCAGTAATCTCGACCTTTCAAAAAATGATGATGAGATGCTAAAGCTCATCCAAAGGAGTGAATACAACATTGTTGATCAGCTGTTACAAACTCCTTCAAAGATCTCGGTATTATCACTGTTACTTAGTTCAGAAGCGCACAGGGAGGCTCTACAGAAAGTCTTGGAGCAATCCTTTGTGGAACAGGATGTAACAATCAGACAGTTCGATAGCATTGTCTCTAACATCACTTCCTGCAATAACTTGGGATTTAGTGATGAGGAATTACCTGAAAAAGGTCGTCGTTATAACATGGCGCTCAACATTACAGTCAACTGCCAGGACGATGCTTTAGCCAGCGTACTGGTAGACACAGGGTCAACCCTGAATGTTATGCCTAAGTCCACTTTGATGCAATTATCATTCAAAGGACCTCCGATGAGAACCAGCGAGGTCGTCGTCAAAGCATTTGATGGATCCAGAAAAACGGTTATCGGCGAAGTCGACTTTCCAATAACTATTGGTCCTCACACTTTCTAAGTCACTTTCCAGGTCATGGACATCCGGGCAACATACAATTGTTTATTAGGAAGACCTTGGATACATCAGGCTGGGACGGTCACTTCAACCCTCCACCAAAAGCTAAAGTTCGTCCAGAAGGGCCAACTTGTCATGGTTTGTGGAGAACATGCCTTGCTCGTAAGCAACTTGTCATTATCTACTTGTGTAGAACCCGAGGAGGTTGTTGGAACTCAGTTCCAAGCGCTTAAGGTGAGCAATGAGAATCAATCAGAGAAAGGAACCTCGATTTCCTCATACAAAGATGCTATCAAAGCGGTCTAGAATACAAATACAACAGGATGGGGAAAGCTTGTCATTCCTACTGACAATAAGAAAAAGAAAGGTCTTGGCTATTCCTCAACCTGTACTCAAACAGATGCTAACGATGAAAGTCTTCATCCCATTCAGAACTTCTTCCAAAATGGAGGTTTCCTTCAACCAGTGACTCAAGATGTGTATATCATCAATAAAGATGATTCCTCCGATACGGAGGAAGAATGGAAGTCCTATCTCAACGAGGACGGTTATATGTCTCAGGGCAAAACGCAGACTCCCTTTTGCTATCTCGCACAGAGTTCGAGATTTATACCGAGGTCAGATGTCAAAATGATATACGGAGATTGTGATCCTGAAGGATGCTGTGCTCCGCCAAATTCATTAGAGGAAGACACTCCGATGAAATACAACTTTGACCACGACTATTATGGCCCAATGGATGACTTGCCTATCTGGCAGCCGTATCCCGGAGACTTGAGGCAAGAAAATCAGCCGAACAATGAAAATCAGCTGAGCATCATTGAATAGAATACCTGTGTCCCCGCCATGTCATGGGATCAACACTCAGGTCATTCCGAGCTTATCTAGTACGATGATGAATTGGCAAAGCTTGTCGAACTAGAATTCATCAACTATGCTTTTCCCGAGGTCAACGTCATCGAGAGAGATGACTCCTCCAGTTCCAAAGAAGTGTGGGACAACCAAGTGGAAAATTTGACTTCATGGTCAAGTACACCGCTCCTGAAAGCTCTCGTATCAGGTTCGAAGACATCCAACCAACTGGATGGGGAGATACATCTGAGAGTACAAATACTACGCGAAATACAACTGAGGAATCCTCCTACGACAACTCTGCCTAGGAGACAGATTCCAATGATCTTGCTCCAATAGAAATTAGCGTCATTTCTGAAGACAGATCAAGGAAGGTACCAGACTTTGTGATTCACAGAGGAGTTCTCCGCCAATGGGTCGCTATCGATATTCCGAAGATTGTTCATAAGTCTAAGTAATTGCCATCTTTACTTTAACCTCTCACCCTGCCCAAGTGAAACAGATGATTTGATAGGGCTCACTTTCTGTAAATTTCCCTCTTCGCTTCGCCCAAAGCGACAGAGTTTTGTTTTATAGGGCTACAGATTCAAGAACCGACTTGTTCATTAATAAAATAACGTCGTTTTGTAATTTCCGCATTAATTGTTGTTTTCTCTTTTCGTTTTTCAGAAAATGGTAATCCTAAAAAAAACAACTCAATAATAAAAACAAGCAGTAAAAGAAAAACACTGAACACACTTTTGCATTCTCTCTATCTCTTCTAAACACAAATTACCACGTCATGCAGATTGCTTATTTTAAACCCCGTTGAAACATACGATCCAATGCCTTCTCCCGGCTTTGAGTTCCCGGTATTTGAGGCTGATGAAGAAGAGGACGAAGAAATTCTAGAGGAGATCTCCCGACTACTCAGACGATAGGAAAGGTCCATTGAGCCTCACAAAAAGTTGCTGGAAACAGTCAACTTAGGATCGGAAGAAGAGAGAAAAGAAGTCAAGATTGGGGCACTGCTCAGTCCAACTGTCAAAGAAAGTTTGACGAGACTTCTCAAAGAGTTTCCCGATGTATTTGCTTGGTCATATCAGGATATGCCAGGGTTGGATACTAGAATCGTGGAACACCATCTACCGTTGAGATCAGAATACCCTCCGGTAAAATAAAGGTTGAGACGGACTCATCCAGACATGGCTTTCAAAATCAAAGAGGAGGTACAGAAACAGATTGACGTGGGTTTCCTCGCTATGTCAGAATATTCTCAATGGTTAGCCAACATCGTACCAGTTCCAAAAAAGGACAGAAAAGTCAGAATGTGTGTCAACTACCGAGATCTAAACAAGGCAAGTCCAAAGGACGACTTTCCCTTACCACACATTGACATGCTGGTAGACAGTACAACAAAGTTCAAATTCTTCTCCTTCATGGATGGATTCTCGGGCTATAATCAGGTCAAAATGGCGCCGAAAGACATGGAGAAGACCTCCTTCATTACCCCATGGGGTACCTTTTGTTACAAGGTAATGTCGTTCGGTTTGAAGAACGTCGGGGCAACCTATCAACGGGCCATGACTACTCTATTTCATGACATGATACACAAGGAAATCGAGGTATATGTCGATGATATGATTTCCAAATCTAAAACAGAAGAGGAGCATGTGAACCACCTATCAAAACTATTCAAGCGGTTGAGAAAGTATAAACTCCGCTTGAATCCCAATAAATGCACTTTCGGTGTCCGTTCAGGGAAACTTTTAGGGTTCATCGTCAGCCAGAAAGGGATTGAGGTTGATCCTGACAAGGTCAAGGCCATTCAAGAAATGCCTTCTCCAAATACCGAAAAACAAGTCAGGGGATTCCTGGGACGTTTGAACTATATCTCCAGATTCATATTCCTCATGACCGCGACATGTGCGCCGATTTTCAAATTACTCAAAAAGAATATGGATTGTGTTTGGATAGAAGACTGCCAAACCGCCTTCGACAGTATCAAGGAATACTTGTCGAACCCGTTGATTCTATCACCTCCAGTGGAAGGAAGACCGCTGATCATCTACTTAACAGTCTTGGAAGACTCCATGGGCTATGTGCTTGGTCAACAAGACGAAACGAAAAGAAAAGAGTCTGCCATATATTATTTGAGCAAGAAGTTTACAGACGGTGAGACTCGGTACACTATGCTCGAGAAAACTTGCTGCGCTCTGGCTTGGGCAACCAAACGGCTTCGCCAGTACATGATATGTCGCACTACTTGGTTAATCTCAGAAATGGATCCGATCAAGTACATCTTCGAAAAACCCGCTCTCACGGGAAGGATTGTCTGTTGGCAGATGTTGCTATCAGAATATGACATAGAGTACCACGCTCAGAAAGCCGTTAAAGGAAGTGTTTTAGCCATTCATTTGGCTCATCAACCGATTGACGATCAGGAATCAATCGGGTTTGACTTCCTAGACGAAGATGTCATGTATCTAAAAATGAAAGATTGCGATGAACCGCTACCCAGTGAAGTGCCAGAACCAGATTCCCAATGGGGACTTATCTTTGGCGGAGCTGTCAATCATTACGGAAACGGAATTGGGGCAATTATCATAACACCTCAGGGTACCCACATTCCCTTCACCGCTAGACTTACGTTCAAGTGCACAAACAATGAGGCCGAATACGAAGCTTGTATTATGGGTCTCGAAGAAGCGATCGACTTAAGGATCAAAAACTTAGATGTATATGGCGACTCAGCCCTAGTTATCAATCAGATCAAAGGAGATTGGAACACATACCAATCAGGATTGATTCCTTACAAAGATTATGCAAGAAGGTTGTTACCTTTCTTAAACAGAGTCGAGTTTCATCATATCCCTCGTGAGGAGAATCACATGGCTGATGCATTAGCTACTCTTTCTTCCATGATTAGTGTAGGTCAATGGAACGACCTACCTAAGATCGACATAATGCACCTTGAACGGCCCGCTTACATCTTCACAATTGAAGCAGTCATGGACGACAAACCTTGGTATCACGATATCAAATGCTTCCTTCAGAAACAAGAGTACCCACCTGGGGCATCCAGGAAAGATAGAAAAACCCTCAGAAGGCTGGTAGGCAGTTTCTTCCTGAGCGGTGATCCACTCTATAAGAGGAACTTTGACATGGTCTTGCTCCGATGCGTAGACAGACCAGAAGCAGACATGCTGATAAAAGAAATTCAAGAAGGGTCCTTTGGCACTCATACCAATGGACATACAATGGTGATAAAAATTCTAAGAGCAGGGTACTATTGGTTGACAATGGAATCTGACTGCTATAAGTACATGAGGAGATGTCATAAGTGTCAGATATACTCAGACAAAATCCATGTACCGCCTACACATCTCAAAGTTCTCTCTTCCCCATGGCCTTTTTCCATATGGGGAATCCACATGATCGGTGTGATTGAACCCAAGGCTTCGAACGGACATCGATTCATCCTGGTAGCCATTGATTACTTCACCAAGTGGGTCGAAGCAGCGTCATACGCCAATGTGACCCGACAAGTGGTGATCCGCTTTATCAAAAACAATATCATCTGCCGTTATGATGTTCTGAGCCAGATCATTACTGATAATGGATCTAACTTGAACAATAAGATGATGAAAGAGTTGTATGCAGAGTTCAAGATCGAACACCATAACTCATCTCCCTACCGACCCAAGATGAACGGAGTGGTAGAAGCGGCTAACAAGAACATCAAGAAGATTGTTCAAAAGATGGCTGTAACCTACAAAGATTGGCACGTGATGCTACCCTTTGCTCTTCACAGTTATCGCACATCTGTCTGTACTTCAACAGGGGCAACCCTTTTCTCTCTAGTGTATGGCATGGAGGCAGTGCTCCCCATAGAAGTAGATATCCCATCAATCTGGGTATTGATGGAAGCTAAGCTTACAGAAGCTGAATGGTGTCAAAGTCGGCACGACGAATTAAACCTAATCGAAGAGAAGCGAATCACGACACTATGCCATGGTCAGTTGTATCAGCAAAGAATAAAGAAGACGTTCGACAAAAAGGTTCGACCTCGTGTCTTCAGGAAAGGAGACCTTGTGCTAAAAAAGATACAATCCTTTCTCACTGATTCGCGGGGCAAGTGGACTCCGAATTATGACGGCCCCTATGTGGTCCAGAAAGCTTTCTCAGGCGGCGCCTTGAGACTCGCAACCATGGACGGAGAGGAATTTGCCTACCCCACAAATGTTGACGTAGTCAAGAAATACTTCGCCTAAAAAAAACGTCTCGGTGGATTGAAAACCCGAGTGGGCGGTCCAGGAAAAAATTAGAGACATGATCAAAAATCATCCCGGTGGATTGGAAACATCACAGTACAATCCAGGAAAAAATTAGGGATAATGGCAAGTAACTACGTTCGACAAAGGGGTAAGTCCCTCGGTAGCAGTTACACCATCCATCAGAAAACTCCAGTCACGGTCATCTTCGGCGGAAGCTCAGGATGTCCAGAATTCAAAGTTGGTAGAAGGATAACAGTCGTTAGGTTTCAATGTAGCCCTTTTCCCTTAAATTACCATTTTCAAACTTTGTAAATACTCTATGGAATCACGCGTTTGGCTGATTTCCATCCTATCAATACAATTCGAGCCCTTGTGCTTTTGTTTGCAATTCTTATTTGTTTTAGCTTTATAGAACGACATTTTAACATGATCAATGATTCTTGAAACGAAACAAAATTAATTTACTTGTTAAAATTTTTCTGCTTTAAAATGAAGATGGCAATTTCCTTTGACTATTGAACATCGAAAGAACATCGATCGCTTCTCCCGAAGTAAGCGAGCTTCAAAGTACAGAATCAAAGTACTCCTTCTAAACCAGTACACCTGAATGAAGGATCAGCTGTGTCAGAGACCATTGCTCCATCTGACATCCTCGGCAGAGTTCTTATCTCCTAAGCCCGACCAACGATTTTCCCCGCGTAGACTATCTCTCCTAAAAAAGGTGGAATTGGTATCGTGAACCAGTGGTACCTCTTCGTCCCAGCGGTGGCCGAGTATCCAGTTATGTTCATCTATCAGTCTGTATGTCGCATCAGTTTTGTCAGCATAAACATACATACATCATGCATTGTTGATTTGCATTCATATTCATGTTGCACCACTATCACTCTGGTCGGTCTTATCCCCTAGTGATAACAGTCCTCTCAATCGAGTTGTCAGTTTTTTCCTCGTCAGGAAGTGTTGCATCTGAACTACCTCTCTCCTCCAGTTTATTTCTGGGATGAAGTCGGCCTTTGACCACTTTGATAACTTGAACCTCTGAAAAACCAGAGAACCCTCAGCCAACGTCACTCTTCGCCATTGAAGATGATATCTTCGCTTTCCCGGATTAAGGAAAATCCCTAGAGAAAACCTCTCAACTAAAGACTTTCAGCAATACATTGGTCCTTCTCTCCAGAATGTCAATGTCAACAAAGTCATCGGCACCTCAAAATTGTGGTACATCGTATGGCATTTTTCTGAGAAGATCTCGAGAAAAGTATGATGTAATATCCCCAAATGAAAGCAGTATCTCAATAAGACTCGTTTTCCCCAATAGAGTCGACAAACGACGTCTCAAACAAAGAAGTTTGTGCCTCTCTACAATCAAAACTTTTTCCATCAAACAGCATCTCCCCAGGAAAATTCGGCGAGAAGTTTGAGGAGAACCGCTACAAACAGCGTCCCTTGTCAATAAAGTTTATTGACAAAAGAAACCAAGACCAGTTCCTTGGTAGGAAACCAGGATCGAGAGAAAGTTTACAAAAGAAACTTAGACCAGTTCCTTGGTAGGAAACCAGGATCGAGGGGAAGTTTACAAAAGAAACTTAGACCAGTTCCTTGGTAGGAAACCAGGATCGAGGGGAAATTTACAAAAGAAACTTAGACCAGTTCCTTGGTAGGAAACTAGGATCGAGGGGAAGTTTACAAAAGAAACTTAGACCAGTTCCTTGGTAGGAAACCAGGATCAAGGGGAAGTTTTTACCTTTTCTAAGCATCATTGCTTAGCAAAAGGAGAAGGATGCATGAACTACCATTCCTAACCACCATCAAAATTTCAGGTATTCCGATATTTAATCCTCTTGCACCCCGAATGCCCGAATACCTTCGCCATTCACACCTTCGGGTCCAAGAAGATTAAATAGGGGCATCTGTCATACCCCAAATTTTGACCACTAAGATTTCCCATCATTATGAAAATCATCATCACAATATGCGTAAACCATCATACCTCATCAGTCTCCCCAAAGATGGGTGAGCATTCACTACTATCAAAGATTAGGGTTGCAAGCCCTCTCTGAGCTCTCAGACAAAGGATCAATCAAGAAATGACATGATCTTTAACTTGTCTAGCCACTCAAACATTAACAAAGGATCAAGAGGACTCCCACTTCATGGATTAAGCACAAGGCTTCTCCCTTCTAGGTGGATCAAGCCTTAAGATCGCTAATGTCACCAAATTAGGGTTTGGTCGACCAGGGCCTCCAGATGGAAATTTTCCTATGGGAATGAGCCAATGCTTCAAAGCATAACCTATGATGCTCTAAGGGACATCATAAACCCAATCATCAAGTTAATTTAGCCTCAGGGGATGCATTCACCAAAAATCAGGAATTAGGGTTTCTTGACCTAATTCACCCCTAAGTTGACTTTTGGGACAAAACATGAGCCAAGACCTCAAAGGAGGATTTGAGGGTCTCTAATACACCACATTGATCCATTTTCAACAATGGATTGAGCCAAGAAGCTTGAGCAACAAGTTTCAATTTCATCTGAACCACAATTAGGGTTTCGCGAAAAAAGTCAACTGTATCTTTGACTTTTGACTAGGACATGCTCCCAAACCCTAAGACATGATTCAATACACCCTATAACACCTATGAAATCAATCCATCAATTTGATTTAGGTCAAGGACTTGATTTCATAGAGGATCGCACAGTTTGGAATTCATCTGACAAAAAGTCAACTGTGCACAAAAGTCAAATATTGACTTTTTGGGATTTTTCACAATTATGGTTTTTTAACCCTAAAATGATGTTAATGTGTGATTTGAATCATCATTCATCAAGAAAAATCAAGAAAATTTGGATAACTTGTAAAAGGGGTAACCATAAAAACTTATAAAATTTTCTAAGTTATGAACCAAAGTGGCTAGGGTACCAACTTTGGAGGACCATAACTCCTAAACCACAAGGCCATTTTTCCCCATCCAAAGCTGGATTTGTAGCTCTCATTACCCTCTACAAAAGCTTCAACTACCACTCATTCCAATTCCCCATGGATTTTAAATTATGGAATGATCAAAATCACAAAAAGTGGAAATGCCACTTTTTCCAACACTTAGTGAAATTTTCACTAAGTCAGAATCTTCCTTCACTTTTTTCCAAATGTAGGGGCATTTTTCACTTGGATCCAAAAAGTATCAAAACCAAATATGATTAAACAGTTATTGTATCATATGAGGGCTTTCCAAAATGGCACAGAACTCCATCAAATTCCACTTGAGCAATGAGATATGACAATGGCAATATGCCTTGCTGAAAACTGCCAAGGCTAGGCAGAATTTTGCACTTTTGCTTGATTTGGCAAAATCAGATAATTCCAAGCCTTGTCATCACTTTGGACACATCTGAGGATCAAATCTAAAGGGAACAAACACTGATCCAATCCTCCAAAGTCTTTGGAACAAGAAGTAGCATGCCAAACCTAGAAATCCCTAAAAGAGGGACAAGACTCCAATTTTGGATTGGAGCATTTAATGGATGCACCAAGGTGGCATGGACTGACACATTTGCAACTGAATTCAGTCAAGAATGATCCAACAACTAGGGAACCACAGCTCTGTACTCTAACCTCTAGTCAATGGCTAGAGGAGACTTGAGATTCCAAAGTGCAACCATTGACCAAAGCACTACAACAGATGCTTTCCTCAAAATCTTATTCTCTTGGCCAAAATGCCTTCTTTAGCAAGGTAACTCTGAGTTTTTGAGTTCGGGAGCAATTCCACCATAGCTCATGATCCAAACACATCCAATATGTCATATCTAAGCTGTCCAAACTCACACAAGTGGCCTGTAATCCTTAAAACTCAAAGTCACCTCTCAAAACCTCAAAATAGGCTTTTTTTGCATTTTCCAAGCCATGTCTTGATTTAGTCACTTTCCAAACCAGATAAAACCTCAAACACACTCCAAATATCACCCTTGAACTGTCCCAAATGGCTCCCAACATCTGGAACACCATTTGAGGAAATTGCTATTTTGGCCATTTTAACCCCTTTTGCAAGAAAGGGCCAGTTTTTGTTTTTGCAGGTTCCAGCTGATTCTAATCATCCTAAAAGCTTCTAAGAGATCATTTGAGAGTGTCCAAAGCATCAAACCATTTATGGAACAAGAAACTTGGCAGATTGCACAAAAAACTCCAAAAGCTCAAAAAGAGGTAAGCATCACGACTTGAACTTTCCAAAATATGCATTGCTTTGAAGTCCACTGCTCATGCATCTTTTCTACATGTTATATGTGTTGTGTTTGTCCCAATTTATCATGTAATTCATGCTTGTACCAAGAGATGACATAGAAAATGCAAAACATGGTCTATTTCAAAACCCCTATCAGATTTTGAGGAGGGAGCATGATCTGGAAAAAATACCACCACCATTGGATTCCTTGTGAAATTCTAGGCCAGATGCATATAAATTTTGTCCCCAACCATGGATAAATGAGACAGTTATGGCCTTCACGTTTCTGAGCCAAAACTTGCCTTGGCCAGGCCTAGGACACAAGGCAAGCCTTGTGTATTTGTTGGTTTGTTTCAATCAACGGATGTATCACCACCCCAGGGTAAGGCGCACGCCCTATAACCTTGAGGTCGTGGGTTCATACCCCACCCAGACCATTTTGTGTTTTCTCACATTTTTGCTATTTTACCAATATTTTCATGTTTTATTAATTAATTGGAAAATTAATAACTCCTTCAATTTTAATTATTTTTTATTGGTTCTTTTTGCAAAAAATCAAAAAAATGTTAAAATATTTTATTCCACAAAAAAATCAAAGTTATATTATTTATTTAATATAGTTAGTATTTTTATGAATAAATTCATTTTAATTGTTTTTAAACATTTTTAAAGTGAATATTCATCTTGAAAATGAAAACCAAATGAGTTTTAATTCACCTTGTGATTAATCCGTCATTCTTCAAACCTAAAAACCAAAATCACAAGTTGTTTATTCAAACTTATTTGGAATTTTTATCATTTGTATTAATTTTCTTTGAATAATTATATTAAAAAATGATGAAATTAGGGTTTTATTGATTTTCACCCTAACAAACATTTTCAAACACTCATGGGCCTCTAATAGAGTGTAAGACCCAACCCTTTGTAAATACAAACCTATTTTGGGCCTCAAATGTTGTATAAGTCCCATTGTATTTCAAAAGTTCGGCGCGATCATCGTCCGTTTAAAACAAACCATCTGGGCCTCTCCTCGAGCTATAAGACCCATTCAAAACCATTTTTGGCTTCTAATAGAGTGTAAGACCCAATCCCTCTTTGAAACCAAAATAGTTTGGGCCTCAGTCGTTGTATAAGACCCACGGTGCTTTCAAAACCTCGGCGCAATCGTCGCCCTTTTCAAAATAAACCATGGGCTTCTCCTTGAGCTATAAGACCCATCTTTGTTCACTTTCAATCATTTTTGGGCCTCTTGAGAGAGTGTAAGACCCATCCCCTTTGTACAGAAAACCTTTCTTGGGCCTCAGTGACTTGTATATGTCCCTGTACAAAACGACAGTGCGATCACTGATAAAACCATGGGCCTCCCCTTGAGCTGTAAGCCCTGATTTTCCTTTCAAAAGCACTTTCTCCTTTGATTTTGTAATATACTGTTATTTTCAATTTCTTTGTAGAACAACTAACAATACAGTATGGAAGCTCTACAACCGAGTAAATGTTTTCCCGCTTTCATTTACCGATTTCATATGTATATAATTGTACTGTGGGGCTGTTTCACTGTAAGTCTTCTTTCATAAACTCATATCGACTGTGTAATACTAGTATAGATATTTAGAGTTTCCCCGGCAACTACGTCTAGAACTAGACAAAACCTCGTCTCCTTACATCCGACGTTCTCCCGGATATTTCAAACATAACCTAAAACATGAGAATTTTTCTTTTACAACAATTTTAGATAACTAGATCTAAGAAATCTCCCCCTTGAACAGTTCATATACATAAGGCCAATGTTCCAAGTGAAACCCCTTCTGGATTTGTTCATCAGCCTCCTCTTGGACTTAGTGCAAGGACCCACAAGCTTCTTAAAAGCATCCCCGCCTCCTCTTGGCCATTGTACAAGGACCCGTCGGTTTCTTAGAAGTTTTCACAGCCTCCTCTTAGGCTTCGTATAATGATTCTTCCTCCGGGAAGATAGCCTCCTCTTGGGCTTCGTAAAAATTGTCCCTCCGGCTTCTTAAAATTTTTTCTCGCCTCCTCTTGGGCTTCGTACAAATTGTCCGACGACCTCTTAAAGGTATAGGAACAGAAATTAGTCATCTTAATAGAACAGTCTTTCAAAGAGTCTAGATCTTTCTACCGCGAACGTACAGTCTCTTAATCTCTCTTAAGCATAGTACAAAAGATAAAACTCTAGACTTGGGCAGTCTAATCTCCTTGAGTCTCGAAGACATTCTCAAGTTCCTTTCAAAAATAGGAAAAAACACCCGTAGACTTGGGCAGTCTCAATACCCTTCGGATTCCCCGTTTCCTTAAAGAACAGGAAATAATCCCGGTCCTCAGATCAAATCCATGAGTACAACATTACCCATATAAGAACTGATTTTCTCTTTTAACCAACATACTGGACCTGTCACTCAACTGAAACAGTAACCCTAGCCTCCTATTGGGCTTTGTACAATGATTCTCCCCAGCAGAGTTAACCTTTGCAGCCTCCATCTCGGGCTTCGTACGAGATACAAAATCACTCTCTTGTTGAGTATAAAAGACTCTCTTGTTGAGTCAAACATTTTTTAGCCTCCATCTCGGGCTTCGTAGGAGATACAAATCACTCTCTTGTTGAGTATAAAAGACTCTCTTATTGAGTCAAACATTTTTTAGCCTTCATCTCGGGCTTTGTACGAGATACAAAACACTCTCTTGTTGAGTATAAAAAGACTCTCTTGTTGAGTCGATCACCTTTAGCCTTTATCTCGGGCTTCGTACGAGATACAAATCACTCTCTTGGTGAGTATAAAAGACTCTCTTATTGAGTCAAACCCTTTTAGCCTTTATCTCAGGCTTCGTACGAGACACAAAAGCATCCTCTTGTTGGGTCAATAGCCTCCTCTTAGGCTTTGTATAAAGAATTCCCTGTTTGATTCAATCAACCCTTTAGCATCAAATCATGCTTTGGTCATAGCATACAAACATCAACAACTCCTTTTCCCTCGTTTAATTGTTGTAAGCGGCAAGCCTCTGGATTATTTACATCCACGCCACTGTCCCTCTTTTAGCATGAGAAATTCCTAAGGAAAGTTGTCGTTGCTCTAAACTGAGTTAAAGTCTTCTCCTTCAGGTTGAAAATCCCCTATAAAGGAAATTATGGCATTGCTGGATTCGCATATCCCAGTTAAGGTAATTCTCCTTTATAATCAGTCACCCAACAATTGTGACAAGCAGACCCCTTTAGAGATGACAAATTCTCTCTAAAGTCAACACCCTTTTAGCTTCACATCTTGGGCTTCAAACAAGATACAAATAAACCCTTCAGCTTCACATCTTGGGGTTTGAACAAGATATAAACCACCTTTAGCTTCATGTCTTGGGCTTTGAACAAGACACCAAAACACCATTTCCTCCCATAGAATAGGAGGAACTACGATCGCTCTGATTTCCCTATCCCGGGAATACGTAGGCATAAGATTGCAAAAGAATCTTAGCGAGCACACTAATCAAAAAACCCCAAAGTCCCCTACCTCCAGCCAATCTAGCGCAGTATCCCAACAAATTCCCCGTGAACAGTCCCGATATTTCTTTCTGAATAAAATAAGCAGAGAGAGACCCACGAACAAAAGCCGCATCTGTAAACCAACAGTTTTGACTGTTTAACCTCAGTTTGCAAGCAGGGTTAATTGGAGACATCTATTTCCTTTCCTTCATCAGCTTCAATAGGATAAAAAATGAATCGAACTATAGTACCAAAGCGATAGTGATTCGAAACCACAAAAACCGCGCTACACCATCCTCCAAAAGGAGAAAATGATCGATCAGCCTCATAGATGAACCATCTCTGCTATACCAAGAGAAATTCTTACCTTTGCAAGGAACATCTATCAATTCACTCTCCATAATAAACTCCAAGAACTCGTTTGATTCCATAGATCTATTGCCCATTGTCCTTCCCTTCCTCTCCCAAACATAATTCGTAGCGTTAAAATCACCACCAAACCACCATTCTCCTTCCATGAAGGAAGATTTTAGAGCCAACAAATCTCTCCAAAGAATTCTCTTCAAACCCAAATCACATGAAGAATAAATGTTAACAATATAGAAAAAGTTACCTCTCCAACAAACCTTTATGCCCACATTGCCCTCTCCTTTGAAACTACATAAAACCTCCACACTGCCAACCTTCCATAAAATAATCAAACCACCATATAGACCATTCAAAGGCGAGAACGTCCAACCGATATTCTCCTTAGACCAAAAGCTATTCGCAATCACATCGGTCATAGCACCCAACTTTGTTTCCTGAATCAAAAACATATTCGCGTTACCTTTTTTGATAATTTAGCTAATTCTCTTTCTCTTGACTAAACTACTTCCCCCTCTAATATTCAAAGATCCAATAATCATTTCCACAATAATAGATTTGCCTTCCCTCCCAACTTTCTATCCCTATCGACACGTTCCATATCGTCTAACTTACGCTTGTAATCGTTCGCGGGGTCAACATCCGTCACTCCGAGGTTTGAAATAACCTCCCATAATTTGCCTCCTACACATGAATCCAAATTTTCCCACGTCCTACAATTGCTCCTTAATATATCGGATTGGTCCGAATTCTCGCCATGCCAGTTTGAAGAAGAAACACATGCATACTCCTTAGAAGAGGTTGCCTCAGTAACTTTCGCTTTCTGGTTTGCCAAATAACACTTTTTGCCTTTTGCCTTATTAAAAGAGCTAATCTGATCCGAGTGTTGGGTCCCAGTTTTGGACCTATTCCTAATTGACTTTTTAAACTTTAGTCCAATATGTCCCTCTGGCCCACACAATGACTTAAACTTCACCTTTTTGAATTTCCTTTTAATGATTACTCGGTCCCCACTAGACTGAGTATATATATTACCCATTGAGCAAACAACCTTAGACTCACCACTTCCCAACGCAGCAGTGGAAGAAAAAGGTGCCGAGTCAGAGTCACCTTTATTTTCCTTGAAACAAGATTTACCTTTTTCCCTACCTAATGCCTCATCAAAGGATCCATCTTTTAGCTGAGCCCCACCATCCTCGATATTATCAAAACCACCTTCTGTCTTTTCGCCATCACTCTCTGCGAACACCTCTGGTTCCACCCTATCCTTGACATTAACTCCCTCGCCGACCTCCTTGCTCTCAAGATCAATGCCGTTAGTTTCAAACTCTTCCTTATCCGAGGCACAGACTCCATCCCTGATTTTGAGATCACCGTCTTCCCATCCTTCTACGGAATCTGAAGAAACAGAACCAACCTTTTTTTAGGCAAAAGAATTTGCTGCTAATCGGACTGGGCCGTACGAGTCCTCACGCAGACAAAGGTTGTAAATCTTTCCGTCAATATCCACACACAACTTCTCCAGGAGGGAAAAACTTGATGACACCCTGACCATAAATCTTGCTAAATCCATGTTCACTCTGTTCAAAGTGTTTTCGTCGGAACATACTGTAATACCCCAAATTTTGACCACTTAGATTTCCCATCATTGTAAAAATCATCATCACAATATGGATGAACCATCATGCTTCATCAGTCTCCCCAAAGATGGGTGAGCATCCACTACAATCAAAGTTAGGGTTTCAAGCCCTCTCTGAGTGCTTAGACAAAGGATCAATCAAGAAATGACATGATCTTCAACTTGTCTAATCTCTCAAACATCCACAATGGATAAAAAAGGACTCCCACTTCAAGGATTAAGCACAAGGTTGCTCCCTTCTAGGTGGATCAAGTCTCAAGATCGACAGTGTCACCAAATTAGGGTTTTGGTCGACCAGGGCCTCCAGATGGAAATTTTCATCTGGGCACAAGGCAATGATCCAAAACATGACCTAATATGCTTCATGGAACCTCATGAACCCATGCATCAAGTCAATTTTTCCTCAGGGGATGCATTCATCAAAAATCAGGAATTAGGGTTTCTTGACCTAATTCAACCCTAAGTTGACTTTTGGAACAAACCATGAGACAAGACCTCAAGAGATGATTTGAGGGTCTCTAATATACCATATTGATCCATTTGGAACAATGGATTGATCCAAGAAGCTTGAGCAACAAGTCTCATTTTCATCTGCACCACAATTAGGGTTTTAAGAGAAAAGTCAACTGTAACTTTGACTTTTGACCAGGACATGCTCCCAAACCCTAATACATGATTGAATATACCCTATGACACCCATGGAACATGTCCATCAAGTTTGATTTAGGTCAAGGACATGATTTCCTGAAGAATTGCACAGTTTGGAATTCATCTGATAAAAAGTCAACTGTGCACAAAAGTCAACTTTGACTTTTTGAGATTTTTCACCAAAATGGATTTTTAACCCTAAAATGATGTTAATGTATGATTTGAATCATCATTCATCAAGAAAAATCAAGAAAAGTGAGATAACTTGTAAAAGGGGTAACCATAAAACTTAGAAATTTTTCTAAGTTAAAAATAAAGTGGCAAAGGTACCAACTTTGGAGGACCATAACTCCTAAACCACAAGGCCATTTTTTCTCATCCAAAGATGGATTTGTAGCCCTCATTATCACCTACAAAAACTTCAACTACAAGTCATTCCAATTCATTAAGGATTTTGAGTTATGGAGTGATCAAAGTGGCTGAAAAGTGAAAATGTCACTTTTTCCAACACTTAGTGAAATTTTCACTAAGTCAGAATTTGCCTTCACTTTTTGCCAAATGTAGGGGGATTTTTCACTTGGAATCAAAAGAGATCAAAACCAAACTTGTTCAAACAGTTGTTGTATCATGTAAGAGCTTTCCAAAATGGCCAAGAACATTGCCAAATTCAACCTACATCATGAGATACAACATTGGCAAGTTGCCTTGCTGAAATCTCTCAAAATAAGGCAGAATTTGCAACTTTGGTCGATTTGCCAAAATCAGCCAAATTCAATTGCTCCTATCCACTTGGACACCTCATAGGATTAAATCCAAAGGGTACAATCACTGAGCCAAGCCTCCAAGGTCCAAGGAACAAAGAATAGCATGTTGAACCTAGAATGACCAAAATAGGGACAAGACTTCAAATTTGGAATGAGGCATTCAATGGAACCATCAAGGTGGCATGGACTGAGCCATTCTCATCTGAAATCAGTCAAGACTTATCCAAGACCAAGGGGACCAAAGCTCTGTGCCCTAACCTCTAGTCAATGGCTAGAGGAGACTTTCATTTCCATTGGCCAACATTGAGGAAACCTACTTACCAGCTACCATGCACCATTCCTTGCAAAACAAACTTGCTCTACTATAAATAGAGCTCAATTGTGGTCAGTTTAAGTACACCAAAGCCATCTAACAGATGCTTTCCTCAAAATCTCTTTCTCTTGGCAAAAATGCCTTTCTTAGCAAGGTAGCTATCGGGTTTTGAGTTTGAGAGCAATTCTGCACAAACCAATCACTCACACACCTCACATACATCACATATGAGCTGATCAAACACTCACATAACTTCTAAAACATCAATTTCATGAAATCACCAGCTGGTTGCTCAAGGTTTTAACCAAAGTGCAGCTGAGGTACCACAAAATGATCCAGCCAATTTCAATCAAGTCCAACCATCCAAACACAATCCATAGGGTGTAGGGAAGCTGTTCAGATCATCACCACTCATCTGTAACACCTCCAAATCAAAAATCACTTTGAACTTGCTGTCACGACTTGGAGGTAAGCACATACTTGGTCATCTCTCAATCTATGCATATTTCCTCGCACAATAATTTGGCCATATGTTCATAATCATGCATGGAATGTTTTCCCTCAATTAATTGCATTGTTTGAATCGTGTATCAAAAATCCTAGCCTTCATGCAGAAATTAGGGTTCTTGAGGTTTCTTCGTGATTTCTTGTTGTATGTTTAATTTAAATGAAATTAAAGTACATAGACATGATCGTGAGGTTGAGACGAGCATAATGATATGTGGATTGCATGATATGATTACGTATTCATGGAGATTGGATAGAAAACGCAAATCTGAGAAACCAAGAACATGCGCGTGTTCTTCAGCTTGTTCTTGGCGCCATTTTTTGAATAATTCAAATATTTGAATTTTGTGATTTTGTTTAATTGATTCAAAAATTAATTTCTCTCTGAGTTTTAATGATTTTGAGTTGATTCTTTTTTTAATAATTCACAAAAATGTTAAAATATTTTATTTTCACAAAAAATCCCAAAAATATTATTTATTTCATATAATTGATATTTTTGTAAAGAATTAATATTTTGATTGTTTTTGGCATTTTAAATATTTTTTCTACATTGATTTTGCAACTTTTAATGCTTTCTAATTATTTTGTAGGTCAATACTTAATTTTTGAAGCATTAATCCAAGATCACAATTTGTTTTCCATGTGTTAAACAATTTTTGATCATTTTAATTGAATTTTTATTCAATTAAATACATTTTGAAAACAAATTAGGGTTTTGGATTAATTCAACCCTCATAAATCATTTTCAAAACACTTTGGGCCTCTATTAGAGTGTAAGACCCAATCCTTTTTTTGACCAAATCATTTTTGGGCCTCACTTATTGTATAAGTCCCGATACCGTCAAAAAACAAACGGCGCGATCGTCGCCTTTTCAAAAATCATCTGGGCCTACCCTCGAGTAGTAAGACCCATTTATTTTTCTTCAAAACTCTTTGGGCCTCTTGAGAGAGTGTAAGACCCATCCCCCCTTGTACGAAAACTTTTTTGGGCCTCACTCATTGTATAAGTCCCTCTGTACAAGTAAACGGCGCGATCGTCTCCCATTTAAAAATAAAAATCATCTGGGCCTCTCCTTGAGCTATAAGACCCATTCAAAAAAAATTGGGCCTCTATTAGAGTGTAAGACCCAATCCCCCTTTTAACCAAAACATTTTGGGCCTCACTTATTGTATAAGTCCCTCTGCGTTAAAAGAAAACCTCGGCGCGATCGCCATTTTAAATGAAAAATCATTTGGGCCTACCCTCGTGTTATAAGCCCCACTCTTTTTCTTTAAACCTTTTTGGGCCTCTTGAGAGAGTGTAAGACCCATCCCTTTGTACAGAAAACCATTTTGGGCCCCAGTCACTTGTATAAGTCCCTCTGTACAAATTCAAACAGTGCGCTCACTAATAAAACCCTGGGCCTCTCCTTGAGCTGTAAGCCCCAGATCTTTCTTTTTCAAAGCACTTTCTCCTTTGATTTTGAATATACTGTTGTTTTCAATCATTCTTTGTTGAACAACTAACCAAACAGCATGGAAGCACTACAACCGAGTAAGTGGTTATCGCTTTCATTTACTGCTTTCATATTATAAACTGTATTGTGGGGCTGCTCACTGTAAGTCTCCTTTCATAAACTCATATCTACTGTGTAATAATAGTATAGATATTTCGAGTTTCCCCGGCAACTACGTCTAGAACTAGGTGACGCCGTTTCACTTATTCGTAGAAATAGACGCCTAGATCCCTAATAGGAGCACCAGATACAGTCTTCTCTCCGGCTGTCCTCCTTAGGAATCGTCAAGAAGCTCTACTCCCCAAGATGAATGTATTCTCCGTGAATGGCATCTTTGAGTTTCTTCCCAATTCTCGAACTTTCCTGACTTGATCTATTCCTTGGGGATAACTTGCCTTGAATGTCTCGGGGTTTGGGTACCCACTACGGTCATAATCTTGGACCTTAACTAAGGAACCCTCTTTAAAAGCTAAAGGTCGTTGGATAGTAAACCTCGCACGTTTGCCAGTGGTTTTCATCTTTAAAAGAGTTATCTCTCCTAATGGAAAGGAGGTGATAGACCCACGGGCTTCTTAAAAGCATCGGCCTCCTCTTGGGCATTATTCAAGGACCCTACGGCTTCTTAGAAGTATTCAAAGCCTCCTCTTAGGCTTCGTATAATGATCTCTTCCTTCGGGAATGATAGCCTCCTCTTGGGCTTCGTACAAGGACCCGTCGGCTTCTTAAAAGTTTCCAGCCTCCTCTTGGGCTTCGTACAAATTGTCCCGACGACCTCCTAGAGGTATAGGAACAGAACCTAGTCATCCTCATTGAACAGTCCTTTCATAGAGTCTACTACTGTTTCTCGAAGCATAGTACAAAAGATAAAACTCTAGACACGGACAGTCTAACTTCCTTGAGTCTCAAAGACATTCTCAAGCACCCTTCGTTAAATAGGAAGGAAACCCGCAGACTCGGATAGTCTCGATACCCTTTGGATTTCCCGTTTCCTCAAAGGGAAGGAAATATCCCGGATCCTTGAATCAAATCCTTGAGTACAGTGTTGCTCATATAAGAACTGATTTACTCTTTTAAATTAGTATATTGGATCTGTCACTCAACTGAAACAGTTACAATAGCCTCCATCTCGGGCTTCGTACGAGATACCAAAATTCTCCCCAGTGGAGTCAAAACAACCTTTTCGCCTCTCTCTCGGGCTTTGTACGAGATACAAAAACACTCTCTTACTGAGTATAAAAGATTCTCCAACTGAGTCAACTCTTTGCTAGCCTCCTCTTAGGCTTTGTATAACGATATGCCCCACCGGGTCAAAAACTTTTAGCCTCTCTCTCGGGCTTTGTACGAGACACAAAATAGCCTCCTCTTAGGCTTTGTATAATGATTTTCCTAGCGGAAATTAGCCTCCTCTTAGGCTTTGTATAAGAAAACCACTGGTTGATCCAATCGACCTTTTAGCATCAAAGCTGTGCCTCGTTCACAGTACACAAACATCAACAACTCCTTTCCCTTCATCTAATCACTGTAAGCGGCAAGCCTCTAGATCATCTACATCCATGCCACTGTCCCTCTTTTAGCATGAGAAATTCCTAAGGAAAGATGGCATTGCTCTACACTGAGTTAAAGTCTTCTCCTTCAGGTTAAAACCCTTTCTTCGGAAGTTATGGCATTGCTCGGATCCGCGTATCCCAGTTAAAGTAATTCTCCTTCTCCCCTCTTTAGAGATGACAAATTCTCTCTAAAGTCGAGGTCTTTCAGCTTCACGTCTTGGGCTTTGAACAAGACACAAATAGACCTTTTAGCTTCACATCTTGGGCTTTGAACAAGACACAAATAGACCTTTTAGCTTCACATCTTGGGCTTTGAACAAGATACAAATCACCTTTCGCTTCACGTCTTGGGCTTTGAACAAGACACCAAAAACACCCCTTTCCTCCCATAGAATAGGAGGAACTACGAGCGCTCTGATTTCCCTGTTTCGGTAAACGGGAATACGTAGGCATAAGATCGAAAGAAAAGATCTTAGCAAGCGCAATCAACAAAAAACCCAAATCCCATATCTCCGTCAATCAAAAGCAGTGATTCAAAAGCACCAGTCCTAACATCCTAATCCTTAATCCCCGCCAGAAACCTTCTGCCCAGCTAGAAAGAAAGAAACCTGTATTGGCGAAAATACAAATAACCAGTACAAAGACCCCCCCACATTGATAGCATCCGTAACCTAACAGACCGCTGTTTAAACTCAGTATGCAAGCAGGGTTAATTGGAGACATCTATTTTCCTTCCTTATTCAGCTCACAATAGGATAAAAAATGAATCAACCTGTAGTCAAAACTCAAACCGCACAGAGCGACCAACGCTTAAGAACCGCGTCCAAAATCACTCGCTACAGAAAAGTGGCGCCCACCGTGGGGCCGTTCTTTCTTTCTTACTATTTAAACCTTGGGTAAGTTATTTTCATGGCGGTGGCTGCCAACAGAAAAGTGGCGCCCACCGTGGGGCCCGTTCCTTTCTTTCTGCTTCTCTTGTGTGAAAAATTACACAAATGGCGACTCTGCTGGGGAGTCTCCTTTTCTGCCTTAGGGCATCATCCCCGTTTTCCACGGAAAATGGGAACTCTACCGAAGAGAAAGATTGGCCTATGCTGGTCCATCTCTTAGGCAGGGAACCACAGATTGGGGCTTCCGCCGGGGAACCCATTTCTGTCAGGAACTTAAGAATCGTAGCTTTATAAGTCTAGGATGATTAGGACAAATATATATACTGCTTTTCCTAAATGAATATGTGTTTATTTTTCTGCTACTGGGAATGCGTGTGATGCCGCATGTGGTGAGATTGAGTATACACTTAAGAAAAGCCAACCTTTTTCGTAGTGCGGAAGCTATCGGAAATAGTTGTTACGCGATACTACCCTCATTTGAGGCTGGTGATCTATTCTCGGTGAATGGCACTTACTCTAAGATTGCACACAACTCGCTGGCGATCCGCTTATTGTTTTTCTTTCCTGGGAGGAGCTGATGATAATGAGTACAGGTACAAAAATCACCCTAGTATAAACCTTTGGGGATGGGTAGAGCCTTGACTTCATGACAACGACCCTTTGACCCCATGTTTTTTCTATGTTTTTGTGTGCTGCATTCATGCATTCATTTAATAAAACATTAAAACATTCAAAAAACTTCTCTTCTAGTCTCTCTGTTTTTCAAATTAAACTAAGACTGTGATTGCAAATATCAGAGAAAAGGATTACGCTAATGGATTTCGGTAGAAGGAGAACTCACCAGTATACCTTCAAGGTTCCAAAACTAGGGGAATCGAGAAAGTTAGCGAGGATGATCGTTAACCCAGAGGCTTTCAGAGCCAAGCACGGTGGTTTGCTACCACTGTTAAGAGTCCATGTGATTAAGGGGATCATGGATGCGCTCATTCAGTTCTACGATCCGGTTTATCATTGTTTCACATTCCCGGATTACCAGCTATAACCGACGCTGGAGGAGTATTCTCATCTGGCTGATTTACATATCACTGATCGAGCTCCATTTTCTGGACTGGAAGAAATTCCAAAGAATCAGACTATTGCAATAGCAATTCATTTGGACGAGTCTGAGGTCCGGACTCACATGACCACTAAGGGTGGCATCCAAGGTTTGCCAGCCCAGTTCTTGACAAAAAAGGCTCTATACTTCGCTAGTATAGGGAACAGGACTGCTTTTGAAAGCATCTTCGTCTTGCTCACCTACGGGTTATTTTTGTTTCCCAACATCAATAACTTCATCGATATCAACGCTATTAAGGTTTTTCTCATTGGAAACCCTGTGCCGACTTTGCTCGCAGATGCGTATCATTCTGTACACTTAGGAAATTTGTACAGCGGAGGGGAGATCACATGCTGTGTACCTTTGCTTTACAAATGGTTTATCTCTCACTTGCCCAAGTCTGCCGCTTTTTGGGATTGCGAGAGTGCCTTACGTTGGTCACAGAAGATCATGTCTCTCACCAACTCTGATATAGATTGGTGTAATAGGATTTATGAGGGAATCAGAATCATTGACCGTTGTGGAAACTTCCCCAGCATACCCCTCATAGGAACTAAAGGAGGAATCAACTATCATCCGATATTGGTTCTTCGTCAATTTGGATACCTGATGAGACACATCCCACTGGGTGTTCATCTGGAAGGTCTTTTCTTCAAAGAAGGAGAAAGTGACAGAGCACTAAAGATGGAAATAGTGCAAGCTTGGAAACATGTTCATAAGAAAGGACGAGAGTCTCTGGGAAAATCGGACTGTGTCTCGGTGGAGCCTTATCTCCATTGGGTACAAACTAGAGCTCTCCAGCTAAAAATGCCTTATCCTCGTTACGGAATTCTTCCACCGAGGGAAACGGTCATGTACTTCATGACGGAAACTGAAAAGCTTTAGGTTACTCTCAACAAAGTTCAAAAGGAAAGAAGATCTTGGAAGAACAAGTACCGCACCCTCGACGTAGAGTGTATCCAAATACAGCAACTACTAAAAGAGAAAGATGCTCTGATTGAAATTTTGGAGAAGCATGCTGTAGAGAATCAAGATGACCAAAGGAATTTGCTCGCTCCTTTCACTTGGCAAAGAAATGACAACCCGACAACGGCCCAAGCGCCCCGGTCAAAGAAGAGGACTCGGGACCCATTAGTTTAGGTTTCTGTTTCTGCACTTTGTAATCTACTGTATTTCCATTTCTGTAATCCTTTGGAATTCAATAAAAAGGGGTTTCCCCACTGTTTGATATTTGCAATCTAATTGTCGAAGTTTATTTTAATTAAACCTAAAAACAATTAATATAATCATTGCATTCATCATTCTCACATCGCGTATTCTCCTTACCTACGAATCTCACGTTTGTGTCTCGATTCTAGAGTCAAACTGTCTCATTCGTATAATAATCGGGCCAATCATCAGAAAAGGATGGATGATCTTGAGGAAGAAAACAGAGAGTTGAAAGAAGAGATTGACGCTCTAAGAGAGGATATGAGAAAGCTTCGTAATGACATGCAAGCCATGGCAGAAGCTCAGCTACAAAGAACCGTGATCTCAGAGATCACCTTAACGCCCATCATAGAAAAGTATGATCCTAGGTATCAGATGTCGAAAGATCGTCCTTGGGGCATGCCTGTTAACTATATCCCGGAAGGATATGTTCCGCCGATCACTGAAGATCGGGGAATCGCAACAGAAGCCGCTGGGCCTGAAGGTTACAAACTTCGGGAAAGCGAAGATGCCAGGGGCATACTCAAGACTCCTGAAGGTTACAAACTTCGGGAAGCGCCAAGACTTACTGCCATAGTCACGGTACCACCCCCTGTGGTGCACACTGTCCCGGAAGGACAGATTCCACGGACACCTTCTGATAAGAAGGAAACTATGTTTGACAGAATGGATGGATTCCAGGAGCAGTTCTTGGAAATGCAGAAAGAGCTGCAAGCCATTCGCGGTCAGGATCTATTTGGAAAGGACGCCGCAGACCTCTGTTTGGTCCCAAACGTGAAAGTCCCGCACAAGTTCCAAGTGCCCGACTTTGAAAAATACAAGGGTAACTCTTGCCCTCAGAGCCATCTGGTGATGTACGCTCGGCGGATGTCAGCTCAGACGGAAAATCAGGACCTGCTGATTCACTACTTCCAGGATAGTTTAACCGGTGCCGCACTCAAATGGTACATGGGTTTAAACCGTACTACGATCAGTACATTCAGAGATCTTGGTACTGCCTTCGTCCAACAATACAAGTACAATTTGGACATGGCACCCGACAGAGATCAACTCAGATCGATGTCGTAAAAGGACAAGGAAACCTTTAAGGAGTATGCTCAAAGGTGGCGTGAAATTGCCGCTCAAATTTGTCCACCTCTTGAGGAAAAAGAGATGACAAAGATCTTCTTAAAGACCTTAAGCTCATTTTACTATGACCGAATGGTCGCCAGTGCGCCCAGTGATTTCACCGAAATGGTCGGCATGGGTGTACGTCTTGAGGAAGCCGTCCGAGAAGAACGTTTGGTAAAAGACACTGGATCAACGAGCGGTACTAAAAAATACGGTAGTGCTCTCCCTAAGAAAAAAGAGCAAGATATTGGGAATATCTCTCTCGGAAATCAAAGGCGACGTTATCAGCCAGTAGCAGCTGTTACTCCTGCTATCGGCCCCGCGTCTGTTCCTATGTATCAACCTCAGGTTGCGCAGAGCCAACCTGACCAACAAAGGACACAACAGCCTCTTCAGCAGGCTCGTCCCCCGTATAACAACATCTGTACAACACGGCCACCAGGATTTGATCCTATACCTGTAACGTATGCAGAACTGTTTCCGTTACTGCTGGCTAAAGGGCATATTCAGACTAAGTATCCCCTTTCAGTTCCGGAAAATCCGCCTTTATGGTTTAAAGCGGATCAAACATGCCCTTATCATCAAGAAGGTTCAGGGCATAACATTGAGACTTGTCTCAATTTCAAATCTGACGTGCAAAAGCTTGTTAGGAGCGGGCTCTTATCTTTCAAAGATACGAACCCTAATGTTCTCACGAACCAGCTGCCTCAACACGAGAAAGCTGCAGTCAATCTGATTGAGAAAGAGACTAACAATGTCTATCAAATTCACGATGTACTCTTATTGGGGACCAATCTGGTCAAGATGCATTGTAGACAGAGTGGATATGGCCATGTGCCAACTCATAACTATCACCAGTGTGATATCTGCTCTAAAGATAACCAAGGATGTTCTGTAGTGCAAGCAGCTCTACAGGAACAAATGGATCTCGGATGGATCCAGGAGCACCGAGTTCGTGGAGTTAACATGGTTTACCCGAATTCCAACGTCATTCAAAACCACGATATCCGTGCGATGAATGTCAACTTGGTGGCGATGTACTCAAGGCAAAGCCAGTATCATAATCTGCCGCGACACGATTACAGTTCCTGTCTGATTTGCTCGGTAAACAAACAGGGATGCTCTTTCATACAAGAGGCCCTCCAGCGTCAGATGGATCTTGGATGGATCCAAGACTACCATGATAGGAACTCCTATCAAATCAACATGGTTCAGATCTTTGACATTCGCGTGATGAATACCAATCTAGTAGAGTTACATGCTGAGCAGGTCCGACTTGGATTCTTAATATCACATGACTATCAAAATTGTAAAGCGGGTTGCGAAAACGATCGAGGTTGTACCCTTGTCAAGGAGGCACTTCAGCACTTTTTAAATCACTGGTGGATGCCAATCTATATGGACGAAGATACTCAATAGATTAGTATCAATAGCAGGAATCCTACTCGTCGTCAAAGTCAGGATGTCCGATCAATGAAAGGTAACCTAGTGAGGTTACATTGTATTCAAAGTGGGCGTGGCCAGGTGCCACCACACAACTATGACAGTTGTAGCGTCTGTTCGGAAAGTAACCAAGGGTGTTACCTTGTGAGAGCAGCTCTTCAGGGTCAGATCGATCATGGAGAAATTCATTCATATCCAGGTTCAGGACCCACCATTTGGTCGCCAAACTACCTTGCCGATCAAGTTGAGGATGTTGTCACGATCTCTGGTCATCACCAGATCAGGGATGTTTTTGCCATCATCCCTCAACTTGACGAATCTAAAGTTCCCAACTGGGAACGGATCAAGGTTACTTATGATGGTCAGAAAAATCAGAAGGTTCCCATAGTCATCTATCTACCGGGACCACTACCGTATGAATCAGCTAAGGTAATCCCTTACAAATACGGTGCAACAACAATTGAGAATGGAAAGGAAATTCCATTACCCTCCGTCGTGAATATTGCAGACATCAGTCGTGTAACACGGAGCGGTCGAATCTTCAACCGAGGGGTTGGAGAATCCAACAAAGAAAAGGAACTTCAGGCAGAAATTCCTGATCCGCCAGTCGGTCAATCTAGTAATCCCGACTTTTCAAAAGACAAAGATGAGATGCTAAAGCTCATCCAAAGGAGTGAATACAACATTGTTGATCAACTGTTACAGACTCCTTCAAAGATCTCAGTATTATCATTGTTACTCAGTTCAGAAGCACACAGAGAGGCTCTACAGAAAGTCTTGGAGCAAGCCTTTGTGGAACAGGATGTAACAATCAGACAGTTCGATAGTATTATCTCTAACATCACTTCATGCAATAATTTGGGATTTAGTGATGAGGAATTACCTGAAGAGGGTCGCCGTCATAACATGGCGCTCAATATCACAGTTAACTGCCAGGGCGATGCTTTAGCCAACGTACTGGTAGACACAGGGTCAGCCCTGAATGTTATGCCGAAGTCCACTTTGATGCAATTATCATTTAAGGGCCCTCCGATGAGAGTCAGCGAGGTCGTCGTCAAAGCATTCGACAGATCCAGAAAAACAGTTATCGGCGAAGTTGATCTTCCCATAACTATTGGTCCTCACACTTTCCAAATCACTTTCCAGGTCATGGACATCCGGGCAACGTATAGTTGTTTATTAGGAAGACCTTGGATACATCAGGCTGGAGCGGTCACTTCGACCCTCCACCAAAAGCTAAAGTTCGTCAAGAACGATCAACTTGTCACGGTTTGTGGGGAACAAGCCTTTCTTGTAAGCAACTTGTCATCATCTACTTATGTGGAACCCGAGGAGGTTATTGGAACTCAGTTCCAAGCACTATCGGTGAGCAAGAACGATCAATCCGAAGAAGGAACTTCAATTTCTTCATACAAAGATGCTATCAAAGCGATCAAGAGTACCGATACGACAGGATGGGGACGGCTTGTCATTCCTATTGACAATAAAACAAAGAAGGGTCTTGGTTTTTCTGCAACCTGTACCCAGACAGCCGCCAACGATGAAAATCTTCATCCCCTTCAAAACTTCTTCCACAGTGGAGGTTTTATTCACCCAGTGTCTCAGACAGTTTATGCTATCAATGAGGAAGATCCCTCTGACACAGATGAAGAATAGAAGTCCTACCTTAACAAAGACGACTATATGTCTCAGGAAGAGGTGCCTATGCCTTTTTGCTTTCCTACAGAAAGTCCGAGATTTATACCAAGATCAGATGTCGAAATGATCTATGGAGATTGTGATCCGGAAGGATGCCGTGCTCCGCCAAATTCATTAGAGGAGGACACTCTGATGAAAGAAAATTTTGACTACAACTACTATGGCCCGATGGATGGCCTGCCAATGTGGCAGCCTTACCCAAGAAACTTGGGGCAAGAAAGTCAGCCGAGTAATGAAACTCAGCTGAGCATCATTGAACAAAATACCTGTGTCCCCACCATGTCATGGGATCAACACTCAGGTCATTCGGAAACTACTCAACATGAAGATGAATTCGCAACGTTTGCAGGACTAGAATTCATCAACTATGCTTTTCCTGAGGTCAACGTCATCGAGAGAGATGACTCCTCCAGTTCCAAAGAAGTTTGGGACACTTTGGGACAACCAAGTGGAAAGTACGACTTTATGGTCAAGTACACTGCTCCCGAAAGCTCTCGTATCAGGCTCGAAGACATCCAACCAACTGGATGGGGAGATATAGCTGAGAGCTCCAATGCTATGCAAAATACAACAGAGGAATCCTCCTACGACAATTCTGCCTGGGAAACAGATTCCAACGATCCTGCTCCACCAGAAATCAACGTCATTTCTGAAGACAAATCAAGGAAGGTGCCTGACTTTGTGATTCACCGAGGAGTTCGCCGCCAATGGGTTGTTGTCGAGGTTCCGAAGGTCGTTCATCAGTCAAAGTAATTGCCATCTTTAACCTTTCACCCTGCCCAGGTGAAACGGATGTTTTGATAGGGCTCGCTTTCTATAAATTTCCCTCTTCGCTTTGCCCAAAGCGACAGAGTTTTGTTTCGACTTGTTCATTAATAAAATAACGTCGTTCTGTAATTTCTGCATTAATTGCTGTTTTCTCTTTTTGCTTTTTCAAAAAATGGTAATCCTAAAAAACATTCAATAATAAAAACAAGTAGTAAAATCAAAACACTGCACACACTTACATTTTCTCTATCTCTTCTAAGCACAAATCATCACGTCATGCAGATTGCTTGTTTTATACCCCGTTGAAACATACGATCCGATGCCTTCTTCCAACTTTGAGTTCCCGGTATTCGAGGCTGAAGAAGAAAATGACAACGAAATTCCAGAAGAGATCTCCCGACTACTCAGACAAGAGGAAAGGTCCATTGAACCTCACAAAGAGCCGTTGGAAACGGTAAACTTGGGTTCAGAAAAAGAGAGAAAAGAAATCAGGATCGGAGCATTGCTCAGTCCAACTGCCAGAGAGGGTTTGATAAAGCTTCTCAAAGAATTCCCCGATGTGTTCGCTTGGTCCTATCAGGATATGCCAGGGTTGGATACCAGCATCGTGGAATATCACTTACCGTTGAGATCGGAATGTCCGCCAGTAAAGCAAAGGTTGAGACGCACTCACCTGGACATGGCCATCAAAATCAAAGAGGAGGTACAGAAACAGATCGACGCGGGTTTCCTCGCTACATCTGAATATCCTCAATGGTTAGCCAACATCGTACCTGTTCCCAAAAAGGACGGAAAGGTCAGAATGTGTGTTGATTACAGAGATTTGAACAAGGCAAGTCCAAAGGACGACTTTCCTTTACCACACATTGACATGTTGGTTGACAGCACAGCAAAGTTCAAAGTATTCTCCTTCATAGATGGATTCTCGGGCTATAACCAGATCAAAATGGCGCCGAAAGACATGGAGAAAACTTCGTTCATTACCCCATGGGGTACCTTTTGTTACAAGGTAATGCCGTTCGGTTTGAAGAATGTCGGGGCAACCTATCAAAGGGCCATGACTACTCTGTTTCATGACATGATACACAAAGAAATCGAGGTATATGTCGATGATTTGATTGCAAAATCAAGAACAGAGGATGAGCACGTTGAACATTTGTCAAAATTGTTCGAACGTCTAAGAAAATTCAAGCTCCGCTTGAATCCCAACAAGTGCACCTTCGGTGTCCGTTCGGGGAAACTACTAGGGTTCATCGTCAGCCAGAAAGGAATTGAAGTTGATCCTGACAAGGTCAAGGCCATTCAAGAAATGCCTTCTCCGAAAACTGAAAAACAAGTCAGAGGATTCCTGGGACGTTTGAACTACATCTCCAGATTCATATTCCTTATGACCGCCACTTGTGCGCTGATTTTCAAGTTATTCAAAAAGAACCAGGATTGCGTTTGGTCAGAAGATTGCCAAACCGCCTTCGACAGTATTAAGGAATATTTGTTGAATCCTCCGATTCTATCACCTCCAGTGGAAGGAAGACCACTAATCATTTACCTCACAGTCCTAGAGGACTCAATGGCATGTGTACTTGGCCAACAAGACGAAACTAAAAGGAAAGAGTCTGCCATCTACTATCTAAGCAAGAAATTCACTGACTGTGAGACTCGGTACACAATGCTTGAGAAAACTTGTTGCGCTTTGGCTTGGGCAGCCAAACGTCTTCGCCAGTACATGATTCATCATACTACTTGGTTGGTCTCCGAAATGGATCCAATCAAGTACGTTTTCGAAAAACCTGCTCTCACGGGAAGGATTGCCCGTTGGCAGATGTTACTATCAGAATATGACATAGAGTACCATGCTCAGAAAGCCGTTAAAGGAAGTATTTTAGCCGATCATTTGGCTCATTAACCGATTGACGATCAAGAATCAATCGGGTTTGACTTCCCAGACGAAGATGTCATGTATCTAAAGATGAAAGATTGCGATGAACCGCTACCCAGTGAAGGGCCAGAATCAGGTTCCCAGTGGGGACTTATCTTTGACGGAGCAGTCAATCATTATGGAAACAGAATTGGGGCCATCATTGTTACCCCTCAGGGTTCCCACATTCCTTTCACTGCTAGACTTACGTTCAAATGTACAAACAACGAGGCCGAATACGAAGCATGTATTATGGGTCTCGAAGAAGCGATTGATTTAAGGATCAAAAACTTGGACGTATACGGCGATTCAGCCTTGGTTATTAACCAGATAAAAGGAGATTGGAACACATACCAATCAGGATTGATTCCTTACAAAGACTATGCAAGAAGGTTGTTACCTTTCTTCAACAGAGTCGACTTTCATCACATCCCTCGTGATGAGAATCACATGGCTGACGCATTAGCCACTCTCTCTTCCATGATTAGTGTAGGTCAATGGAATGACATACCTAAGATTGACATAATGCACCTTGAACGGCCCGCTTACATCTTCGCGATTGAAGCAGTCATAGACGACAGACCTTGGTATCACGATATCAAATGCTTCCTTCATAAACAAGAGTACCCATCTGGGGCACCCAGAAAAGACAGGAAAACCCTCAGAAGATTAGCTGGAAACTTCTTCCTGAGCGGTGACACTCTTTATAAGAGAAATTTTGACATGGTCTTGCTCCGATGTGTCGACAGACCAGAAGCAGACATGCTCATGAAAGAAATTCATGAAGGATCCTTTGGCACTCATGCCAACGGACACACAATGGCGAGAAAAATTCTGAGAGCAGGGTACTATTGGTTGACAATGGAATCCGACTGCTACAAGTACAGAGGAGGTGTCACAAGTGTCAGATATACTCAGACAAAATTCATGTACCGCCATCACATCTCAAAGTTCTTTCTTCCCCGTGGCCATTTTCCATATGGGGAATCGATATGATTGGTATGATTGAGCCCAAGGCTTCAAACAGACATCGGTTCATCCGGGTAGCCATTGACTATTTCACCAAGTGGGTCGAAGCAGCGTCATTCGCCAATGTAACCCGACAAGTGGTGGTCTGATTTATCAAAAACAATATCATCTGCCGTTATGGTGTTCCAAGTGAGATCATTACTGATAATGGATCTAACTTGAACAATAAGATGATGAAAGAGTTGTGTGCTGAGTTCAAGATTGAACACCATAACTCATCTCCCTACCGACCCAAGATGAACGGAGCGGTAGAAGCGACTAACAAGAACATCAAGAGGATTGTTCAAAAGATGGTTGTAACCTACAAAGATTGGCACGAGATGCTACCCTTTGCGCTTCACGGTTATCGTACATCTGTCCTTACTTCAACAGGGGCAACCCATTTCTCACTAGTATATGGCATGGAGGCAGTTCTCCCCATAGAAGTAGAGATCCCATCAATCCGGGTATTGATGGAAGTTAAGCTCACCGAAGCTGAATGGTGTCAAAGTCGACACGACGAACTGAATCTGATCGAAGATAAGCGAATCACGGCACTACGCCACGGTCAGTTGTATCAACAAAGAATGAAGAGGGCATTCGACAAAAAGGTCCGACCTCGTGTCTTCAGGAAAGGAGACCTCGTGCTCAAGAAGATACAATCATTTCTCACGGACTCTCGGGGCAAATGGACCCCAAATTATGATGGCCCCTATGTGGTCACGAAAGCTTTCTCAGGCGGCGCCTTGAGACTTGCAACCATGGACGGAGAGGAATTTGCCTACCCCACGAATGTTTATGTAGTCAAGAAATACTTCTCCTAAAACAAAAAAAAAACGTCTCGGTGGATTGAAAACCCGAAAGGGCGGTCCAGGAAAAAGTTAGAGACATGAAAAAAAGAATCATCCCGATGGATTGGAAATCTCATAGTACAATCCAGGCAAAAGTTAGGGATAATGGCAAGTAACTATGTTCAACAGAGGCAAGTCCCTCAGCAGCAGTAGTTACATCATCTATCGGAGGAAATCTCCAGTCAAAGGTCATCTTCGACAGAAGCTCAAGATGCCCCAAACTCAAAGTTGGTAGAAGGATAGTGGTCGTTATGTTTCAACGTAGCCCTTTTCCCTGTAAATTACCATTTTCTAACTTTGTATATACTCTTTGGAATCACGCGTTTGGCTGATCTCCATCTTATCAATAAAATTTGAGCCCTTGTGCTTTTGTTTGTAATTCTTGCTTGTTTTAGCTTTACAGAACGACGTTGTTTAAACTTAATCAGCGATTCTTGAAATAAAACAAAAATGAATTTACTTGTTAAAACTTTTTCTGCTTTTAAATTAAAGATGGCATTTCTTTTGACTGTTGAACATCAGAAGAACATCGATTACTTCTCCTGAAGTAAGCGAACTTCAAAGTGCAGAATCAAAGTACTCCTTCTAAGCCAGTGTGCCTGAATGAAGGGATCAACTGTGTCAGAGACCTTGTTTCGTCTGACATCCTCGGCCGAGTTCTCATCTCCTAAGCCCGATCAACATAGCTCCCAACGGGACTATCTCTCCTAAGCAAGGTGGAATTGCTATTTTGAATCAACGGTACTTCTTCGCCCCGCGATGGCCGAGTATCCGATTGTGTTCATCCATTAGTCTGTATGTCGCATCTGTTTTGTCAGCATATACATACATACTTCATGCATTTTATCTGCGTTCGCATATCGTATTGCATCACTATCACTTGAGTCGGTCTTGTCCCCTAGTGATAAACAGTTTTCTCAATCGAGTTTGTCAGTTCTTTCCTCGTCAAGAAGTGTTGCGTCTGCACAATCTCGCCACCAGTGAATCTTTAGATCAGAGTCGGCACTTGGCCACTTTGATAAGTTGAACCTCTGAAAGATCAGAGAACCTTCAACAGATGTCACTCTTCGCCATTGAAGATGATATCCTTGCTTTCCCGGATTAAGGAAAATCCACAGAGAAAGCCTCGTGATCAGAGATTCGGCAGCATGCCAGTTTTGCTCCGAAAGGACCGCTGATGAAAAGGTCATCGGCCCCACAAAATTGGACCCCATCATATGGCGTTTCTCCGGGAAGATCCCGAGAAAAGTATGATGAAAGATCCCAAATGAAAACAGTCTCTCAAGAGACTCGCTTTCCCTAGTAGAATCGACAAATGGCGTCTCCAAAACAGAGAAGTTTGTACAACTCTACAACTCAGACGACTGGGTTCCCCAGCAAGTCTGACATCAAAATTTTTCCCATCAAATGGCATCTCCCCAGGAAAATTCGGCGAGAAGTTTGAGGAAAACCGCTATGCATAGCGTCCCTTGTCAATAAAGTTTATTGACAAAAGAAACTAAGACCAGTTCCTTGGTAAAAAACCAGGATCGAGGGGAAGTTCAAATCAGAAACTAAGACCAGTTCCTTGGTAAGAAACCAGGATCGAGGGGAAGTTTAAATCAGAAACTAAGACCAGTTCCTTGGTAGGAAACCAGGATCGAGGGGAAGTTTATTTCAAAAGAGACTGAGACTAGTTCCTTGGTAGGAAACCAGGATCGAGGGTAAGTTTACCTTTTCTAAGCATCATCGCTTAGCTAAAGAAGATGAATGCGTAAGCTACCATTTATAACCACCATCAAAATTTTGGATATTCCGATATTTAATCCTCTTACACCCCGAATGCTCGAATCCCTTCGTCATTCATACCTTCGGGTCCAAGAAGATTAAATAGGGGCATCTGTAATACCCCAAATTTTGACCACTTAGATTTCCCATCATTGTGAAAATCATCATCACAATATGGATGAACCATCATGCTTCATCAGTCTCCCCAAAGATGGGTGAGCATCCACTACAATCAAAGTTAGGGTTTCAAGCCCTCTCTGAGTGCTTAGACAAAGGATCAATCAAGAAATGACATGATCTTCAACTTGTCTAATCTCTCAAACATCCACAATGGATCAAAAAGGACTCCCACTTCAAGGATTAAGCACAAGGCTGCTCCCTTCTAGGTGGATCAAGTCTCAAGATCGACAGTGTCACCAAATTAGGGTTTTGGTCGACCAGGGCCTCCAGATGGAAATTTTCATCTGGGCACAAGGCAATGATCCAAAACATGACCTAATATGCTTCATGGAACCTCATGAACCCATGCATCAAGTCAATTTTGCCTCAGGGGATGCATTCATCAAAAATCAGGAATTAGGGTTTCTTGACCTAATTCACCCCTAAGTTGACTTTTGGGACAAACCATGAGCCAAGACCTCAAGAGATGATTTGAGGGTCTCTAATATACCATATTGATCCATTTGGAACAATGGATTGATCCAAGAAGCTTGAGCAACAAGTCTCATTTTCATCTGCACCACAATTAGGGTTTTAAGAGAAAAGTCAACTGTAACTTTGACTTTTGACCAGGACATGCTCCCAAACCCTAATACATGATTGAATATACCCTATGACACCCATGGAACATGTACATCAAGTTTGATTTAGGTCAAGGACATGATTTCCTGAAGAATTTCACAGTTTGGAATTCATCTGATAAAAAGTCAACCGTGCACAAAAGTCAACTTTGACTTTTTGAGATTTTTCACCAAAATGGATTTTTAACCCTAAAATGATGTTAATGTATGATTTGAATCATCATTCATCAAGAAAAATCAAGAAAAGTGAGATAACTTGTAAAAGGGGTAACCATAAAACTTAGAAATTTTTCTAAGTTAAAAATAAAGTGGCAAAGGTACCAACTTTGGAGGACCATAACTCCTAAACCACAAGGCCATTTTTTCTCATCCAAAGATGGATTTGTAGCCCTCATTATCACCTACAAAAACTTCAACTACCAGTCATTCCAATTCATTAAGGATTTTGAGTTATGGAGTGATCAAAGTGGCTGAAAAGTGAAAATGTCACTTTTTCCAACACTTAGTGAAATTTTCACTAAGTCAGAATTTGCCTTCACTTTTTGCCAAATGTAGGGGGATTTTTCACTTGGAATCAAAAGAGATCAAAACCAAACTTGTTCAAACAGTTGTTGTATCATGTAAGAGCTTTCCAAAATGGCCAAGAACATTGCCAAATTCAACCTACATCATGAGATACAACATTGGCAAGTTGCCTTGCTGAAATCTCTCAAAGCAAGGCAGAATTTGCAACTTTGGTCGATTTGCCAAAATCAGCCAAATTCAATTGCTCCTATCCACTTGGACACCTCAGAGGATTGAATCCAAAGGGGACAATCCCTGAGCCAAGCCTCCAAGGTCCAAGGAACAAAGAATAGCATGTTGAACCTAGAATGACCAAAATAGGGACAAGACTTCAAATTTGGAATGAGGCATTCAATGGAACCATCAAGGTGGCATGGACTGAGCCATTCTCATCTGAAATCAGTCAAGACTTATCCAAGACCAAGGGGACCAAAGCTCTGTGCCCTAACCTCTAGTCAATGGCTAGAGGAGACTTTCATTTCCATTGGCCAACATTGAGGAAACCTACTTACCAGCTGCCATGCACTATTCCTTGCAAAACAAACGTGCTCTACTATAAATAGAGCTCAATTGTGGTCAGTTTAAGTACACCAAAGCCATCTAATAGATGCTTTCCTCAAAATCTCTTTCTCTTGGCAAAAATGCCTTTCTTAGCAAGGTAGCTATCGGGTTTTGAGTTTGAGAGCAATTCTGCACAAACCAATCACTCACACACCTCACATACATCACATATGAGCTGATCAAACACTCACATAACTTCTGAAACATCAATTTCATGAAATCACCAGCTGGTTGCTCAAGGTTTTAACCAAAGTGCAGCTGAGGTACCACAAAATGATCCAGCCAATTTCAATCAAGTCCAACCATCCAAACACAATCCATAGGGTGTAGGGAAGCTGTTCAGATCATCATCACTCATCTGTAACACCTCCAAATCAAAAATCACTTTGAACTTGCTGTCACGACTTGGAGGTAAGCACATACTTGGTCATCTCTCAATCTATGCATATTTCCTCGCACAATAATTTGGCCATATGTTCATAATCATGCATGGAATGTTTTCCCTCAATTAATTGCATTGTTTGAATCGTGTATCAAAAATCCTAGCCTTCATGCAGAAATTAGGGTTCTTGAGGTTTCTTCGTGATTTCTTGTTGTATGTTTAATTTAAATGAAATTAAAGTACATAGACATGATCGTGAGGTTGAGACGAGCATAATGATATGTGGATTGCATGATATGATTACGTATTCATGGAGATTGGATAGAAAACGCAAATCTGAGAAACCAAGAACACGCGCGTGTTCTTCAGCTTGTTCTTGGCGCCATTTTTTGAATAATTCAAATATTTGAATTTTGTGATTTTGTTTAATTGATTCAAAAATTAATTTCTCTCTGAGTTTTAATGATTTTGAGTTGATTCTTTTTTTAATAATTCACAAAAATGTTAAAATATTTTATTTTCACAAAAAATCCCAAAAATATTATTTATTTCATATAATTGATATTTTTGTAAAGAATTAATATTTTGATTGTTTTTGGCATTTTAAATATTTTTTCTACATTGATTTTGCAACTTTTAATGCTTTCTAATTATTTTGTAGGTCAATAATTAATTTTTGAAGCATTAATCCAAGATCACAATTTGTTTTCCATGTGTTAAACAATTTTTGATCATTTTAATTGAATTTTTATTCAATTAAATACATTTTGAAAACAAATTAGGGTTTTGGATTAATTCAACCCTCATAAATCATTTTCAAAACACTTTGGGCCTCTATTAGAGTGTAAGACCCAATCCTTTTTTTGACCAAATCATTTTTGGGGCTCACTTATTGTATAAGTCCCGATACCGTCAAAAAACAAACGGCGCTATCGTCGCCTTTTCAAAAATCATCTGGGCCTACCCTCGAGTAGTAAGACCCATTTATTTTTCTTCAAAACTCTTTGGGCCTCTTGAGAGAGTGTAAGACCCATCCCCCCTTGTACGAAAACTTTTTTGGGCCTCACTCATTGTATAAGTCCCTCTGTACAAGTAAACAGCGCGATCGTCGCCCGTTTAAAAATAAAAATCATCTGGGCCTCTCCTTGAGCTATAAGACCCATTCAAAACACTTTGGGCCTCTATTAGAGTGTAAGACCCAATCCCCCTTTTAACCAAAACATTTTGGGCCTCACTTATTCTATAAGTCCCTCTGCGTTAAAAGAAAACCTCGGCGTGATCGCCATTTTAAACGAAAAATCATTTGGGCCTACCCTCATGTTATAAGCCCCACTCTTTTTCTTTAAACCTTTTTGGGCCTCTTGAGAGAGTGTAAGACCCATCCCTTTGTACAGAAAACCATTTTGGGCCCCAGTCACTTGTATAAGTCCCTCTGTACAAATTCAAACAGTGCGCTCACTAATAAAACCCTGGGCCTCTCCTTCAGCTGTAAGCTCCAGATCTTTCTTTTTCAAAGCACTTTCTCCTTTGATTTTGAATATACTGTTGTTTTCAATCATTCTTTGTTGAACAACTAACCAAACAGCATGGAAGCACTACAACCGAGTAAGTGGTTATCGCTTTCATTTACTGCTTTCATATTATAAACTGTATTGTGGGGCTGCTCACTGTAAGTCTCCTTTCATAAACTCATATCTATTGTGTAATAATAGTATAGATATTTCGAGTTTCCCCGGCAACTACGTCTAGAACTAGGTGACGCCGTTTCACTTATTCGTAGAAATAGACGCCTAGATCCCCAATAGGAGCACCAGATACAGTCTTCTCTTTGGCTGTCCTCCTTAGGAATCGTCAAGAAGCTCTACTCCCCAAGATGAATGTATTCTCCGTGAATGGCATCTTTGAGTTTCTTCCCAATTCTCGAACTTTCCTGACTTGATCTATTCCTTGGGGATAGCTTGCCTTGAATGTCTCGGGGTTTGGGTACCCACTACGGTCATAATCTTGGACCTTAACTAAGGAACCCTCTTTAAAAGCTAAAGGTCGCTGGATAGTAAACCTCGCACGTTTACCAGTGGTTTTCATCTTTAAAAGAGTTATCTCTCCTAATGGAAAGGAGGTGATAGACCCACGGGCTTCTTAAAAGCATCGGCCTCCTCTTGGGCATTACTCAAGGACCCTACGGCTTCTTAGAAGTATTCACAGCCTCCTCTTAGGCTTCGTATAATGATATCTTCCTTCGAGAATGATAGCCTCCTCTTGGGCTTCGTACAAGGACCCGTCGGCTTCTTAAAAGTTTCCAGCCTCCTCTTAGGCTTCGTACAAATTGTCCCGACGACCTCCTAGAGGTATAGGAACAGAACCTAGTCATCCTCATAGAACAGTCCTTTCATAGAGTCTACTACTGTTTCTCGAAGCATAGTACAAAAGATAAAACTCTAGACACGGACAGTCTAACTTCCTTGAGTCTCAAAGACATTCTCAAGCACCCTTCGTTAAATAGGAAGGAAACCCGCAGACTCGGATAGTCTCGATACCCTTTGGATTTCCCGTTTCCTCAAAGAGAAGGAAATATCCCGGATCCTTGAATCAAATCCTTGAGTACAGTGTTGCTCATATAAGAACTGATTTTCTCTTTTAAATTAGTATATTGGATCTGTCACTCAACTGAAACAGTTACAATAGCCTCCATCTCGGGCTTCGTACGAGATACCAAAATTCTCGCCAGTGGAGTCAAAACAACCTTTTCGCCTCTCTCTCGAGCTTTGTACGAGATACAAAAACACTCTCTTACTGAGTATAAAAGATTCTCCAACTGAGTCAACTCTTTGCTAGCCTCCTCTTAGGCTTTGTATAACGATATGCCCCACTGGGTCAAAAACTTTTAGCCTCTCTCTCGGGCTTTGTACGAGACATAAAATAGCCTCCTCTTAGGCTTTGTATAATGATTTTCCTAGCGGAAATTAGCCTCCTCTTAGGCTTTGTACAAGAAAACCACTGGTTGATCCAATCGACCTTTTAGCATCAAAGTTGTGCCTCGTTCACAGTACACAAACATCAACAACTCCTTTCCCTTCATCTAATCGCTGTAAGCGGCAAGCCTCTGGATCATCTACATCCATGCCACTGTCCCTCTTTTAGCATGAGAAATTCCTAAGGAAAGATGGCATTGCTCTACACTGAGTTAAAGTCTTCTCCTTCAGGTTAAAACCCTTTCTTCGGAAATTATGGCATTGCTCGGATCCGCGTATCCCAGTTAAAGTAATTCTCCTTCTCCCCTCTTTAGAGATGAAAAATTCTCTCAAAAGTCGAGGTCTTTCAGCTTCACGTCTTGGGCTTTGAACAAGACACAAATAGACCTTTTAGTTTCACGTCTTGGGCTTTGAACAAGACACAAATAGACCTTTTAGCTTCACATCTTGGGCTTTGAACAAGATACAAATCACCTTTCGCTTCACGTCTTGGGCTTTGAACAAGACACCAAAAACACCCCTTTCCTCCCATAGAATAGGAGGAACTACGAACGCTCTGATTTCCCTATTTCGGTAAACGGGAATACGAAGGCATAAGATCGAAAGAAAAGATCTTAGCGAGCGCAATCAACAAAAAACCCAAATCCCATATCTCCGTCAATCAAAAGCAGTGATTCAAAAGCACCAGTGCTAACATCCTAATCCTTATTCCCCGCCAGAAACCTTCTGCCCAGCTAGAAAGAAAGAAACCTGTATTGGCGAAAATACAAATAACCAGTACAAAGGCCCCCCTACATTGATAGCATCCGTAACCTAACAGACCGCTGTTTAAACTCAGTATGCAAGGAGGGTTAATTGGAGACATCTATTTCCCTTCCTTATTCAGCTCATAATAGGATAAAAAATGAATCAACCTGTAGTCAAAACTTAAACCGCAGAGAGCGACCAGCGCTTAAGAACCGCGTCCAAAATCGCTCACTACACATACGTAGGAACCAAAAGAGTTAGCCAGAATTTCGAAAAAAACCAGGTTCCAAGCATGACACGGCACCCCGTATACCCTAATCCAAGTCACTCTATCCTCATCAACATCCTCCTCCTTCCATTTTCTAATGTCAGAGAACCACTGTTGCCACCACGAAATACCTCCAGTGACCAAATCGTCAAGCGCTTCAGAATCTGGGTCTTCCAGTAAACATAAATTTGCTCCCAGCGGAGTGACCTTAATAGAAAAAATGCCTTCCATTTCAAAGCCCCTTTGGACCAAGTAGGACATACTTGGGCTTAAAGTAGTACCAACATACGCCTTGGAAAGTCTCTCCCTATCTTCCTTAGAAGAACAGAACTTGATGCAGTTACCACCTTGGGGATCGCCTGGACATTTGCCAACCGCCTCCGCGAAAGATAACGATGTCTCAATAGCCTTTAAAACCTGTCTCCCCCTAAAGGCCACATGGTTCATGTTACGGTAACCGCCTGACTTGCCATCCTCCGCCCTCGTGTTGAACACCCTACCCTCTTCTCCACCCTCCTATCGAACCTAGGAGGATTGGCGTGAATCTTCCTCCCATCGATCAAAATGTTATCAAGCTTAATCCCCAAAACTCTAACGTCATCAACCTCTTTGAACCTAGCAAAACCGAAACGATTCCCCTGCTTGTTTCTCCGCGATGGAATAACGACTTCGACCACACTTCCGATGCAACCAAACAGGACAAAAATATCCCTCGCCAATACTCTATCCGGAAACGCGGAAATGAAGACAATGGTGATACCCTCCAGCTCCTTGCCTTGCAAACCTCGCCCAAACGGAAACACATCCCATTTTGATGAAGAAGATGCCTTCTTCCTTCTTGAAACAAAAGTCCATGCCATGGAAAAGACCCCAGAAACTAGAGAGAAGTTGGACCTTCTCTCTCTCTAAATTTTTTTTTTCGATTTGTAAGAGAGATATTTTTCAAAAAAATATAATAAAAACAATTTTACAAAACAAAGATTTTATTTTCTCTTTGATGGTAAGTTCTTGCAGCTACCAAGAGATTAGGGTGTACTAGATAGACAAGAAAAGAAAAGATAAAACAAACATGATTTAATTTTCTGCATAATAATTTCAGGTTACATCAACACTTAAATACATAAGTCTTAATGGACCTAAGCACTGGATCAAGAAGCCCACTTGGAGGAAAATACAAGAAATAACTTAAAGTCTCTAAACATTAATAATCTTAATCCAAAATAAAGTCTTGCTGCCATGAGGGCCTTTTAGTAACTCTAATGGGCCTGTCCAACATCCTAACACTAGTATCTGGCCCACTAAAAACCTTGTCCTCAAGGTTTGAATTAACTAGTTCAGAATATTCCTTATAGGGGTCCGGCCCAATTGGAGAGGAGGGTAAAATCTGTTGGGACTTTGAAGGCAAATTAGGTGATATAGTTTCCTAAGAGAGAATAGGGTTCACGGATGTTTTGCGTGCGGTAGTGGGCCTGTCTCGAGAATTCAAATTAGAAGAATCCAAAGGAGTGGATATGGGAAAAGGGGGAATGCACGTGTCTTGCTTTGAGGAGAGGGAAAATGAACGTTGCAGATCCAACGGTGCAGGTGTGTTTGTGAGTTCCAAGGGCTGCTGTAAAGCTTATCATATAGGGTGCATATGGTCTGCGTTAGCTGTACTTTCTGCAGTTTCCAAAGGGGTGGAATACAGCTGGTTCCCACCATTAAATATTGGAGTAAAAAAAGGATTGTCACGTGGGTTAATTTGGTCAAATGGTGGGTCGGTAGGAAAAGAGCATCCAATGCTCTTTAATGGTTTAGATTGGGACATTGAAGTTGCATGTGAATCCAACGGTGCAGCTTGTCTCAAAGCATCACAGGAAAAATTGGCTTTATAAAAAGAAGTAGTGTACTTCTGTGTTTCAGTTCCACGCCCTTCCATTTCAACAATTTCTTCTTTTTCTATCGCAAGAACATCCTTCGTAACATTTGTTTGAGAACTTTCAGTTTAAAGTACCAATTTTTTTTCAACCCTTTTTCTCCCAAAGTAGCTTCAGAATCATTAAGATTTACAACTAAGGGATCTTCATCTAATAAACTATCTTCTCTCATATTAGCTGGGATGGGTACCGTGTCTTTGTGAGGATCATCACCTTGATAGCGTCGTAACTGTGAAACATGGAAGACGGGGTGGATGCGAGAAGAGCTTGGAAGCCTGAGTTCGTAGGCCAAAGATCCGATACGACGTAAAATGAAAAACGGTCCAAAATAGCATTTCGAAAGTTTTTGAGATGTGCGTCTGTCATACCCCAAATTTTGACCACTAAGATTTCCCATCATTGTGCAAATCGTCATCACAATATGGATGAACCATCATACCTCATTAGTCTCCCCAAAGATGGGTGAGCATCCACTACAATCAGAATTAGGGTTTCACGCCCTCTCAGAGTTCTTAGACAAAGGATCAATCAAGGAATGACATGATATTCAACTTGTCTAAACCTCTTAAATATCCACAATGGATCCAGAGGACTTCCACATCAGGAACCAAGCACAAGGTTACAACAGTCTGAGTGGATCAAGCCTCAAAATCAACAGTGTCACCAAATTAGGGTTTTGGTCGACCAGGGCCTCTAGATGGAAATTTTCCTCTGGGCATGAGCCAATGCTTCAAAGCATAACCTATGATGCTCCAAGGGACATAATGAACCCAATCATCAAGTCAATTTAGCCTCAGGGGATTCATGCATCAAAAATCAGGAATTAGGGTTTCTTGACCTAATTCACCCCTAAGTTGACTTTTGGGACAAAGCATGAGCCAAGACCTCAAGACATGATTTGAGGGTCTCCAACACACTACATTAATCCATTTGCAACAATGGATTGACCCAAGAAGCTTGATCAACAAGTTTCAAGCTCATCAGAACCACAATTAGGGTTTCGCGAGAGAAAGTCAACTGTGCCTTTGACTTTTGACCCAGGCATGCTCCCAAACCTTGGGACATGATTCAAAACACCCTATAACACCTATGAAATCAATCCATCAAGTTTGATTTAGGTCAAGGACTTGATTTTATAGAGGATCGCACAGTTTGGAATTCATTTGATAAAAAGTCAACTGTGCCCAAAAGTCAAAGTTTGACTTTTTCATTTTTTGATCAATTATGGTTCCCTAACCCTAAAATGATGTTGATGTGTGATTGGAATCATCATTCATCAAGAAAAATCAAGAAAAGTGGGATAACTTGTAAAAGGGGTAACCATAAAAAACTTTGAAATTTTCTAAGTTATGGAATAAAATGGCTAGGGTACCAACTTTTGAAGATCATAACTCATAAACCATAAGGTCATTTTTCCCCATCCAAAGCTGGATTTGTAGCTCTCATGGCCCTCTATAAAAGCTTGAAACACAACTCATTCCAATTCTTCATGGATTTTAAGTTATGGAATGATCAAAATCACAAAAAGTGAAAATGTCACTTTTTTCCAACACTTAGTGAAATTTTCACCAAGTCAGAATCTGCCTTCACTTTTTTCTAAATGTAGGGGCATTTTTCACTTGGATCCAAAAAGTATCAAAACCAACTATGATCAAACAGCTGTTATATCATATGAGGGCTTTCCAAAATGGCCAAGAACTCCATCAAATTCCACTTGAACCATGAGATATGACAATGGCAATATGCCTTGCTAAAAACTATCAAAGCAAGGCAGATTTGTACATTTTGCTCGATTTACCAAATTTGTGCAAATGAAAAACACACACTTATTCATCTGAACACCTCAGGGGGAGACCAAGGAGGGACAAACACTGATCCATCAGCCTCCCAAGTCCTTGGAACAAAAAATAGCATGCCAAACCTAGAAGTGCCTAAAAGAGGGACAAGGCTCCAATTTTGGTTTGGAGCATTTAATGGATGCACCAAGGTGGCATGGACTGAGCCATTTCCAACTGAATTCAGTCAAGACTTATCCAAGACCAAGGGAACCAGTAACCTGTGCCCTAACCTCTAGTCAATGGCTAGAGGAGACTTGGATTCTCATTGATCAACATTGGCCAAACCTATGCAGCAGTTGCCAGTCACTATTGATGCCAAAACAAACTTATTGCACTATAAATAGACATCATTTGTGATCAGTTTGAGTACACCAAAGCCATCAAACAGATGTTTTCCTCAAAATCACCTTCTCACTTCCAAATTTGCCTTCCAAAGCAAGTCACTATCGGGTTTTGAGTTTGAGAGCTATTCCAACCAAACCAATCACACACACACTTCTTAAACATCATATAGAAGTAATCCAAACACTTAAACAACATCTGGAACACTGATTTCACAAAATCACCAGCCAACTGCTCAAGGTTTTAACCAAGTTGCAGTTGGGATACCATCTTCAGTTCCAGCTTGTTTCAAACCATTCCAAGCACTCAGGCACATCACTTAGCACCTAGGGAAGCTATCCACATCATTGGAACCTAGATGTAACACCTTTAACACAAAACACGATCATCAGCTGCAAGAGATAAGCATGAGCTCTTCTAACTCTATGATCCATGCATTTTTTGCTGCACAATAATTTGGCCATATGTTCATAATCATGCATTGAGTGTTTTTCCTCAATCAATTGTTTTGTATGAATCGTGTATGGAATTTCTGAGCCTTCATGCAAATTTTAGGGTTCTTGAGGTTTCTCTCTGATTTCTTATGCCATGCTTAAAATAAATGAAATTAAAGACCATAGACATGATCGTGAGGTGAAAACGAGCAAATTGATATGTAGATTGCATGATATAATCAAGTATTCAGTGAGATTGATGAGAAAACGCAAACCTGGGCAAAATAGAGCACGCGGGCAAGGCCAAGATGTTCTTGGCGCCCTTTTTCAAATATTTGAATTTTTGAATTTTTGTGATTTTATTTAATTGATTCAAAAATTAATTTCTCTCTGAGTTTTAATGATTTTGAGTTGGTTCTTTTTTTAATAATTCACAAAAATGTTAAAATATTTTATTTTACCAAAAAATACAAAAAATTTTAATTATTTCATATATTTGATATTTTTGCAAAGAATTAATGTTTTATTTGTTTTTAACATTTGAAATATTTTTCTCCCTTGAGTTTCCAAACTTAATTGATTTCCAATTATTTTGTGGGTATAAACATAATTTTTCAAACATTAATCCAATACCACAATTTGTTTTTCACACATGTTTAACAATTTTGATCATTTTAATTGAATTTTTATTCAATTAAAATATATTTTGAAAACAAATTAGGGTTTTGATCAATTCAACCCTCATCAAATATTTTTCAAACATTTTGGGCCTCTTGGTAGAGTGTAAGACCTAATCCTTTGTAAATACAAACCTTTTTGGGCTTCAGTGTATTGTATAAGTCCCGATACCTTCAAAAAGTGCGGCACGATCGTCGCCTTTTTAACAAAAACCCGTGGGCCTCTCCTTGAATTGTAAGCCCCACCACTTGTACAAAAATAAACGTTTGGGTCTCTAATAGAGTGTAAGACCCAACCCCCTTTTAACCAAAACCTTTTTTGAGCCTCAGTGCATTGTATAAGACCCAGTTTGTTAAAGAAACCTTGGCGCGATCGCCAGTTCAAAAATCAAATCATTTGGGTCTACCCTCGTGTTATAAGCCCTATTCCTTTTCTTTAAACACCTTTGGGCCTCTTGAGAGAGTGTAAGACCCATCCCTTTGTATAGAAAACCTTTTTTGGGCCTCAGTCACTTGTATAAGTCCCTGTACAAAACAACAGTGCAATCACTGATAAAACCTTGGGCCTCTCCTTGAGCTATAAGCCCCAACAATCTTTTCAAAGCACTTTCTCCTTTGATTTAGAATATAATATTGTTATCAAAGCTTTCTTTGTTGAACAACTAACAAAACAGCATGAAAGCTCTACAACCGAGTAAGTGTTTACCCGCTTTCTTTATCCGCTTTCATATATATATAACTGTATTGTGGGGCTCCTCACTGTAAGTCTTCTTTCACAAACTTTTATATACTTGTCAAATATCAATTGTGTAATACTAGTATAGTTATTTAGAGTTTTCCCCGACAACTATGTCTAGCACTAGGTAAAGCCCTGTTGGTCGCTCTTGAATACAGTCAAAACTAGATCCCTATAGGATTACCATATACAGTCTTCCCTCCTCTTGGGGTTAAACAATATGGAGACGTAAAAGGCAGCATTCTCAGTGAACCCTTTCTCAGACTGCCACACTTAGATATTGTCAAAGAAACTCTACTCCCCAAAGATGATCTTTTCTCTGTGAATGGCATCTCTTGAGTTTCTTCCAAATTCTCGGACTTTCCTGGCTTGATCTATTCTCGGTGAATGGCATGTCTTGAACTTCTCGGTGTTTGGGGACCCATAGGCTTCTTAAAAGCATCCCCGCCTCCTCTTGGGCGTTGTACAAGGAGCCTTCGGCTTCTTAAAAGCTCTCATTCCTTCTCTTGGGCTTAGTACAAGGAGCCAGAGACCTCTACAGGTATAGGAACAGAACCTAGTCATCAATTTGCTAGAGTTGTCTTCCTGAGACAAGTGTTAGACCAGTTAATGGGTTGACCTTCATCCCTTAACGTACCCGCCTTCTCTTGGGCATCATACAAATATCACTCACTATCTGAGAATCGATTTCTCAAAACACCAGTAGACTTGGACAGTCTCAATTCCCTTTAGATTTCCCATTTCCTTAAAGAACAGGAAATATCCCAGATCCTCTGACCAGTGCCAAAGCACAACCTTACCTTTAATTTTCATAAGAACTGTTTTTCTCTTTTATCCAACATACTGAGCCTGTCACCAAACTAAAACAGTCACCAGCATAAACAACCTCCTATTGGGCGTTGTACAATGATTCTCCCCAACGGAGCTAACCTTTTCAAACTCTATTGTTGAGTATAAAAGACTCTCTTGTTGAGTCAAGTCCCCTTTTAGCCTCCATCTCGGGCTTCGTACGAGATAGGAAAAAAAACACTCTCTTGTTGAGTATAAAAGACTCTCTTGTTGGGTAAACCTCTTTAGCCTCCATCTCGGGCTTCGTACGAAATATAAATCACTCTCTTATTGAGTATAAATGACTCTATTGTTGAGTCAAACCTCTTTAGCCTCCATCTCGGGCTTCGTACTAGATATAAATCACTCTCTTGTTAAGTATAAAAGACTCTCTTGTTAAGTCAAACCACTTTAGCCTCCATCTCGGGCTTCGTACGAGGTATAAAACACTCTCTTGTTGAGTATAAAAGACTCTCTTGTTGAGTCAAACACCTGGTCAGGACTCTCTTGTTGAGTCAACCTCTTTTGTCTCCATCTCGGGCTTCGTACGAGATATAAATCACTCTCTTATTGAGTATAAAAGACTCTCTTGTTGAGTCAAACCTCTTTAGCCTCCATCTCAGGCTTCGTACGAGATATAAATCACTCTCTTGTTGAGTATAAAAGACTCTCTTGTTGAGTCAAACCACTTTAGCCTCCATCTCGGGCTTCATACGAGGTATAAAACACTCTCTTGTCGAGTATAAAAGACTCTCTTGTTGAGTCAAACACCTGGTCAAGACTATCTTGTTGAGTCAAACCTCTCTTGTTGAGTCAAACCTCTTTAGCCTCCATCTTGGGCTTCGTATAACACACATAAAAACACTCTCTTGTTGAGTCAAACTTCTTTAGCCTCCGTCTTGGGCTTCATCAAGACACATAAAAACACTCTCTTGTTGAGTCAGTCACTTGTTAGCACCCTCTTGTTGGGTCAATCGCCTCCTTTTAGGCTTTGTATAAGGAAAACCCCAGTTGAATCAATCAACCTTTTAGCATCAGAGTTGTGCCTTGTTCACAGCATACAAACATCAACAACTCTTTTTTAGAGATGACAAATTCTCTCTAAAGTCAAAACCCTTCAGCTTCACATCTTGGGCTTCGAACAAGATACAAATAGACCCTTCAGCTTCACATCTTGGGCTTTGAACAAGATACAAACAACCTTTAGCTTCATGTCTTGGGCTTTGAACAAGACACCAAAACAACCTCTTTTCCTCCCATAGAATAGGAGGAACTACAATCGCTCTGATTTCCTTGTTCAATCAAACGGGAATACGTAGGCATAAGATTGAAAAAATCTTAGCGAGCATACTAATCAAAAACCCAAAAACCAATATCTCCACTAAATCAACCCAAAAGCATTAAATCTAAACACCGTATCGAAACCTCACAAATAATCCATACACCGTGTTCTTAGGAAAATAACCAAAGATTGGGTCCCACATCCACATAGCATCTGTAACCTAACAGACCGCTGTTCAAACTCAGTATGCAAGCAGGGTTAATTGGAGACATCTATTTCCCTTCCTTAATCAGCTCAATAGGATAAAAAAAAATCGAACTGTAGTACCCAAGCGATCGTGACTCAGGACCACAAAAATCGCGCTACAGAAAAAATGGCGCCCACCGTGGGGAGTTCACAAAATGTCACAGAAATGGCAACTCTGCTGGGGAGTCATTATCTGTATAGGATCATAAGGCTAGAGGTCTAGTTTGATTAAGACAAATATATATACTGCTTTTCATAATTGATATCTATGTTTATTTTTCTGCTAATGGGAATTCGTGTGATGCCGCATGTGGAAAGATTGAGTATACACCTAGTCTCTCTTTTTCAAATTAAATTGAGACAATGATTGCAAATTTCAGATAAAAAGATTGCGCTAATGGATTTCGGTAGAAGGAAAACTCATAAGTACACCTTCAAGTTTCCAAACCTAGAGGATTTAAGAGGTCTGGCGAGAATGATCACCAACCACGAGGCTTTCAGAGCCAAGTATAGAGGGCTGCTGTCCTTACTAAGGGTCCATGTAATTGATGGAATCATGTCCACACTAATCCAGTTCTACGATCCGGTCTATAACTGTTTCACATTCCCGGATTATCAACTAGCACCAACACTGGAGGAGTACTCTCACATGACTAATCTGCACATTACTAATCAAGCTCCCTTTTCTGGACTGGAAGAAATTCCAAATGATCAAACCATTGCAAGAGCAATTTATCTGGACAAGTCAGAGGTCAGGACTCATATGACCACTAAGGGTGGCATCCAGGGTTTGCCAGCCCAGTTCTTGAAAAAGAAAGCCCTATATTTTGCTAGTATAGGGAACGTGGCCGCTTTCGAGAGCATCTTTGTTTTGCTCACCTATGGTTTATTTTTGTTTCCCAACATTGATAACTTCGTAGATGTCAACGCCATTAAGATTTTTCTGATTGGAAACCCTATACCGACTTTGCTCGCAGATGCTTATTATTCGGTACACTTAAGGAATTTGTATAGTGGGGGAATGATCATGTGTTGTGTACCCTTGTTGTACAAATGGTTCACTTCTCACTTACCCAAGTCTACTGCATTTTGGGATCAAAATAATACTTTACTTGGTCGCAGAGAATCATGTCTCTTACCAACTCTGACATCGATTGGTACAATCGAATCTATGACGGGATCAGAATCATTGACCGTTGTGGAAATTTCCCTAATGTACCCCTTATAGGAACTAAAAGAGGAATCAACTATCATCCAATGTTAGTTCGTCGTCAATTTGGATACCCGATGAGGCATGTCCCGCGTAATGCTCATCTGGAAGGTCTTTTCTTCAAGGAAGGAGAAAATGACAGGGCACTAAAGACGGAAATAGTGCATGCCTGGAAACACATTCATAGAAAAGGAAGAGAGTCTCTAGGAAAACCAGATTGTGTCTCGGTGGGAAGAGAACAGAAAGCTTTATAGCGACATGCAAGCTCTAGCAGAGGGTCAAATGCAACAACAAAGGACTGTGATCTCAGAGATCACATCGACGCCCACAGTGGAAAGGTATGATCCTAGGTACAAAATGCCGATAGATCGTCCCTGGGGAATGCCACTTAACTATATCCCGGAAGGATGTGTTTCGCCGATCACTGAGGATCAGGGAACCGCAGCAGGAGCCGCTGGGCCTGAAGGTTACAAACTTCGGGAAAGCGAAGATGCCAGGGGCATGACAGCAACTCCTGAAGGTTACAAACTTCGGGAGGCACCGAGAGTCTCGGCCATAATGACTATACTGTAACCTGTGGCACACATTGTCCCGGAAGGACAAATTCCATAAATACCTTCTGGTGGAAATGAAAGTATGCTCGACAGAATGAATGAGTTCCAGGAACAGTTCCTAGAAATGCAGAAAGAACTGCAAACCCTTCGCGGTCAGGATTTATTTGGAAAGGACGCCGCAAACCTTTGTTTGGTCCCCAATGTGAAAGTCCCACACAAGTTCCAAGTACCAGACTTTGAAAAGTACGAGGGTAACTCTTGCCCTTAAAGCCATTTGGTAATGTACGCTCGGCGAATGTCAGCTCAAACAAAGAACCAGGAGCTACTAATTCATTACTCTCAGGATAGTTTAACCGGGGGCGCATTGAAATGGTACATGGGCTTAAACCGCGCTACGATCGGCACATTCAGAGATCTTGGCACCGCTTTCGTTCAACAATATATATACAATTTGGACATGGCACCGGACAGAGATCAACTCAGATCGATGTCACAAAAGGACAAGGAAACCTTTAAAGAATATGCTCAGAGATGGCGTGAAATTGCCGCCCAGATTTCTCCACCTCTTGAGGAAAAAGAGATGACAAAGATCTTCTTAAAGACCTTGAACTCAATTTACTACGAAAGAATGGTCGCCAGTGCGCCCAGTGACTTCACCGAAATGGTGGGCATGGGAGTTTGTCTTGAGGAAGCGGTTCGGGAAAGACGTTTAGTTAAAGACGCTGGATCATCAAGCAGTAAAAAACGATACGGTAGTGCTCTCCCTAAGAAAAAAGAGTAGGATATTGGGAATATCTCTCTCGGAAAGCAAAAGCGATGATGTCAACCAGTAGCAGCTGTAACTTCTGCTATCGATCCTGCGCCTGTTCCTGTGTATCAACCTCAGGTTGCACAGAGCCAACTAATTCAACAACAATTTCAGCAAAGGACACAACAGCCTCTTCAGCAGGCTCGTCGTCCGTACAACAACAACCGTACAATGCGACCGCCAGGGTTCAACCCTATACCAATGTTGTACGCAGAACTGCTTCCGTTACTACTGGTCAAGGGGTACGTCCAAACTAAGTCTCCTCTTACAGTACCGGAAAATTCGCCTTTTTGGTTCAAAACGGATCAAACTTGCCCTTACCATCAAGGAGGACCAGGGCAAAACATAGAAAACTGCCTCAGTTTCAAGTTCGACGTGCAAAAGCTTGTTAGGAGCGGGGTCTTATCTTTCAAAGATACAAATCCTAATGTTCTCACAAACCCGCTGCCTCAACATGAGAAGGCTGCAGTTAATATGATAGAGGGAGAGTCTAACAACATCTATCAAATTCATGATGTACTCTTATTAAGGGCCAACTTGGTCAAGATGCATTGTAGACAGAATGGATACGGCCATGTGCCACCTCATAACTATCACCAGTGTGATATCTGCTCTAAAAATAATCAGGGATGTTCTATGGTACAATCAGCTCTACAAGAACAATTGGATCTCGGGTGGATCCAGGAGCATCGAGTTCGTGGAGTTAACATGACCTATACGAATTCCAACATCATTCAGAACCACAACATCTGTGCAATGAATGTCAACTTTGTGGCGATGCACTCAAGGCAAAGCCAGTATCATAGTCTGCTGCGACATGATTACAATTCCCGTCGTACAAGAGGCCCTCCAGCGTCAGATGGATCTTGGATGTATCTAGGATTACCATGATAGAAATATTTATCAGATCAACATGATCCAAATCTTTGATATTCGTCTGATGAATACCAGCTTGGTGGAGTTACACGCCAAGCAGGTCCAGCTCAGTTTTCTCATTTCACATGATTATCTGAACTGCACAGTATGTTGTGAGAGTAACCAAGGGTGCGTTCTCGTTCAAAGAACTTTGCAACACTTGTTAAACCACTGGTGGCTTCCAATCTATATGGATGAAGACACGCAACGAATCAGTTTGGTTGACGGGAACCCTACTCGGCATCGAAGTTAGGATGTCCGATCTACGGAAACAAATCTAGTAAGGTTGCACTGCATTCAAAGCGGACGTGGCCAGGTGCCGCCGCATAACTACGAGCGCTGTAGAGTCTGCTCGAAAAATAATCAAGGATGCTACCTCGTGCGAGCAGCCCTTCAAAGTTAGTTAGACCGCAAAGAAATCCAACAACATTCAGTTTCGGGGCCAATCGACTGGACGCCTGACTATTTCGCTGATCAAATCAAAGACGTTGTCATAATCTCTGATCATCAACGGAACAAGGATGTTTGTACCATCATCCCTCTACTGGACGAATCAAAGGTTCTTAGCCAAGAACTGATTGAAGTTACTTACGAAAGTCAAAAAAATCAGAAGGCTCCTGTAGTTATTTATTCGCCAGGACCATTATCGTATGAATCAGCTAAGGCGATCCCTTACAAATATGGTGCAACAATAAATGAGAATGGAAAGGAAATTCCATTACCCTCTGTTGTAAATATTGCAGACATCAGTCGAGTAACACGGAGCGGTCGAATCTTCAACTGAGGAGTTGGAGAACCCAGCAGAGAAAAAGAACTTCAGACAGAAGCTCCAAATCCACCAGTCGGTCAATCCAGTGATCCCGACCTTTCGAAAAAAAACGATGAGATGTTGAAGCTCATCCAAAGGAGTGAATACAACATTGTTGATCAACTGTTACAAACTCCTTCAAAGATCTCTGTGTTATCTTTTTTACTCAGTTCCGAAGCCCACATAGAGGCTTTACAGAAAGTCTTAGAGCAGGCTATTGTGGAACAGGATGTGTCAATACGACAGTTCGATAGCATCATCTCTAACATCACTTCCTGCAACAACTTAGGATTCAGTGATGAGGATTTGCCAGAGGAGGGCAAAAGTCACAACATGGCACTCAATATCACAGTCAAATGCCAGGACGATGTGCGTACTGGTAGACACAGGATTGGCCATCAATGTTATGCTGAAGTCCACTTTAATGCGACTATCATTCAAATGATCCCCGATGAGGGGCAGTGAGGTTATCGTCAAAGCCTTTGACGGATCTCGGAAAGCAGTTATCGGCAAAGTCGACCTTCCCGTAACTATTGGTCCTCACACTTTCCTAATCACCTTCCAGGTCATGGACATTCGAGCAACATACAGTTGCTTATTAGGAAGACCTTGGATACACCAGGCTGGGGAAGTCACTTCGACCCTGCACCAGAAACTGAAGTTCGTCAAGAACGATCAACTCGTCACGGTCTGTGGAGAACAAGCATTGCTCGTGAGTAACTTGTCATTATCTACTTGTATAGAACCCGAGGAGGTTGTTGGAACTCAGTTCCAGGAACTTTCGCTAATCAGTAAGAATCAATCAGAGAAAGGAACCTCGATTTCCTCATACAGAGATGCCCTCGAAGTGATCAAAAATCACAATACAAAAGGATGGGGACAACTTGTCATTCCCACTGATAACAAAAAAAACAAGGGTCTTGGTTTTTCTGCGACCTGTACCCAGACAGCTGCTAATGATGAAAGTCTTCATCCCATTCAGGACTTCTTCCACAGTGGAGGTTTCCTTCACCCAGTGCCTCAAGCAGTACATATCATCAACGAAGGAGACTTCTCCGATACCGATGAAGAATGGAAGTCCTATCTTAACGAGGACGATTATATGTCTCAGGAAGAGGTGCCTACGCCATTTTGCTATCCCGCACAGAGTCCGAGATTTATACCAAGGTCAGACGTCGAAATGAAATACGGGGATTGTGATCCGGAAGGATGCCGTGCTCCGCCAAATTCATTAGAGGAGGACACTCTGATGAAGGATAACTTTGACCACGACTATTATGGCCCAATGGATGGCCTGCCTATCTGGCAGTCGTATTCAGGAGACTTGGGGCAAGAAAATCAGCCGAACAATGAAAATCAGCTGAGCATTATTGAGCTGAATACCTGCGTCCCCACCATATCATGGGATCAACACTCGGGTCATTCACAAAATATCCAGCACGACGATGAATTTGCAAAGTTTGCAGGACTTGAATTCTTCAACTATGCTTTTCCTGAGGTCAACGTCATCGAAAGAGATGACTCCTCCAGTTCCACAGAAGTGTGGGACACCTTAGGACAACCGAGTGGCAAGTTCAACTTCTTGGTCAAGTACACCGCTCATGAGAGCTCTCGTATCAGGCTCGAAGACATCCAGCCTACTGGATGAGGAGATTTACCTAAGAGCACAAATACTATGCAAAATACAACCGAGGAATCCTCCTACGACAATTTCTGCCTGGGAGACAGATTCCAATGATCCTGCTCGACCAGAAATCAGCGTTATTTCTGAAGACAAATCGAGGAAGGTACCAGACTTTGTGATTCACCGAGGAGTTCGCCGCCAATGGGTTGCAGTCGATGTTCCGAAGATCGTTCATAAGTCTAAGTAATTGTCGTCTTTATCTTAACCTTTCACCCTGCCCAGATGAAACGGATGTTTTGATAGGGCTCACTTTCTATAAATATCTCTCTTCGCTTTGCCCAAAGCGACAGAGTTTTGTTTTATAGGGATGTAGTTTCAAGAATCGAAAAGTTCATAAATAAAATAACGTCGTTCTGTAATTTCCGCATTAATTGATGTTTTCTCTTTTCGCTTTTCAGAAAATGGTAAT